>VDFB02193867.1:398271005-398608204 GCA_007258455.2 Sequoia sempervirens
GATGAGTTTTCATAGCTTTGTCTTATTATGTGGATTCATGAATGTTGTTGATTATGTCAATTGTAAACCTTGAGTTTGTATCTATTATTGTACTATGTTGTTCATGGAGTCGGTTTGACAATCATTGTCGAGTTAACTTCCTTGTCACCTCTGAGCACAGGGGGTGAGTTATCTATAATTCACATGGTTGGGTGGAACGTGCTCCGCACCCGTTGGGTTCCCCATCAGCATCCTTTCTTCTCAGCATTTCCGCAGTTGGAGTTGTACCAGTGTTTCCTTGTTATTCAGATGTTGGTGTAATTTGTATCATCCCACATGTTTGGGAAATTCATTGTAATTCTTATATCAAAAGTTTGTAATGTAATATTATAACGATGATGTAATAGTTAGGATCATTTATAACTTTGTTAAGAGATTCATATGATTGCATTATGTGGTGAATTAATATTCTTGCTCTTGGTTCATGGATGTACATTTATTCATGGTTATTATAATATAAATGGTTACGTGGTTTATCATTATCTTTTATTTCCGTTTAGTGGTTGCGATGTAATCTCGCGTGCCCCAAAGAACTAAGTGTAATAGTGTAATGTAATGTGTTATGTAATTAATATGTAAATGTAATTAATGTACAAATGCATGTTTACTTTATGTATTATTTTTAAAAAAAAAATTGTTGTGCAATGTTGATTCTCTGGGGTTTGCACGACGGGCGTTACATATTACCTCTAGACACATGCAACATACAAAACAACACTGTACCAGTAAATACATAACAACACTGTACTAGCAAACACACAATAACACAGTACCAGTAAACACAAAACAACATTGTACCAGTAAATACATAACATCAGGTTACATTGCTTCCAGAATTCACTGAATTAAGAACAACCACCGTACAAAAAAAATTGACTATTGTAATAGGAGGAGATTCATCACAAAGGTTGCATTGGTTGTCCAAAGGAGATCTTCCTAGGTCCCAACCTCCCGTTCTAGGGTTGTCCTGGTAACCTCTCACGAACCCGGCCCCACATGCACAAGAATGTGGAATTGATTATCTTTCGAGAAGACAAGATAATGATCTTTCCATTCCAGGCCTTCCCGACTCATCTCAAGTCTCATACAAGCCCTTGAGCCAATGAGCGAGGCTAATTATCTTGTTAATGTATAAAACTACTCTATCCCTAATATAGGTTATTTAATTTCCATTGATTAAACTAAATTTCACATGAGTTGTCCTGGCACCCCTTTGTGTCTCGACCCTCATTGAAAGCCACTCCCCTATCGACAACACCATAACTCATACTATAACCCAAGGGTAGACAGTGCACTAAAATTGACCACACATAATCAACACACCTCAAAAGGTAACACATCCCTACATATGTCCAATACTGAATCCCAATATGTGCACTACCAAAGAAAACTGAAAGGGTGAACTAAAGTTACAACAACCCTTTCACAATTACCATTCTCAAAGACTTGGATTTTCACATTAACAAATACTTTCCCCCCAGTACACAGTTACAAAACACTTGCTTTTATAAATACAACTTCAAGCAATTAACAAATGCTATCATTCAAATCTCCTAAATCCATTACAATCAAATTTGCCTATTAAAATGCACCATTTAAATATAATTCCATTTAGTAAATCCATAATGATTTAAAACAAAAGTTCAGTTTCCAAATCCCCAAATATAGATAAAACAAATCCCAATCTTACTAATAAAATCACTTCATTATAAAATAACAACCGGTGCTTGCATGCACTTACCCATTTAATATTTCATTAAAATAAATCATTTACTATCTTAAAAAAATAATAATCCAAATAACTATATTTAAATATATATATATATATATATATACATATATACATATATACATATAAATATAATAAACATATTATTTATAAATAATATAGTATACATTTAACTTTAAATACATATATTATATATAATAAATATATATTATATATAACATATATATATATATCATATATAATATATATGATAAATCGAAATCCCAATAGTAAAACAAAACACAACATAATAAACACGCACGCACAGGGCACTGCCCTGGCCGCAACCTCCCCACATAGGGGTTCGCTGTACACAACAATGCACCCCTGTATGGGTGCGGTTGGGGGTTTCAACCTCTGGCCCCCAATCACTAACTTAGATTTAAAAAAAAAAAATCTACTGTGACGAATTTCCGCCATACGACGACTCTGCGAATTCGCTCTCCAATAAATTCAAAGTGTTATTTAATTAACACAAAATATTTATATAAATATATATATATGTATGTATGCATATATGTATTTTAATATATACGTACATATATATATATATATATATATATGCAATTAATCCAATCACAGGTTCAAGTTGAGCAAATAACTTTTTTTTCACAGAGGAAATTTTCTACATAAAGCTTAGAAATTTCATTTTTCTCAGATAACCAAAAAGAATAGGGAGAACAAAATAGAATGAAGGTTTTCTACAGAGATCTAAATTTTCTTTTGTATCAATTTATTTCAAATGAACAAACAACACAGAGGATTTTTAATTGTTTTCTACAGAGGTTCCTCTTTCAGGGAATCTTTTTAAACAGAAAGAAACAAGAACTTCTACAGTATTGTAAATCCTTTCCTATCATTTTCCAAATTGTATTACAATAAAATAAACAATTTTTCAATTCTTAATTCACAAAAATAGTAAAGGAACCTGTTCCAGAAGAGTGTTGCCTCAAGAAATGTTGTCGAGCTTCTCTGTAGCTTCAATTTTCCAAAGTAGCCAAAGCTTCCTCCAATGCAATTGCCTCTTTCCAGAAAACACAACAGTACACAACCAAGAATTCTATAGCCAAAATTCTAAAACAAATTCCTCCAAGAGATCCACAATTTCCTCTCCAATTTTCAACAACCCACCCCAAAAACTCCTGTGAAACAACTTTCTTCACTTTTTCCAATATTTTCCTCTGAGAATCAATTTTCAACAATAAGATAACAATTTTCTAACTCACAGTTATCCCAACAAAATATCTTTTCCCTCAACAACCAAAGATATTTTCCAACCACATGCATTTAAATAAAATAAAACAATTTACTAATTGCAACCAATTTAAATACTCTTATTTATTTAATTACCATTTATTTTTAATAATAAAAATTACTCAACAACATAACTAAATTAAATTAATTTATTTAATTTATTCTAAAGCCTTCACAACAATAATTCAATTAATTAAATATATAAATCAATACACATTTAATCTACCAAATTAAACTTGCACAATAATAAAATACCCAGAACAACAATGATAAGGCTAAGACCAAAACTCAAACTGACGACACACTGTACTAGGGTAAAGTTATGACTAGGCAACCTGATACTATCTCCCAATATTACTGTTGAGTAGTGGACACGCTTAGACCTGTGAAACTAGGTGAAGCTAATGTCCTGTACGTGCAATCCTACAAACAAGCAAATGTCGTACATGTATACAGATAGTAATTTCATACACACCATGAAGAGAGAATTGTGGAAATCACAGGGCACTCCCAAGCGAGTGATGCAATACCGTTCTCTTCACCAATACAATGTCACATCAACTGATGAGATAATATATCAATTAAACTACAATAAGCATATATAGCAATGTCATCACAACTAAGCATCTATGCAAACATAAAGCATAATAACATAATCACCATGTAAATAATGTGCCATCACATCAATATAGTCTATCTTCGCTCCACTGTCAGTGATAGAATAACAATCACATAAAATAAGGTCTATCAAAGAATCAGAACTGTCAGAGAAAACATAGCAAATCGGAGGGGTGTTACAGTTAAAATAAAATAATATTCTTATTGCTATGAGAGTTATGTAGAATGGTAGTAATGTCTTGAAAATATTTTTTAATACTAATTTTTTTCCATTCTTATGGGTGAAGTGCCTCAATATTTAGCTAAGAACATCAAGAATTTATATATTGGTAAGGGAAACTAGATCTTTTGTGTTTTCTATCTAAGAAGAAATCAGTTAAGGATGTGCAGGAATATAATTAATTTTTGGTAAGGATAAATAAATTTGATGGGTACTACTGGATTTCATATAAAAATAATATTTTGTAAAAAATTATGATGTATCGTGGAGTTTGATTTGAAATGTTGATGCTAAAAGCTACCACAAAATAAAACTTTATTAAAAATAATTCACATACATTTATCATATTTTTTATATGTATAAAGTTTCTACCATCAAACTATCCATACGTAATTATAGACCCAATAATTATAAATTTAATAATTATTACTAGTTTATTAAAAATCAACCTAATAACTTGACTTCATAAGTTGTAAACTTCTTATAAAAATATTGCTAGTCCATCCATCCATCCATATATATATATTATAAACGTCAAAAAATAATAATTTTTTCAATATATATAATATGAAATGTCAACTTCTAAATATGATACCAAATCCAATTAACATTCTTCAATATACATAATAAAAAATAACAACTTCTAAATATGATACCAAATCCAACTAATATTTATTTAAATTTAAGACTTCACAACAAATAACCATTCAAAATTCTTTAATAATGATCATAACATTTTATAGATCTTAAGCAAATATTTCTAGTAACTTAATAATTAATATAAGAACAATTTAATTAACCTAAATCTAAGACAAACAAAACGATTTCACACTCACACATAATTTTAGATGTTTTTTTGTACCCCTCACATATATATAAATAATTTATACCAACATTAAACCTTTTTTCTATAAAAATATTCCCCTACCATAATATTTAAAAAGTATTCTCATAAATTCTTATTGCTTGGAATTTGAGCACGGCATCGTTGGAAGAGGAAGAAGATTATATGAAATCCCAAGAGATTGTGTGAATTAAGCTTCCTTGAAGTTTGAAATATTATCTTTGTTTTTAAAATGAAAATATCCGAGTTGTCACAACCCACATGGAGTATCCTTACTTATATAGCAAAACTCATCAAATGTTTCTAAAGGAGCCTTCTAAGAAAATTAAGTGGGGCTTTATTTGCTATGACTTTGACCTTAAATTTTTATATTCAGATTTTAAATTTAGATAAATAGGTCAACCTAAATTAGATGTTTATTTATGGTCATGTTTCAATAACATTATTAGTCTCAAATCATTATTCTAAAGTAATTTATTATCATATTTTTAAAAATGATTGAATATACAACCTAAAATCAATTGAATACACAATCTTATGATATGGAGTCATAACTTATCTTTGTGGTCACAATTTAAAATATATTCAATCTAATGGGTTTTAGTGTTTTAGATGATTTCTATTCTAATAAGTTCATAGTTTGAAATGGTTTTAATTCAATGGGTTTTTTCAGTGTTTTAAATAGTTTTAACTTCATATTGTATACTTGTTATAAACATCTCACTTATCCAACCATACATTTTATATATGCCAAAAATATATTCTTAAAAAATATATAATAAAAAATAACAACTTCTAAATACGATACTAATCTACTTAATACTTATTTAAAACTAAGACTCCAAAACCAATAACCATTCAAAATACTTAAACAATGATAGCATAACATTTTATAGGTTTTAATCAAATCATTCTAGTAACTTAATTATTAATATAAAAACATTTTAAGTAACCTAACTCTAAGACAAACACTACGATTTCACACTGAGAAATAATCCCCCACCAAAACGTGCACCAAAATATATTAAAAGTCTTCTCATTTTCCTTTTTCTTGAAAGGAAGAATGGGCTTAGTAAATTGCTTGGAAATTGAGCAAGAGGGAGAAGATTATATCAAATCCCAAGAGATGCTAATTATCCTTGCTTGAAGAAATATTAGCTTTGTTTTTAAATTGAAAATAAAATCTTAGAACTAGACAATATCTCACTCGATCATATTATCACAACCCACATGGATGATCCCTATCTATATGGCAACAATTCTAAAGGAGTCTTCTAATAAAATTAGTCTCAAACTTTTATATTCAAAATTTAAATTAGATGAAAGTCAACTTCTTTCTTGTTAAATGTTATTTATTGACTTGACTTTAAATTATGCTGATTATATATTAGAGTAATATATAAATGATAAATTTTATTTCATTGCGATAGATTTAGAATCTAAGATATAGTTTGAGATCTTTTTTATACACTGCATTATCATATAAGTATATCATCAATATGATTTTCACATCTAAGTTAATTATGTATATTATATGATTATTTGGTGTGTCTTCAAGTATTATCTTAAAATTTTTAAATTGGAAGAGGGATTTGATCAAAGGAGAATGATCTCACTTGGTAAATTTCTAAAAGCACATTCTTAAACATCTATTATGTTTTAGATACCAACTCTAAATGGTGAGGTGAATAGAATACAAACACCAAAATATACACCATCATTTCTACACATTAGAGTTTGAATATGCAAATAAGGTTTAGGTTTGTGGGCACCTAAATGACCTAGAGAAAAATACAATGATTTTAACAATTTAATACTAGTTGTTTGATAGAATCTATGACTCTAATCGATGCATAAGCATCTAGGTCCACGAGTAATCTTGCATCAGCAATTTTTTTAGTTTACAATTTCAATTTTGTTCATTTGTGTTTTGGTTGTTGGTTTTAGACTCATTTAGTTTCAACTTTCATGAGGATTTTTTGCTAGCTTTATAATTTTCTTCTAGAATTTCTCGGGTCCAAATAAATATTGTTTTCTCTCTTAGATTGTAGATTTCATCAGTTTCAAAGCATTGCTATACATCTAGATTTAAATTGATACTTGTCTTCATATTGTGGGAAAAGTACCAATAATATAACTACAAGGGAGCATGGAATCATATAGTCTGAATACTTATTTTGTAAGGCATTTAAAAGGGGGAAACCTATAGGAAGTTTTAGTTAAAATAAACAAAAATAAAAAATAAAAAATTGAACAACCACATAAGGTAGGTGTGGAAGTAAAAGGGATAGATTTAAGAAAAATAATAAAATAAAAAGACACGCATCATACATGCAATGGAAAAGAGAGAAATGGTAAGAAAAAGATAGAAAAATAGAGAAGAGAAATAAGGTGTGACTAAGAAACAACATGAAAGCAGATGCAACATATAGGGAAGAAGCATAAATTTTGAAACAATGGAGAAGATGAGATAATATAGGTATAGCAAGGGGTAGAAGGCATGTAGAAGTAGAAATAGATACAAAAGGAAGAAGGCAACATAAGGGAGGCTAGTGAATGAGAAGACATATTAGCAAAAAACAAAATATATTTGAATGAATATAGAGAAATTGGAAATAAACATATAGTTAAAGCAGAAAATGGAGGAAGGAGAATTTGATTTAGAATTTGAATCAAATTATTTTTTACCTATGTATAAAAGAATCCAATAAGAGAATAATTTCTTGTTTCAATTGTGCTATTCTAGATTTTAAATAATTGGTTGAATTTGAGAAGTGATAATTATATGTGTGAATTTAATAATTATGAGTTTAAAATTTAATTTGATATTAACTATAGCTACTTGAATTGGCAGTTTGACAAAACTCCCAATTCTTGTTTGCATCACTAATATAGTGGTGAATCAATTAGCAACATTTGTTATTAAATAAAAAGCAGATTCAAAGTTATTAAATAAAAAGCAGATTCAAAGTTAAGTACCTTTATTTTATGTTATTAATTTTTACAATTATTTATGGTCATGTTTCAATAGTATTATTAGTCTTGAATAACTATCCTAGGGTAATTTGATGATCTTGTTTTTTAAATGATTTATCCTAGCATATTTGTGTAGAAACAAAAATTTCCTCTATAGAAATTTGTGAACATAGCATGAATTAAACACATAACCCTTTGATATAGAGTCACGACTTATTCTTGAGGGTCACAATTTCAAATAGATTTAGTTATAATGGGTTTTGATGTTTTAGATGAATTCTATTATAATAAGTTCATAGTTTCAAATGATTTTAACTCAATGGATTTTTTAGTGTTTTAAATGAATTTCATTTTCAAGAGGGTTATAATATTCGATGATTTATGTTTTTAGATAGTTATAGTTTCACATGGATATTTGTGCTTTATAGCCTATGGAGATTTAGATGATTTACATTTTTTTTCATCCTATTAGCTTTATTCTATTGGTCTTCACCTATTTTCCTTTATTATTGTGTCCTTAACCATACTATACTCTAAGTTCTTACATGTTTATACATATTTTCTAAAAAGAAAAATCTAATTATAGTAAAATAAATAAAAAATTATAACCAACCTCAACCTAATAAGTAGAACTTAGGGAGGGAAAACTACAAACAACAACATTAAATATAAATCTAGAAGAGAAATAAGAACATTAGCTCTGTTTACAAGTGTCCCCTAACTTAGCTAAACACCCACATTAGAAAGAGAACAAAAACATTATTATAATTCCTTTTGAAATGTTTGAACCTAATGAGAAGGAAACCCCTACATATTTTTATTTCCTAAAAAATAGTATTTAGCTAAATAATTCAATTTTAATTTACCAAAAACAAACTTGTTTTCCAATATAGAGTCATTATAGCCTCTAAAGAATTTGAATACTTTCACATTCACAATTTTTTAACATCTAAAAAGAGAAAAAAAATCAACAATATTATTTAAATATTTCTACAATCTTTAATAAACTCAGCTATTTTTTCTTCATTCATTGTAACCCCCCAACCCCAATAGCCCTTGGGTTTCACTTGGAAGTGCTATTAAAAAATGAAACACATCTTTAAGAACTTTTAGGGAATACCCCTTTTCATCATGCTAGTCTTAAAAAACTTAGCTTTCAAAATTTGAAGATTTCAATATTTTCTCTTCCTCAGTAAGACAATGCCTTTAATATATTACTCTTCTTAACTTTTACTAAAATATTTAAGAGTGTAGAGGAACAATCAAAACAACTAAAAGGAATAAATTTCACATTTGCTACCTATATTATCACATATATGGATTCATGTTAAGTGCTCAAATTTTGACGATTTGACAATCGATTTTGAGATTTTTGGGCCTTCTAAATGTGATGGTAGGGTTTGTTTTGACCCAGAGTGCTCCAAAAATGTAGCTACATCTTAGGTCTAGCAACCACTTTTCAACTTCAAACCCTCATATATTTGGCCTCACATGTCTGATTTAGACGAAATAAAAGGAAAAACAAATTTTTTCAAACCCTCTAAACTCAATGGTGAGCGTAAATTTGCACCAATAAGCTCTGATTTTAACCTAGTTGTTTGATAGAATCTATGACTCTTGATGCATGAGCATCTAGGTCCACGAGTAATCTTGCATCACCATTTTTTTTTAGTTTACAATTTTAATTTTGTTCATTTGTGTTTTGGTTGTTGGTTTTAGACTCATTTAGTTTCAACTTTCATGAGGATCTTTTGCTAGCTTCATATGTAATTCCCCGTCTCACAAACCCCAAAGGACAACTAAAAACACAACAATTTTTTTTTGAAATCATTAAGAATAACACTAAGTTTACTAATGCAACTAACATAGTTAATGATTACAAGTTAAACACCTAAGTCCCTTGGGGTACACAATGTGACATTATGTAATCTATCCCATAACAAATCTAATAAAAGTAATTACCAATTCTACTAACATAACTCATTCATTCACATGTTTTCATTTATACATTTATTAAACATAAACAATAAGACAAGAATGAACCACATAGAAACTATACATATATTCATAACAATTTATAATTAATTTAATAAAATAAATCTTGTTTCTAATTTAATCAATCACTACACAAAACCCAACATTGCAATTCAACATCATCTATCTTTTCTAAAATTTCAGCATATATAAATAAATATATATACATATACATATATATACACACTATGTGTATGTGTGTATATATACATATATATTAATTATATATATATAATAATATATTGAAATTCTGAAATAATAATTTAACCATGTAATATAACTGCATATTTTATATATATATATAAAATCAAGTACACAACATAAAAATTTTAATAAAAACAATCTTAAATTTTATTAACATAAATCTTTTCAAAGAATTTACACGCAACTCCATACACAACCATAAAGGTTGTGTGTGGGCGTTGTCCACAGTCGACCCCCATGGGGGGGTCACTGCTGTGAAGAGCAGCATTGGGCGCTGCCTCCACAACAGTGCCTCCCCTATGGGGAGCGACGGTTTTGGGGGTAGCCCCAATCACAAATATTATTATTATTTAAAGAAAACAATGTTGTCATACAAACAAATACCTACAACGCTCAAAATATATTCATAGTATTTTCTGAAACTGATATATATATATATAGATATTTCTTATATAAAACAAATAATACAAATTCTTCATCTGGATATATTAATATGATTTTCCCAGTAGAAAATAAATTATTTACACAGAAGTTTTCTACAGAAATTGTAAAGAAAATTTCCACAGGGGTTTTCAAATTTCGCAATTTTGACAGAGGTTTCCATTGCAACCTACAGAGGTTTTCTACTATTTTCCTTTTGTGGTCTTCCTACTTTTTAGCAATAATTTTATTTCATGAGGCTCTCTAATTTTATTGTAAAATTTCTAGAGAGGAAACAATATAATCACGACAAAACTTCAACAGCCGAGAACATAGTTTTTCTACAGAGGAACTTTTAATAAATTTTTTTTACAGAGGGTTACAACTAATTCATGGCAATTTCCTCTTACGTAGACAGTATCAGACAATCTTTTCAAAACAAAAAAACAATAAAACAAATAGTAAAAGAACTTGTTTTTCTTGAAGCTTGAAGGAACAAGGGTTGGAGCAAAGCTTCACCTCCGAAATTTCAACTTCTATTCACCTCCAACCAGAAGCAAAATATGAACCCCAAAAATATATACTGAAATCCTTCTCCAATTTTAACCAGAAAACCCCGTATACCCCAAAAACATTCTACAACCAATTTCTTTCCATGAAGAAATTTTGTGCCATTCACCGCATGCCAATATTCTCTCTGAGAATATTTTAAAACAAGAATTTTATTAAATTCCCACTCACTCCTATAAATACTCTAATTATAATTTAACTAATTAATTTTTAATTATTTATCCTTTTAATAATAATTAAGCATTATAAGCCATTTAATTAATTTAAACATTCAAAAATCAATACCACTACCTTAAGCAAATATAAAATTCTAATTCTCATTATAACAGATCTATTATTTTTATTTAAACTATCCACTTAATCAAGAAAATTTAATTAATTGAATTTAACTACAATTTCCTACAAATAATTATATCAATTAAATAACATTAATTAATCTCACAGAAAATAAAGATTAATTAAATAACAAACATTTACAAACTAAAATAAACAACCAACACTAACCCAAACTTAAACAAAGATGAGGTAGAGACAAAGACACCATTGGATTCACAACAAGGTGACGAACTTGGGACAGGGACACTTTCTTATCAACTCCCTTTTCAACATCATACCCGTTGGGTTTATGGGACACACTCAAACCTGTCAAGCAGGTGGAGTCGATGTCCAGTACCTGCATCTTGCATAGAAACAAACGTCAAGTAGCATGTAAATCTCCATTGCAGACATGCCGTGAAAGGTAATCGCGGGGTAGCAAGGCACTCACGAGCAAGTGATGCCACTCCATCCTTTCACCAAGACTCACTAGCAAACACATCAAAAACTATAGAAACATATAGAATCACAACATCTCCACATATATTATTAAAGAAACCATAACATAACCAAACAACATAATCACCACATAATCTATCATCAAGAATCATAAGTAATGTCAAGTGTAGCAAACCAACCAAACTATGAATCCACACACAACGAAAATGGTGAACTGATCACCATCACAAACCAAGTACAAAATCAACACAAAAGAGTATCAACAACACGAGGGGTATCACATCATAATTTTCTTCTAGAGTTGTTGGGGTCCAAATGAATATTGTTTGAACTTTCTCAAACTATAGATTTCATTACTTTCAAAGCATTGCTATACATCTAGATTTAAATTGATACTTGTCTTCATATTGTGTGAAAAGTATCAATAATATAACTACGAGGGAGCATGGAATCATATATTCTAAATACTTATTTTGTTAAGGAATTTAAAAGGGGGCAACCTACATGAAGTTTTAGTTAAAAAATAAAAAATAAAAAATAAATTGAACAACCACATAAGGTAGGCATGGAAGTAAACATGATAGATTTAAGACAAATAAGAAAATAAAAAGACACATAGAATACATGCAACATATAAGAGAGAAATGGTAAGAAAAAGATAGAAAAATAAAGACAAGAAATAAGGTGTGACTAAGAAACAACATGAAAGCAAATGCAACATATGGGGAAGAAGCACGAAATTTGAAACAATGGAGAAAATGAGAGAGCATAGGTGCAACAAGGGGTAGAAGGCATGCAAAAGTAGAAATATATACAAAAGGAGAAGACGACACAAGGGAGGCTAGTGAATGAGAAGACATAGTAGCAACAAAAAAAATATATCTAAATGAATATAGATAAGTTGGAAATAAGCATATAGATAAGTAGGAGGTGTTTTTCCACAGCGTGTCAAATTATGATATTGCTATCAGGATTCAACCGTGTAGTTTCGAGTCAAACTCATTGACCCATGTTTCATGAGTAGTGGTTCAACAAGAACCCATCTCTCATGATATCAAATGGTCCACTTAGCACTCATTGCATCTAGGTGATGCTCACAGAGGTGAAGCACGGTCCGTCCCGGGAGGTCACTCATCCAGATTGCTCCACTCAAGCACGCTTAACCAAGGAGTTTTCTCCAAGGTTAAGCCCGCTTGAGTTGTTACCCCATTTGCAAAACCTTCAAGTGTTGTGCCTTATGAGCCATTCATAATAGAGCCCCTTTAGCTCATCAATTGATAAGTAGGAGGTATTTTTCCACGCGTGTCAAATTATGATATTGTTATCGATTCAACCGTGTAGTTTTCGAGTCAAACTCATTGACCCATGTTTCATGAGTAGTGGTTCAACAAGAACCCATCTCTCATGATATCAAATGGTCCACTTAGCACTCATTGCATCTAGGTGATGCTCACAGAGGTGAAGCACTGGTCCATCCCGGGAGGTCACCCATCCTGCTTAACTCAAGCTTTTAACCAAGGAGTTTTTAAGCCCGCGAGTTTTACCCCATTTGCAAAACCTTCAGCAAGTGTTGTGCCTTATGAACCATTCATAATAGAGCCCCTTTAGCTCATCAATTGATAAGTAGGAGGTATTTTTCCACACCGTGTCAAATTATGATATTGCTATCAAGATTCAACCGTGTAGTTTTAAGTCAAACTCATTGACCCATGTTTCATGAGTAGTGGTTCAACAAGAACCCATCTCTCATGATATCGAATGTTCCACTTAGCACTCATTGCATCTAGGTGATGCTCACAGAGGTGAAGCACTGGTCCGTCCTGGGAGGTCACCCATCCCAGTACTGCTCCAACTCATGAAACATGGGTCAATGAGTTTGACTCGAAACTACACGGTTGAATCCTGATAGCAATATCATAAGAAGCATATAGTTAAAGGGGAAAATGGAGGAAGGAGATTTTGATTTAGAATTTGAATCAAATTATTTGTTACCTATGCATATTTAAAGAATCAAATAATAGAATAACATCTTGTTTCAATTGTACTATTCTAGATTTTGAATAATTGGTTGAATTTGTGAAGTAATAATTATATGCGTGAATTTAATAATTATGAGTTTAAAATTTAATTTTATATTAACTATAGCTACGTGAATTGGAAGTTTGACAAAACTCCCAATTCTCATTTGCATCACTAATATAGTGGTGAATCAATTAGAAACATTTGTTGTTATTAAATCAACATCAGATCCAAAGTTAAGTACCTTTAATTTATGTTATTAATTTTTACAATTATTTATGGTCATATTGAACAACAATATTATTAGTCTTGAATAATTATCCTAGGGTAATTTGATGATCATGTTTTTAAAAAATTTATCCTAACATATTTGTGTACAAACACAACTTTTCTCTACACAAATTTGTGAGCCTAGCATGCATTAAACACATAACCTTTTGATACAGTGTCATGAATTATTCTTAAGGATCACAATTTCAAATAGATTTAGTTATAGTGGGTTTTAGTGCTTTAGACAAATTCTATTATAATTGGTTCATAATTTCAAATGGTTTTGACTCATTGGATTTTTAGTGTTTTAAATGGCTTTCATTTTCAAGAGGGTTATAATGTTCAATGGTTTATGGTTTTAGATAGTTATAGTTTCTAAGGAATTATTGTGCTTTATAGTCTATGGAGATTTAGATGATTTACATTTTCTTCATCCTATTAACTTTATTCTATTGGTCTTCACCTATTTTCCTTTATTATTGTTGGTGTAATTAAAAGTGATGTACCTTGTCCTAGGTCATAATTACACCTTAGTTAAGTTTACTTAGGGGCCACATAGGAGGTAGTTGGAGAATTTCCACTTTTGGTGGACTTATCATGTTATTACTTTATCACATCCACCTTTCGTGGACACATCATGTGATTACATCTCCACCTTTTGTGGGCGATCCACCATTTGTGGTGATTATCACATTATCACTTTTCCACCTTAGGTGGAGTGATAGCTTTTCCTAGTTGTCTCATGTCATAAGATTATGACACTTGTCATAATCTTATGTCCTTCTATGTTCTCACCTTGGCTATATAACCAAGGGGTTTCTCTCATTTGTAATCAATCACAATCATATCATTGACATTGAATACAGTTTATTCTTGTCATATTCTATTCTCTCTCTTTTGTGCTTTCCATTTCGTCTCAAGATCTTGGCAGCCATAGCCAATTCTAACAATTATTATGTCCTTAACCATAATATACTCCAAGTTCTTTCATGTTTACACATTTTCTAAAAAACAATTCTAATTATAGTAAAATAAACAAAGAATTATAAGCAACCTCAACCTAATAAGTAGAACTTAATAGGGAGGGAAAACTATAAACAACATAAAATATAAATCTAGAAGAGCAATAAGAACATTAGCTCTATTTACAAGTGTCCCCTAACTTAGCTACGCACCCACATTAGAAAGAGAATAAAAAATATTATTATAATTCCTTTTGAAATGTTTGAACCTAATGAGAAGGAAACCTCTGTACATATTTTTTATTTTCTACAAAATAGTATTTAGCTAAATAATTCACTTTTAATTTACCAAACAAAAACTTGTTTCCCAACATAGAGTTACCATAGCCTCTCAAGACTTTGAATCCTTTCACATTCACAATATTTTAGTCTCGAAAAAGAGAAAAAAAAATCAACAATATTATTTAAATATTTCCACAATCTTTAGTAAATTGAGCTATTTTTTCTTCATTCATTGTAACTCCCCCAACCCCAATAGCACTTGGGTTTCACTTGGAAGTGTTATTAAAAATGAATCACATCTTTACTTTTAGGGAATACCCCTTTTCATCATATTAGTTTGAAAAACCTTAGCTTTCAAACCTTGAATCAATATTTTCTCTTCCTTAGTAAAACAACACCTATAATATATTACTCTTCTTAAATTTCACTAAAATTTTTAAGAGTGTAAAGGAACAATCAAAATAATTAAATGGAACAAATTTCACATTTGCTACCTATACTATCACATTATGGCTCCATGTGAAGTGCTCAAATTTTGACGATTTGACAGTCGATCTTGGGGATTTTTGTTGAAAAATGAGGTGTTTTCTTAGCTTAATACTCTGTAAAACTTTAATATTGCTGATCTAAGTAAGCTCTTTCTTTGTTACATATATTCTTCGTGGGTGATTATCTTCATTAATCCATTTTACTGCTGTAGAATGTAGAGAGAAGTTGATAGAAGAACTAGATAGGATATTAGAAAGATCACACAAGATGTACCATGGAGAAACCCTTTCGGAAAAACTCCACCAAGAATTATTCTATTATTCAATCTCTGAATTACAATATCTCCAATTCTTGCTTGAGAATGCTTCTTCTGTCTTTACCAATCTTCTTCACACCTGCAATAACAAAAATAAAAACTCTTCAACTTGAATGAGATATAGAGACAATATGCAACCTTGTAATCTCCAAATGGTGATAATTACAATGCACAAGCTCAAGCCCTTGAAAAGGTACCCCATATTCCTTCAAGTTGAGTTATTCAGTGAAGACTAAAGCTTACAACATGTGCTTCATGCATTTGGGCATCCCAAACTGAGCTACAACTTCTCCTTCACTTCGGTGATAATTCCAAAGCTCTTCCTCAAAGTTGGCCCAAAGCTACTTAACCGAGCCTTCAAAAAATATCTTATCATGCATGAGAGGTAAATCCAATAAAGCATCTTGGGTGCCCAAGTTGGCTTCAAGTGCTTTATAGTTAACTGAAACATTTACTCAACACCATTCCCAAAGAATGGTCATCCCTTGTTAACTGGAGGTAGTCCCTGTTATCTGTCATACAACTCAATGTTATTTAGCCATGCATTACAAGTTAACTAAAGCTAACTACATGCAACTCAAAATAACCAACATGCATGCAACATGCACTTGCATGCAACTGAAGATAACTTAACCATAATTGAATTGAATTGAATTGAACTGAACTGAACTGAACTAAACTAAACTAAACTAAACTAAACTAAACTAAATTGATTATGAACTGAACTAAACTAAACTAAACTAAACTAAACTAAACTGAACTAAACTAAATTGATTCTCGAATCTGAACTAAACTGATTCTGAACTGAACTGAACTGAACTGAACTGATCTTAACTAAACTTCAAGCATGCAAACATCAAATCCTAACTCCTGGGATCTTTTCATGCATTCAAAAGTGTTAACTGTTACTTCGTATAGTTAACTGGACACAAGGTGAGTTTCACCTTACCATGTGAGTGTCCCATGTGTCCCTATTATTTAGGAACTCACTATGGATGGCCTCACATGCTTCTTACACTTAGAATTAATTACAAATGTCAATAATCATGATTATTTCATCAAATATTAATCTCATCATAATCTTAGTGTTATTGAACACATTCCAAGAATCTAGGAGATACATGAAATAATTAATGTTTAGGATTTGCAATTGAATGGCAACCTATTTCCAACAATTTTGGGCCTTCTAGATGTGATGCTAGGGTCTATTTTGACCTAGAGTGCTCCAAAATTATAGCTACATCTTAGGTTTGGCAACCACTTTTCAACTTCAAACCCTCATATATTTGGCCTCACATGTCTGATTTAGATGAAACAAAAGAAAAAACTAATTCTATTAAACCCCCTTAACTGAATGGTGAGTTCAAATTTGCACCAATAAAATCTGATTTTAACCTACAATACAAATCCACAAAAAGAGAAAGCCCCAAATCTAGTATTTATTTCAAATTTTTCTGATTTTCTAGGTCGTCATTCAATGCAAGAGAATATCATACTCAACTTTTCAAGATCCACTAAGATCTGCAACCTAGATCTCTCAATTAAGACTATCAAGAAGCAATCTCACAAGCTCTGATACCATGCAAAAGTTGGTATAGAATACTCTACACCATGCAAGATTTGACTGAAGACTATAGCCACCCAAGATCTATGAACTTCATGAAAGCACAAGAGAGATCAACTATGAAAAATTAATGCTATTTTATCAAAGAATGCAAATGATATATTATGATTGATGATTGTTGATTTATACATGAGACCCCTTGGTTATATAGCCAAGGTGAGACATATGATTAGACAAGATTATAACAAGTGTCTTAATCATATGTCATGAGACAACTAACTCATTAAAGATTAAATGACCTAGGACACTAGAATTAAATGACAAATGATAAGATAAGATCTTATGACAACTACCAACCTTCTAGAAAGATTCTCTAGGACCTAAGTAAATTTAAAATGTGAATAGGACATACTAGGTGAACTAGTTAGGTAAAACACCTAATTCACATCAACAATTCCAATGATAGTTCCTTTTTAAATCAAGTTCTAGTTGGTATCTATTTTAAATATGTGATGGATTTTATTCATTGAACATTTTCCTATTTTTTAAGCTTGCCAATGGAGCAATCATTGTAAGAAGAATCTAAGAATGATCTACATAATTTATGTATGTCCCTATCTTTTTAAGTATTTAAAAATAAATTTATTTCATGTTGACTATTTTTATTGTACAAGAGTTCATATGCACATCAAAGTGGGGAAAAAACGTAATGGTGAAAATTATATACATAAGTTGTTTATCCTTATGTTGTGGGTCTACTTTGATTAGAGTGTCCTTATTGTAATGATTAGTCTACAAGAGGCATATTCTTACATGATTTTATCTCATGAAATCATCATATCCTCATCCCATTATCAATCATCCCCAATATTTTATCTTGATACCTATATCCCATTCATCATCTTAGATGAGATTAATAGGTGTAGACTTGACCTAAATTGTTTCTATAATCATAGATGTGAGCCCTAAATTTTTAAAATTTAAGTTCAAAATGAATTGCGTTGACTTCATTCTACTTGTCATTGTAACATGGCCTAGCATACACTTATGTTAACTTGTGCTATACTATTGTATTAAAGGGCGTTATTTGGAATTCATCAATGGTAACCTAGGAGTCATTAAAGAGTAGTATCATAAAGCATTACAAGAGAATCATAACATCATTATTTAAGTATTACATTGGTAGACATCATCTAGGCCCATTGCACACTTATTATCCTTAATCCTTGTTACAAAGTTTTTAAATCAATAAAACTAGGGGTCTAACTAAGAAGAATGTGACCTTCGTAATTCAACAAATTTTTAAAGGTGTTCCTAAAACACCACTAATATTTATAAAGGTTTAAAGTTCAAATCCAAGAAATTTGTTTTAGGTCCATACTTGTGAATATTAAGCTTGCACTTGCAAAGGTGAAATAGGGTGAAACACAATTATTTTAAGGACTCTTAGACACATGATCGTTTCAAAGAATCTTAGACAATCATTTAAGTTAATCTTAAAATTATAGTGGTGTGGTGAATTGATTCCCTATATATTTAACATCATTTTGATATTTCTAGAATCCAATAAGTATCATATTTGAACCCATTTAGTTTTAATCCCAACTCATTTATCTAAATTAATTAATTATTTAAATAATTTATTTTATTAATCAATTTGAATTTGTATATAAATTGTGTGTTATTTCTTTGCAATTATATCTAATTTGAAAATAATTGGCAATTCAAGATAAAGTACACATATTATTAAGCTAAAAAAGGACAATAGAAACAAGGCAATACACTTATTGCTTTGAAAGTTATGTAGAAATGTAGAAATCTCATGAAAATATTTCTTTGCTACTGAATTACTTTTTCATTATTATGGATGAGACACCACAATTCAAGAATTGAGAGATTGAAAAGAGAAACAAAGTTTTCTCTCTCAAGTATTTAAGAATAAATCAATTAAGGATGTATAATAATAAACTTGATGGGTGACATCAAATTTTATATAAAATTCATATTTTGTAAAAGTTGTGATAAATCATGATGTGTGATTCAAAACATTAATAAAAACTCACATAATCAAATTCATAGATATTTTTTATTATATTTACGATTTTCACAATAATTAAAACTAGACTAAAAAATAATTGACATCCTTTTCTTATATTTTGTATGTACTAAGTTTTTCTTCTCAAATTATACATGTTTAATTATAGACCACATAAAAGTCTAAATTTAATCATTATTTTATTAAAAATTGACCATATAACTTATATGTTTCTCATAAACAACTCACTAATCTATACATCCATATATTTATACACATAAATATATAAATTCTAAAATACACACAAAAAAAAACACAACTCAACTTTTAAATATGGTACTAAATCTAGTTTATATTTATTTAAAATGAAAACTTCAACACGTAGCCATTCAAAATCCTTAAAGTACTCAAACGTTCTATAATTTTTAAGCAAATCAATATAGGAATTTAATTATTAATATAAGAGCAATTTAATTGACCTCAATCTAAGAAAAAAACTTGAATTTCAACTTTAGACATAAAAATTATTTAAAGCACTAGATAACCTTTTTATCAAAAAATAATTCCCCACAAAACTTGCCCAAAATTGATAAAAAAAAGGTCTTCTCATTTTGCTTTTTAAAGGTAGATTGGGCGTAGGAAATGGCTTGGAAGTTGAGCATGGAGAAGATAATGCCAAATCCCAAGAGATAGTTTCTTTGTTTTTAAATTGAAAATGAAATCTTAGTATATCAAAGTAGTAATAGCCCACATGGAGGATCCTTAGCTATATGGCAACAGAAAATTAGTTGGAGCACAACTTGTAATGGTGATACGAGTGTGTTTTTTGGTTTGTTTATTTTTAAGTAATGATTAATGTGTAAGTGGGTAATTAATTTAAATATAATTTAAGTTATTTGTGTATATTTTTGAAATTTGGATTGAATTTTTAAATTATGGAGTTTTTTTATTTCAAGTCAAATATGTAAGTGTGAAAATGATCTCGAGTCATTTTGAAGGTGCAAGTTTGATCCTAAATTTTATATTCAAGATTCAAATAAGATCCAAGTCAAATGCTTTCCTACTAATCATTAGTTGTTAACTTGATCATGAATTGTGTTTATTTATATGCTAGAGTGTTCTATAAGGGAAAACTATAATTCATTATAATGATCTAGAATCTAGGATATAGCATGAGAGATTTGTTACACATTGTGACATCATAAAAGCTTAACATCAACATGATATTAGCATCTACATCAACTAAGCATATTGAATGATTGATTGGTGTGTCTTCAACCATTATTCCAAAATTTTAAATTGTAGATAGGGATTTGACCAAAGAAGATTATTCTAGCCTGGCAAACTCCTAAAGATGTTTGTCAATATTGCTTATTTTTTATAAATAGAATACAAATAACAATGTGAACATAGTGTCAATACTAAAAAGTACATAGATCATTTCTAGACGTCAAAGTTTTAATCTACAAACAAGGTTTAGATTCATAGGTATAGAAATAGTTTGGCGCAAAGCAAAGTGATTTTAAGAAATTAATAGTAATCATTTGAAATAATTTATCTAGATCTAATATAGTGGTGAATAAATTTGTAGCACATATCATTGTCAAATTAATATTAGATCTAAAGCTAAGTAGCTTTATTTTATGCTATTATTTTTTGCACTTATTTATGACCATTTTTCAATAGCATTATTAGTCTCAATTCAGTATCCTAAGATTATCCAATGGTAATCTAATTTTTAGGTTTATTGAGTTGATTCATTCTAATATATTTATGTAGAAGCATACTTTTCCTCTACATAAACTAGTGACCCTGTATGAATCAAGAACACAACCTTTTATTCTAGAGTCATGATGTAATCTTGTTTAATGGTTTCTTGTGTTTCAAACAATTTATATTATAATAGGTTCATAGTTTTAGATGGCTTTACTTTAGTGGGTTTTGTTTTAGCCCCCCATCGGGAGGGAGTTGTAGTTCATCAACCTACTAGAGTACAAATACTAGATGTTCTAGCCTTTATCTTCCTCCCACCCAAGTGTTCATGGGCATAGTGATGAATACTAGTAGTTCATCGAATATAACCACTCGCCAACCTAATAAAGGTTTTGAGTTGTTACAAAGGATATATATAAAAGATCAAATTCATTTGTGAACATGATGATGAATAGAGATTGTGTGGTGGAGCAAAATGAAAAAGATGAAGTGTCTAAAATTAGTATGAAGGGCAAATTGTGCGGAATAGTGACTGGCATGTGCTAGATGCTTCTTCAAAGCAATTTATTATCAATTTTCTCATTTTAATTTTTCATGTATCCTGCTCTGAGACAATGAGTCTCATCAGGCCCTTTGTATCTTGCTCTAAGACTTAGTCTGTAGGTAATCCTTAAAACATTGCAATCCTTGTTAGTAGTGAGCTACATATATTGTGAGTTAATCCTCACCATGGTTTTTCCCTCATTGGATTTTCCACGTAAAAATCCTAGTGTTTCTATGTGGTACATGTGTTTTCTTTTTCAATTATAGTGATGTGTTGCTAATATGCAAATGGAATGGTTAAGTTTTAATATATGTTGATTCACCCCCCCTCTCAGCACATCATTGTGTTCAACAATTGTTGCTATCAAGGTATAAATCTTTGTTGGATCTCTAAGTTCACATAAATTGTGCTCTCATCTCAACACCATTAAGCTAATGGATTTGAACCATAGGTTTAGTCTCATTTTTATCCATTATAGTGTCAAAAGTCTGTACTCAACAAGACTTGATTCTTGGTGGATTCATTCAGACACTTTCAATTTCACAAATAAACAAACGACTCTTTGACATTTGTTAAATTTTATTAATCCTTCCTTCCCAATCAATCAATATTGTATTATAAGAAAATATTCAATTGTTATGTAATTTTGTAACTATATTCTTGGTTGTTTGTATTTTGAACAGTTTTATTAGCAGCGCAAGGAATATAAATTATGGCAGCGCTGGTTTTTTTGAAAGGTGCCCAGAAGAACTACCTGTCATTATCATGATTTTGTTTGGATATTACCCATCAACCCATGTGGGTTTCATTTCTGGTGCAGTCATGTCCGCCAGCTTTGTGGCAGCTTTCTGTGCACGTAAAGATTTGTTCTACAAAGAGAGCTTCTTCTGTTTTTTTAAAGTTTCAATTACTGGATTTGTGGGAACTTGAAACTTTCTGAATTGGCACCACATGGTTATAAAATAACTTATAACAGAGCCAACAAGGTTGTCTTTCATGTTCAGTTGTTTCATTGACAGATCAATGATAACATAGCCGGGCTTTAGGTTTGCCTAGATTTTTGTTTACTGGCTTGGGAAATAGAAATGAATTTGTTTCTATAAAAGAGATAAGCAAGTTTGTTTTTTAATATATATTAATCATAGTTGTTGGGAGACGCAGGGTATTTGTACCGGTAGGGGACGGGGGCGCCAATCAAATTAGGGTACGTGAGTTAAATGAATAAGGAGACGACTATTTGTAAATGATTCACTAGAAATTTTAGGTACAGGGACTGGTACGTTGTCTATGTTCCCAAAATGGAGTTTCCCGGCAACTATAATATTAATGTTCTATCAAAATTGGAGTTTGAATCAGAATTATTGGTAATATGAAGGACTGTCTTATAATTTAATATAGAGTTCTTTTAAGTTTGGACAAGTTATCAACTTGTTTCCTAAGCTTTTGCATTTGTTAAAAAAAAATGATATTCAATAACAAATTAGTTTAGTTTAAGTTTAAGTTTAAGTTTAACATAGTTTGATAATATATTGACAATTTAAATCACTTGAGATCTAAGCCCACTAAAATGGAACATTCATAAACAAAAAAATAAACCCCTTTAGATTTTTTTCCAAATAAATTGGTTAGTGAGACATGTTTTTCATTTCTAAAAGTTATTATAGTACATATCTTAGTGATTACATGTTGTCCTCCCACCAAGTTTAATCTAGTTATACAAATTCACAAAATGGTGAATATAAGACAAAATAAGATTAGTATTATTATTGGTTCTTGATCTTAGATAGGGATGAAGAGGTAGCTATTAATTAATATCAATTATATATAAGAGAGTTTTAATCTAGTCATTATCTCAATTCAAAATCACATCTTTATGAATCATAGTTAGCTGTTAGAATTGTGACAAACCACAAAACCACGAGTCACAGGATCAAACAACAAACAAAGACACCTTCCACGTAAGAGATATGCAAACAATATGTGCAATATTCCTCAACAAGAAAAAGCTACAAAATGCAAGAGCCTATCAAAAGATATGAAAGCTCGAGAGTTAATTATAATGAGAGTTGAGTGTTATATAGGAAAAAAACCCTAAAAGCATAAAAACACTCCCAAGTTTAGCTTAAACCCATGAGAATAAATTATAATAATAATCAATTTTAGAGTAATTAATTATTAGCTAATGCATGATTATTCTAACACCCCCCCTTAAGATGAACTTAGGAAGTAGCTAAAAACCCTAAAAAAGAATGCAAGATGGGTCCCAACAAACAAGGCCTAGTGAGGTACCCATGTACAAACAAAAGATCTCTCAAAATTGGAGAAAAAGGATAAAACCACAGTAGGAGAAAATTCCTCTCCAAAAGAGAGAAAGATGAATGAAGGATTGAAAAGCCTTCAAATCAAGGTGTGAAGGACTAAGAAGCCTCTAACCAAAACAATGTCCCAAAAAAAGAGGAATATGTAGAACAACACTAAAGCATGAATGATTTGATGCGGAAGGGATATATGATAAACATTGCTAAAGTGAATGTGCATAAAGGTGAACAAATCCTTAATGCCTAAAGCTTAACTGAAAAGACATTAAATAATGGAGCAACAAGAACAATAAAGAGAGAGAATTATCACACAAAACAAAAAGAGATAAGAGGACGCAATATTGATTATAGAGTTTTTCCAAGTGGACTACGTCTCTGGGTCTATCTCAACTAAGTGACCAATCTACTAACAATACTCCAAATGTAGTACAATCTCTAAAAAGAGCCTCTTGGAAACTGCTTTACAATCTTTTGTAGCCTGTCCACAAAGTCGTGGTACAAAATTCCTCACTCAAATCACCTCACATAAAGGCTCTTAAAGCCACAAGGTTGGTTTACAAAGAGCAAGAAAAAGACTTTGCCTAAAGGCTCTGCTACATAATCAGAGCATTATTACATCAAAAATTTCCTATTCCTCCTCCAATTCTCTCCTCACTTGGATTCTTGAGAATTCAATCCAATAATGGGGTGATGAATGCCTCCTAACACTCCCCTTTTTATACAAATTTATTTGCTAATATAGGCTAAAACCATATTATTTTGAAAATATACCCATATCTCCTAATTACATAGCCAAGTTGTTAAAAATCCTCCCATTTTAATAATCATTAACAAACCCCCTAAGAAAAAAGTTTTAGATTGTTTTAAGGCCTTAACTTATTGGTTATTCGGGCCATATAGTTTTTGGGTGTTTGTTTAGTTTTTAACAAATAACCATTTATAGCTTATATTTTTAAGAATTTAGGCTATATGGTTGTCATATTAAACCACTCCCACATCTATTTCAAATGCCATCGATGGTGTATCGATGGAAGTGCATTTTACTGGACTCGGGTCGGTCAGGGTTCAAATCCCAATGACCTCCCTTTATTTCACTGATTGATTTCAAATCAAAACAAACCAGTCATACATGCAGGTTAGGCGTGATATGTGCGGCCCAACGGTGGAGATAGGCACTTGCATCTGGGAGATGGGGGGTTTGAATCCCCCCACACTAACTTTAACAAACCATTTAAATGACCTGCCAGAGGAGAGAGGATCAAGGAGCCCATGGCACATCCTCGTTGTGCCACATGTCAATCATTGATTGATTCAAAACACTATGTCATGCCAACTATGTTTCCAACTCGGATGTCAAGTTACCTGTGCCATGTCAGCTTTTGTATTGACACATGTCCACACCAGAGGCCACCAAATTATTAGTCGTACTACTGACGTCATCGTACAAATTCCACGTGTCAACCGTTGATTGGTCCATGTTGGCGTATGGTCTGTTGAGCCAGTATGTTGACATCAGCATCCATATGGTCCACCAAAAAAGTCAACCCTAAAGTTTGACTGGCCATATCTTTGTCGTCTAAGCTCCATTTTCGACGAAATGAGTGATGTTGGGATCAATTTGACGAGCTCTTCGACTTGGCGCCATTTCTACCTGATTTCAAATAGATCAATTTTTTTGCTTCTATGACTGGCCCCTGGTTCCTATTTTGACCAATCTTTGACCAGTTGTAACTTTTGCATACAGACTCTATTTTTTTGTGATTCAAGCAGCGTTGGAATTGTGCTTCTGAGCATTGTGTTGTGGTCTCGACTTCCCGACCATTGGAGATAATTGATTTTTCAAGGTTCATAGATCCTCTTAGATCAAACCTCCCCACTGAAGAGCTTTTGGTCCTCCAAAAGCTGTCTTGTAGAACCTTTGACTCCCTCAGCTCAGATCAACTTTGTTGTCACATTCGAAGCTTCACTACAATGCTACTACTAGCTCCACCTTCTACAATTGATCCTAATTCTAGTCTTGGTTCCACCATGCTTCAAAACTTACATTTTCCCTCCATGGGTCTTACACTTCGACTATGCCTTGATACTATCCCATCTGCCCTCTTACACTTCGACAATATTAAGAAAGCATACATTGCCACATCTGCTTGCTAGGGTCTTACACTTCAAAAATGCATGGTTAGTATGAGCATACCTATGGCCACATCTTCCCTCTAGGGGTCTTACATTTCAGCCACATTAGGACTTCAAAGGATGTAGTTCAAAACGAAACTTGACATACCAAAAAGCAAGAAGAAAATCAACATGAGAAACTTGTCTCTTAGTGCTTCTCACGACAGTGGTTCTCATTCTGCATGCCATCCTAGCCAATTTCTTGGGCATGATTATGATGCTCCTCCTCATATGCAAACTGCATGAGCAATGGCAATTGTGCCTCAGCCTAAAACATTCCTTCTCAAGTTTGTACTTCGGAATAGTTGATTACGAGCTTCACCATATAGCTCTGTCTATGTTCGCCTAAGCAACAAGGCCATAGAAAAAGACCTTCAAGAGCCTCAATCATCAACTGACCGAGTCAGACTAATTCTTAAAGTTCAAAACATACAAACATCTTCTCGGTCGTTCTCTGCAACTTTGAGTCCCAACGTGGAGTGATCATCCAGATCTATCCACCTTTCACTAAATTTCATCAAGTGCTTTTTTTCCTTAAACAGGAACAACAAACATCTTCTTTCCTTGAGAATTGTCATCAACTAAGCACTCTTCAGTTTCAAAAATCTGTCATTTCTGCAAAAAGAAGTCTTCAAGCATTTTATTTTCTAGTTACATGAGATAAGGCTTAAACAACCTTTCAAAATCTCAATTCCAAGAAAATACAACTTCATGCAAATAGCATAATGATTGTACCACAAAAACCCTGTCTACTTTTATCACCTAGCTCATAATCACAATGTGATATTTATTAATGAGCTAATAACAAAACAAATTTGATACAACTATTTAGATGATAGATTTTCCCAGCTCTTACAGAGCTGGTCAAAATCACTTTCCTTTGCCTGCTGCTCCTTTGTCGGTTGAGGTTCCTCTACCTCAGGAATCACAGCCTCATGGATAGTGGCTTCAGGTACCACCTTCACCTATTCCTCATCAACGTTCTCTTGGTTACATCCCTCAATGGTCCTAGGTGAGTGTCGAAGCTTTGGATGCAACTTCCAACACTTCTTGATCCAATGCCCACTTATCTTGCAATGGGTGCAGTAGTTCCGAGCTTTTTCCTACCTCATCACTTTCTTCTTTGGAAAAGAATCATCTTCACTTCAAATATCGTAGTCTAAAGTGTGTGTCTGAAGATATGCCTTAAAGGCTTTGGAGGATTCACCAGTCCCTCCACATCCTAATCTTTGATCGCGAGGTCTTTGCTTAACCTCTACAGGATTGATCCTGCCTTGTTCACTGATCCCAAGGCCTTTTCCCTTGGTGTTCCTTTCAAAGCCTTCAAGAACAAAGTTCTGATCATTTTCTACCTCCTGATCTGATGTAGAAGACTCTTCTAGGTAACCACTTTGGTTACTAGAAACATTGAAAAGTTTCAGGTACTCCACATGTCGACAAAAAGCACACTAACCAACATTCTCCTAACTTGGGCCATAATTGGCCCACTTCCCATGACCACAAGCAAATACTGACTTCAAACTCTTTGTAGTGGACTTTGTTGTAGATGATGTATCCAAGCTGTCATATGGAGTGAGTGGAGAGTATGAGGAAGTATCCTCCAAATGTGAGCAAAAAAGCACATATGCCAACATTCTTTGATGTAGGAGGACTCCTCTTGTGCTACTCCTCCATGAGCTTCTACAACTTCACATGCAACTCCTAATTCTCCTTGTTTTCCTTTTCAAGAAAACCTCTAAGCTCAACATTCTTAGACTGAATGCATTGGTTGGATTCCTCTAGCTCCCGAAGCCTGTTAGCCTTGTCCTAGTGCTCTTGGTAGAGTGCTTCAACCATTCTTTTCATGGAAAAGATATCATCCACCATGGATGCAGATAGAGACAATGTCATGCTAGACAATTCTCCTTTGTCTGGTGCCATCTTTGCTTCAGAACTCCAAATTTCCACTTGTCAACTTGCACGCTAACACTAAAAACTAGAAAATTGTCAAACTAATTAAACTAGCAAGATGACTAACAATCACTTCTGCAAAACTAGCCAAACTCAGCTCTAATACCATTTTCTCTAATGCGGAAGGGGTCTATGAAAAACGTTGCTAAAGTGAATGTGCGTAAAGGTGAACAAATCCTTAATGACTAAAGCTTAACTGAAAAGACATTAAATAATGGAGCAACAGGAACAATAAAGAGAGAGAATTATCACACAGAACAAAGAGAGATAAGAGGACACAAGATTGATTATGGATTTCGTCGGAGTGGACTACGTCTCCAGGTCTATCTCAACTGAGTGACCAATCTATTAACAATACTCCAAATGCAATACAATCTCTAAAAAAGAGCCTCTTGGAAACTAATTTACAATCTTCTGTAGCCTGTCCACAAAGTCGTGGTACAAAATTCCTCACTCAAATCACCTCGCATAAAGGCTCTCAAAGCCACAAGGTTGATTTACAAGGAGAAAGACAAAGACTTTTCCTAGAGGCTCTGCTACAAAATTAGAGCATTATTACATCAAAAATCTTCTATTCCTCCTCCAATTCTCTCCTCACTTGGATTCTTGAGAATTCAATCCAAGAATGGGATGATGAATGCCTCCTAACACCCCCCCTTTTATACAAATTTATTTGCTAATATGGGATAAAACCATATTATTTTGTAAATATACCCATATCTCCTAATTACATAGCCAAGTTGTTAAAAATCCTCCCATTTAAATAATCTTTAACAAACCCCCTAAGAAAAACATTTTAGATTGTTTTAAGCCCTTAACTTATTGGTTATTCGGGTCATATGGTTTTTGGGTGTTTGTTTAGTTTTTAACAAATAACCATTTATAGGTTATATTGTTAAAAATTCGGGCTATATGGTTATCATATTAAAGCACTCCCACATCTACTTCAAATGCCATCAATGGCGTATCGGTGGAAGTGTATTTTACACTCGAACCGATTGCCAGGGTTCAAATCCCAACGGTCTCCCTTTATTTCACTAATTGCTTTCAAATCAAAACAAACCAGTCATACATGTAGGTTAGGCACAATATGCGCGACCCAATGGTGGAGATAGGCTCTTACATTCGAGAGGTGGGGCGTTTGAATCCCTCCACACTAAATTTAACAAACTGTTTAAATGATGTGTCAATCATTGATTGACTCAAAACACCACATCATGCCAACTATGCTGCCAACTCAGACGCCACGTCACTTGTGCTACGTCAACTTTTATACTGACATGTGTCCACACTGGAGGCCACCATGTTATTAGTTGTACCACTGACATCATTGTACATACGCCACATGTCAACTGCCAATTGGTCCATGTCGGTGTACGGTCTGCTGAGTCAACATGTTGATGTCAACATGCGTACGGTCCACCAACAAAGTCAAACTAACAAAGTCAACCCTGAAGTTTGAATGGCCATATCTTTGTCGTCTGAGCTCTATTTTTGATGAAATGAGTGGTGTTGGGATCGGTTTGATGCCATTTCTGCCTGATTCTAGATCGATCAATTTTTTCACCTCTTTGATTGGCCCTTGGTTCCTATTTTGACCAATCTTTGACCGGTCGTAAATTTTGTGTACGAACTCCATTTTTTGTGATTCAAACAGTGTTGGAATCATGCTTTCGAGCATTATGCCATGGTTTTGACTTCCTGAGCATTGGAGATTGATTTTTCAAGGTTCATAGATCCTCCTAGATCAATGAAGAAGTTGTAGACTGTTGTCGAATGTTGATTGATATAGTGTTGAAATGAAGAACCTCCTCTAAAACAAATGATGATAACAAATGATGATCAAGATCCAGATAAAAAAAAAATACATGAGTTCCCCAATGACACTACTTGAATTACATGGAATTTAACAGAGGAAAACATCTAGAAATAGAAGATACAAATTATCAAGATCAAGGAGACTATATTGCATGAGTTGCCTCAACAACACTAATTGAATCAAATGGCAAACAAAGTCAAACATCTGGAAGTCGAAGATACATGTGGTCATGAATCTACATGAGTGACCCCAACAACACTACTCAACATGCAAGTCAAAAATGTGAGTACCAAATAGTCTGAAGAGCACTAATCATGAGAGAGATAATAATTTACATGAGTATCCCCAATGGCACTACATGAACCAGATGGAAAACAAGGGAAAACATCTAGAATTAAAAGATACAAATGGTACATGAATCTGTATGAGTGACCAAAATGACACTACTCAACATGCAAGATGCAAGTTGAAAATATAGGTACCCAATAGTCTCCAATCAAATGAAAAATGGAAGGTCGCCTCCAAAAACAAGAATGCAAGAATGTCCATATGGTAAGTGATCCATCTCACCTCAAATGCATGTAACCAACCACTGATGTACGTTGCATCTGAAAGTACATAAGAACCAGAACTAGATACATAGATCACTCCAACATGAAACCAAGAAGCACTAGCACGAATAGTAGAACCCCCCATAATGTTGAAAAAGGGAGAGCCATGACAAGAACACTAAAATTGTGTGAAACCAAGAATTGCATGTAGGAGAAATAAACATAAATAAAAGGGTATGCAAACTAATGCACACATGCATGAGGCAAAAATCATTAGGATTCATTGATGTCATGGAAGGGACACTCACTTGACAAATATGTGATGGAAAACCAAAGGAAAACATCAACTCCCCATGACACTTTATATTATAGTGCAAATACAAAAGACATAATAAGATGTGAAAAATCCCCAAAAAGTATACACCAGAATTGCACTTTATCTTAGTGCATCTACAAAAGAGAATGTACATGAAAAAGATGTCTACAATGCCCAAATAGGAAAACATATTGGAAATACATATAGAATAGCCAAAAACGAGTCATCTCATGCACATGAAAATTTTCTAGGAGCTAAGACATCAAAGTAATGCACCAGAGTGCGAAAACACAAAAAACATGAATAAAATATACTTGAAGAGCAATCTAGAAAAAGTGCATGGATGGAATTGAAGAGTTTTGAAAGATGGTTCCAATTTCGCTAAAATAATGAAAAATAGAGAAATTGATCAAAATTTACGAGCTCGAGACTGAAAATAGTACCTCTAACTTGAACAGGCCATAGAATGCACCAACAACAAAAGCAGGTGATGATACACACACCACTAGAAAGTTGGAAAAACCAGGTTTCTGTCGATTTATTATTTTCCAAAATCCAACATTGTACACCCAAGTTATGGCCAAAAGAAAAAAAAGACCCCCTTTAGGTCACAAAGGGGTCTTGAGGGGCCCTACACAAGCATCCGTACAAATGATGTCAACATCCATATAGATGACATCAACATGATGTCATTAAGAATATGCGAGGAATATTCCCCTCAACCCAAAAAAAATACGACCCCTCTATGGAAAAATCTGGCGATGGAATATACTCTTATGCTAGATAGAATATTCTAAAAAAGCGAAGTTGGCAGAAAATTGAGAGGATGCCAGAAAATTTAAATTCGCATCGAGAAAATATTTTTTGGCCATCGACAGTATATAAAACCTGTCAATTATGGTTGAAAGTACTGCCACCACTGCATTTTTGGGAGCCGCTGGTGGGGTACAGAGGGGGACTTCAGGCCTGCCATGGCAGGCACTTGTTGTACCCTCCCCCCCTAAATGCACCCAATTAAAAACAAACAAATTTTCCTCCCAAAATAATGATTTGTCCCTTTTTAAAAACTGCTTTTTACTTTTTATTTTTAAAAATTCTTAAACATATATTTTTTTTAAAAGCAAAAAATGCAAACCTTTTTTTATTTTTTTCGATTTGCATGCAGGGGTCGTATAGGAGCCATACAACCTTTGAGAAAAAAAAATGCCTCATAAGCTCTCGATGGCCAAATTGGAAAAATTTATAGTCAAAATTTGTGGAATTGGCCTCTTGAATCCAACGAAGAGGTCCTTTTCACACAAAAATGCTCTAAAAACATAGCTACCCTCTGGATCTAGAAAAAATGCAACTGCTTCAAACCCTCACATATTTATCCTCAGAAGTCCAAATCAGGCCAAACATAAGGAAAATCTGACTCTACTGACAACTCTTAATTCAATGGTGAAGTCTTTTCTGTGCCAAAATGTACTTAAAACATGCACCTCCAAAATTTGCAAAAAAAAGAAAAAGGGATTCAAATTTGAAGCCTGTAACCCTTGTTGAAGCAAGAGAACCTCATAAATCGAGAAGGGGTTCAATGAATCCATGCTCTAATACCATTTTAGGATTGTGAAAAACCAAAAAACCATGAGCCATAAGATAAAACAACGAACAAAGAAATACAAACAATATGTGCAATATTCCTCAACAAGAAAAAGCTACAGAAGTAAGAGAATATCAAAATATATGAAAGCTTGAGAGTTAATTATGTAATGAGGGTTGAGTTCTATATAGGAGAAAAACCCTAAAATCATAAAAGCACTCCTAAGTTTAGCTTAAGTGCATGAAAATAAATTAGACTAATAATCAATTAAAGAGTAATTAATTATTAGCTAATGCATGATTACTCTAACATTAGCATGCATACAAATTAAATAGTTTCAAATCTACTAGCTCAATATTTCACAAACATATTGAAATTGTTAATAATTTCACCAAATAAATATTAAAATTGTTAACAACTATATTAAATGCATCCAAACACTACAAATTAGAGAAGAGTAGTGTTAGGAGGTTTATCAAATTCTTTTATTTTTCATTATAATTTTTTCTTAAGTTTGTGTTTTTCTTAAATTATTTTTTGGACTAGGTTGTAGGGACATCTTTCATCCCTAGGATAATTGAGGAACATCTAGGCCATCCCAAAGATGTTTCCTAAAATTTATACAAATTTGAGATAACTGGAGGATGTTTTTTTTGTGTCCCCAAAATATCACTTATAGGAGATGGGGTTTGAAAACATATGGGACATATCCTTAGGATGCCTAGGTTCCTATGAAATGGAAAACATTTTTTTTGAAATTTTCCAATAAATATAAGATAAATTATTAACATAAACATGTTATATAAAGAATAAATTCCAACATAACCTTTCAAAAGAAAATTTTTAGTTTAAAAAAATTACACTAGATCAATTTTTTGGACTAGGTCATAGGGGACATCTACCATCCCCAAGACAACTAGGGGATGTTTAGACCGTACTAGAAATATTTCCTAATTTTTTTGTAATTTGGAGATGGTTAGAGGATGCTTTTGACATGAGCTTGTGTCCCTCAAATGTCCCTAACAAGAGACAGGGTTTGATAACACAAGTGGCATATCCTCAAGGTACCTAGGTTCCTATCAAATGTAAAACATTTTTGAAAATTGAATTGTAAATATGAGCTAAAGAATTTGTTGGAAATGGGATGCCATTTAATTGCAAATCCTAAACATTAATTATTTCATGTATCTCCTAGATTCTTGGAATGTGTTCAACAACACTAAGATTAGGATAAGATTAATTATTTGGATGAAATAAATCATGAAATTGACATTTGTAGTTATTCTAAATGTAAGAAGCATGTGAGGGTGTCCATAGTGGGAGCCCCTGCACATGAGGGCCAGTGGGACATCAAGGGGCCAAGGAAACCTCACCTCATGTCTAATTCCACATGTGAGTAATGTGTTAACACTTCAAATGCAAAGGATCCTAGGATTTCAGACGATTACCATGCCACCCTCAAGCGGTTCTGGGATCAATCTAATCTGGCTTTTAGTTCCTAATCATTGTCTGCATTTAGTTCACCTCTAGGTTCGGGCTTAGTCTGGTTCCGGGCCATTCTACTCCATGCATGCCGGTTATTTTGAGCTGTACGTAGCCAGTCAGACAACTGCAATGGCCAACATTGGAGTTGTGCCATTTTATAACACTGACTCCACCTTGAGAATACAATTACACTGACATGTGATAAGATATTTTTAAAGGCTCAGCTACAGCTCACTTCCAAGGGCACCAACCCCAGGCGAGCCAAACTCACCCTGCTAAAGCTGGTAGCTTTGGGGACACCCAAATGGCCAAAGGCCATGCTGTGCTTCTTTAGCCTCTGTTCTAAACAACCGCACCAGCTAAACAGGCACTCAAGGGGCTGAGCCTCTGCAATGGTACTATCACCCCATTTGAGATTAAGGTTGCATATTGTCTCTATATCTCATTCAAGTTGGAATAGAGCTTTCATAATTGTTATTGGCAGTGTGTGTGAAGCGAAGACTGCAGCATTTTAACAAACATCTCAAGCAGCACTGGTTTGCCTGCAAATTCTCGTGATTGAATAATAGAATAATTCTTGGTGGAGTTTTTTCTCGAAAGGGTTTCTCCACGGTACATCTTGTGTAATCTTTCTAATATACTGTCTAGTTCTTCTATCAACTTCTCTCTACATTCTACAACAGTAAAATGGATTAATCAAGATAATCACCCATAAAGAATATATGTGACAAAGAAAAGACTTACTTAGATCAGCAATATTAAAGTTTTACAGAGTATTAAGCTAAGAAAACACCTCATTTTTCAACAGAATTAACATAAAAATTTTATACAAAAGGATAAATTTCAACATAACCTTTCAAATAAAAATGTGTAGTTTAAAAACATTACACTAGATGCCTTCTTTTTCAACTAGTACAACACTATAGAGAGAATCTTCATTAGTTTTGTTGGTCAATATTTTTACTACTTTGAATAATGAACTCATATGTTATTTAAATTATTTTCATCTTTGTATCATGGTTCATTGATGTTAGTCATTTGTAGGGTGTGTAGAGAAAAATAGTTAGGGTCATTAGCTAGACACATATAATATGTAAGAGGCTCTCCTTGTGTTTTTGTATTACACTATATAGATTTTGTTGTCTTGGAAACAAGGTGAAAAGGAAAAGAGATTCAATAAAATTATTAGTAAGGGTAATGAATGTAGATAACTAGAAATTATTAAATGAGCATGAAGTTCACAAGATCAATGCTATATTGGGGAAGAAAAATGGTGATGTAAGGCAAGGGTGAGAGTCTTGGCATGGGCATGACAGTTTGTGACCATTAAGGTGTTAGAGTAAAGGTTTTAATTTAATCGTGTTGATTAAATTACCTTTATTCCTCTCTTAAGATTTCACTTTAGTTTGAATTTTGTGACATTTAATAATTATATTAATTATTAAATGTCTACCTATTAGGGTTTCTTTTAGGGTTGCACAATATCCTTTTATAAGGATTCATCATTGTAATTTATCTCTCTCGGATGAATACATTTTTCAGCTTTCAGAGCACCCTTGCTTGTTTGTCTCCATCTCTTCTTTCTGTGACAGGTTATTTGCATGCAGGTGATCTTCGAGGTCTATGAAGTTGGATTTCACAACTTCAACATGGTATCAGAGCTCCAAACCTGCTGCTTCCTGTTCGATTTATGAAGAATTTGGAGTTTCGAGGGTTTGATAGGGCTTTCAGAAGTTTTCTGGCTGATTTTGAGTGGATCTAGCTTACTCCATTTTTTGGGTGCATTTTGGGCCCAAACGGACCTCATGGTTGGATCTAGAGCGGCCGAAAACCCATATTTTCATATATGGCATGACCAATTTGGCCACTGTTGATCTGGGAGGCAAAAAAAATTTAGCCCCAGGGCCGTATGGCCTGATGGCTCATTTTTCAAGGTGAAATTTGCACAAAAATCAATTTTTTTTTGAAAAAATGTGTTTTTTTGAGATCTGGGCCGGCGCTTGCAGTTTAGAAGGCTCCGCCGCCCGGCGGCCACTGAGCGGCCACCAGGCAACTGCCGGTCCCCAATCGCCACCGGCGGTTTCAGCCCTTTCGCCACCGAGCTTCGCCAAGCTCCTTTGCCGAGCCGCCAATCCTAGGCTTCAGCCCCCGAGGGCCCTACAGCACTCCTGTGAGGTCCCATCAGCGACCGGGAGCCCATCGCTCCACCCCTGTCGAGCTTTTTGCCTTAGCCGTTGGTCTTATGAGCGGCCGAGGGCTTTGGTTCAGCCCCCTGCAAGCCAATCAGCCCCTGCGGTGGTCACATTGGTGACCAGGGGCTCTGTCGCCCAGCCCCCTAGTCCTACATGCGACCAGGGGCTTATTTTTTTGGCCTTGAGGGCTCCTAGAGGCATAATTGTGCATTTTCAGGAGGTTTTCCAAAATCGGGTGTAAAATGGGCGTATGATCTCCGTTTTTTTCAAACAAGATACCGTTGGAAAGCTGATTCCGGTGCTGATCTGATGGTGTAGGTTTTATTTTCAGTTTTTTCCATTTTGAAGCTGTTTTTCTCAGTCAAAGTCAGAACAAGATTTTTGCACTCCTAGAGCCATAACTTTTGCATACGGACTTTGTTTTTCGCAAACGAAGAGGAATTGGAAAGGTGTTTCTGTTCTCCTTCCAGATCTATCATTTATTTTTCTAGAATCTACACCAGGTATATTTTATTCAGTATTTTGTGTTTTCACACATCTGTCAATTACTTGGACGTTTCAGCACTTGGAAATGATTTGTTTGCATGGGATGGCTTTATTTGATCTGGTTTATTAGTATTGAGGTTAGTTTTCTCAATTTTTTGTTATTTGAAGAGTTATCATGGGTTTTTCTACTCACCCTTCAGTTGTTTTTTCTGGAACGGGGTAATTATGAGTCATGGGCAAAGGGCATACTTACACAATGTAGGTGGCTTAATATTTTGCCTTATTTGTATGATCTCATACCTAAACCAGCAACTTCAGAGGGAAAAATAGCTTGGGATATCATTAGAAATCACATAGTAGGAGTTATTTTGTCTAGTGTTGATTCTGACACTGTGTGGGCTATATCGGGCATTGATTGTCCTCACTCACTTTGGACACATCTTTGGGAGATCTATGGAGATTCCAGTCTTTCTCTATTCCCAGAGGATCCTGCTTCAGATTGTCTTGTACCCATTGCTTGGAGAGAGAATGCACCCTTTGATCATGATACTTTAAAGGAACTTCAGTATTTAGACACCCTTACAAATTTCGATGAATCAGAGGATTGTCTCACAGTTCCTACTCTTCAGACTGAGATTATACTTGTATCAGCATCTTCTCCTGTTGTTCTTGATTAGTTTGATATTGCCTCTTCTTTGGCTCCTATTGATTCAGCTAAGCAGGACATCATACATCTTTCAGACATGGCTATTTGGGATTCTTATCTTGTAGGCATTTTGTCTTTGTTTGTAGAGTCCTATATTGCAGATTCGGAGGATTACTTTGAGGATTTTCAGCTCCTCTTTGTTGACAGTCATATTCCAGTTGTTAGTCCACCATCATCTGTGCATTCAGAGGTTGCAGTTTTTGAGTTTTCAGTTCAATTTGGATTTGACATCTTTTGTTTCAGTTCAGACAGAGAGATTCTTTAGCATCCTATTATGGCACACATCTTGAGATAGATTGATTCTTCTCTCTTCACAGGGTTTCTTCATCTTCATCCTTTGGATCCCTTTCTTCCCAAGGGGAGGAATATTATATGCCACTTCAGGATCTCTTTCTGGATTCTACCTCAGGCATCCATATGTGCAACTAGAGTTTCTTCATTGTGGGGGGCCTTCTAGTCTCTTTCTTTTTCTCTTATGGAGACCATTGTACATGTACTTATATGATAGAAGTTGTCTATGGGGGGTCTTATGTTATCCACCTCCTATTCTTCTTTTATTAGTGCATTTATTTCTTTCATCTCTTTTTGGAGTAGAGTTTTTCCCATGAGGTTTTCTCTATTTCTCCACTTTACAGAGATTTGATTGTAATTGGGTACCTGATCAGGCCTTGTTGTCGGGACCCAAGTTTACTTTCTTGCATTGTAGTTACCTTTGCTTTCTTGCACATGTTTGTAATCGCACTTTTGCTCATCTTAAGGGGGTTAGAGAAGGTTTTAATTTAATCATATTGATTAAATTACCTTTATTCCTCTCTTTTTCACTTTCACATTTAATAATTATATTAATTATTAAATGTCTACCTATTAGGGTTTCTTTTAGGGTTGCACAATATCCTTTTATAAGGATTCATCATTGTAATTTATCTCTCTCGGATGAATACATTTTTTTTGCTTTCAGAGCACCCTTGCTTGTTTGTCTCCATCTCTTCTTTTTGTGACAGGTTATTTGCATGCAGGTGATCTTCGGGGTCTGTGAAGTTGGCTTTCACAACTTCAACATAAGGTTGCAGTTGCTTATTGCGCCCTCCCATGAGGGGAGCCTTTTCATTGTTTCAAGTCATTTTCTTTATATATTGTTTGTGTTTTATTTTAGACCTACTTCTTTGGGATTTTGTTGCACGAGTGGGGCTTTTGCCTTCTCATTTTTGGTATAGTATTTTGCTTCTAGTTGGAGAGGGGTTTTGTATCCATTTCTTCTAAAGGCAGGAAGTCTTCTCTGATCATGGCTAACCCAGGTGAGGGTTCATTGAGGAATGTGGGATTTTGTTTGTAAAAGGTAAATGGGTGCTTGGAACGAGCACCTGATCATCCAATGTTTTTTATTCAACCTGACTCTGTGGCTAAAGATGTTGCGTATTACTCCAATCATGTACTGATTTGTAAGTTCATGGGGATGTGAGTGTCACTTCCCTTCCTTGACTCATGGGTTCGAAAGATCTCGAATCCTGAAGGGGATTTTGATATAATGTTGGTGGCCAATAGTTTCTTCATGGTGGATTTTTCTTGTGTTGCTGACAGAAATTGGGACTTTGAAGGGGGGCCTTACACCTACAAATAGGTAAGTCTCTTCATTGAACCATGGCATGTGGGGTTCAACTCAATTAAGGAACTCCCCTCTAGGGTTTCAGTCTGGGTGCGTCTCCCCCATTTGTCTTTGGAGTGCTAGTGAAGTGATATATTACAAATGATTGCTCTCTTGCTTAGTATATTTACTCCTCTCAACAAACATTGACTAAAAGGGTTCTTTCCTTTGCATGGGTGTGCATTGAAATCAACTTAAATAATCCATTTTCAGATTCAATTGACATGAGCATTGGGTCAACTTCCTAGACCTATCAGCTAGATTATGAAGCTCTACCCTTTCGATGTCATTTATGTCATGAATATGGGCACCTTTAGCGGAAATGCCCCAAAGTTTCTAATTCTACCGGTCCAGCTAATGTCCCCTCTCAACCTATTCATAAGGACAAAGGTAAGGCTCCTATGTAGGGGGTGGTGGTAGATAAGAATGGCTTTGTGCAAGTTAAGTCTCATAACAAAGGTAGGGTGCAAAAGAGGACTCTTAAAGATAGGCAAGAAGAGGAAACTTTCAATAGGTTTAAGGCTTTAAAGGACTTGGCCCAAGAGGAAGGTGTTCCCACTAACAGGCTTGTTGGCATTGATAAATTTTGACTCAAAATATGACAAAAGTTCATCAGAATTATTTCATCGATTTTCCGACGAACTTTGAAATGTCAAAATTTTGACCCAGCATCGTTGGTTGGGTCAAAATTTTGATGTTTCAAATTTTGTCAGAAAATCGACGAAATAATTCTGACGAACTTTTGTCGTATTTTAAGTCAAAATGTATCAATGTGGGGATGACTCTTTGGTAGAGAAGCACTTGGAGATTATACCAATTGCTTTAGATGTCCCACTCCTGGCAGAGGGTTTATTAGCTCAGATGGGCACAAATCTCTCTTCCTTAGTTCCTCTTCCTAGGGGAATTGGTTTGGTGCCAGAGATTACCATGGATTCTACAATTATTGGTCCAAAAATCACAACTGAGAAAGGTGTCGGGGAAGTTGGTAAAAGAAAGACACCCCTTTGGCTTTGGGATTGCAACAAAATCCCCCTAAAAAGGGCATCCCTGAGAAGATTCCTAAAGTTGGAAGAAAGATTAGGAAAAGGTGAAGCTAATTTGCGAGATGTTGGAGTCTAGTTTTGTGAGAACTATTGATTCTCACTTCTCCCAACCCCAAAGATGATTGATTTATCTTGGGATGTAAGGGTTATGAATAGCATCCCTAGACAAAAGGATATTCATGATTTAATTCGTGTTCACTCTTTTGGTGTGGTTTTCCTCTAGGAAACCAAATTATCAATGGAAAGGATGTTGAGTTTGGCTACAAAGATCAGATTAGAGGATTATACTAGTGTGTGGGAGTGCAGGGTAGTTATGGGGGACTTGCTTGTTTTTTGGATTTGTGTAGGGTTATACCTATTTGGTAGTTCTCCAACAGGTACTCTATTTATCTTATGGCTTGCAGCCTCGAGTTGGGTGAGAGAAGCTTTCTCTCTAGCATATATGCTCCTATTGAATTCCTTGGTAAGACACATTTGTGGTCTCATGTTAGATATTTATGTTCTTTGGAGCCTTTTCTTCCTTATATTTTGGCAGGTTATTTCAATGTTATCTCCTCCCTTGAGGAGAAAAGGGGTGGTAATGCTTGTCTAGATCCTTCCTCGAATCTCCTCAGAGACAACGTGGCTCTATTGAATCTGGTGGATATCAAACCCTCGAATGGGTTGTTTACCTAGAATAATAGGAGGATTGGTGATGTAACTATTTCAAAGAGGCTGGACAGGATTTTGGTCTCCAGCGTTTGGGTTGGTGACAAATGGATAACTGGCTCTAATATTTTGGATTGGAGAGGTTCTAATCATTGGCCAATCAAACTTTCTCCTTGTTGGTCCAAATTCTCAAAAAAACAATTCTTTATATTTTAGCTCATGTGGTTTCATGATGCTTCACTTCATGATCTTGTCCCTGGTTGGTGGAGCTCGGAGAAGTCAACTTTCAGCACTGTTATGTACTCCTTTTCCAAGAGGCTTCACTATATCAAGTATATGCTAAAACGTTGGAATAGACACCATTTTGGCAATGTCTTCCAAGCTAAAAGGGTTGGTCAGGATCACTTGGATTCTATTACTCACTGTATCTAGGCTCAGGGACTCTCTAAGGAGTCGAATTTGTTGGAAGCAGTGGCGGTAAAGGTTGTGGAGGAATGAAAGCTTAGGGAGGAAATATTTTGGAAGAAAAAGTATCGCATTGATTGGCTCCAAGAAGGGGACATGAAAATTAAATTTTTTCACAACTTGGTTAGGGATAGAAAGTAGGGCAATATCATTTCTTCTCTCAGGTCCCTAGATGGGGATCACTTGTATTCTTTTGCTAAGATTTCTCAAGAGGCTATCTGATTATTTTGTCTTGTTCTCCGATGATTCTCCCCTTGCTGATGATGATGAGGCTACAATTTTAACTTGCATCCCTCTTAGGTGACCAATGAAATGAATGATTCTCTTCTCAAACTGATCTCCTTGGAGGAGGTGGAGGGTATTGTGTTTCAGATGAAGAAGGGTAAAGCTCCTAGGCTTGACAGATTTCCAATTGAGTTCTTTTGTTTTTCGAGGTGGTTAAGCTTGACCTTCTCAAGGTTGTCCAAGAGTCCTTGAGGAAAAAACAAATACTAAGATCCATGAATGCAAACTTTTTGGCTCTTATCCCTAAGAGGGAAGGATCCAATTCATTGGATCTCTTTAGACCTATTTCCTTGTGTAATGTGGTGTACAAAATAATTAGTAAGTTGATTGCGGAGTGATTGAAGCCATGGCTAAAAAGGTTGATTTTTTAGGAGCAGGGTGGATTTGTGGTTGGTAGGAAGATTCTTGATGGTGTTGTTATTGCAACTGAGACTATGCATTCCATGGCCTCATCCAAGGAAAAGGATATTTTTATTAAGTTGGACATGGCCAAAGCCTATGATCATTTCAAATGGGACTTTTTATCCAATATCTTGCAGGATTTTGGGTTTGGTAGTGCCTGGATTGATTGGGTTACGAGTTGTGTCACTTCCTCCTCCATTGCGCTTATCAATGGAGAGCCCTCAAATATTTTTAGGGTGTCTAGGGGTCTCCGGCAAGAGGGTCCTCTATCCACTTATTTATTTTGATGAATAAGAGGCTTGGGAGATTCATTAGATCTCGTGTGGAACTTGATCTTATTCAAGGTTGGCGTTGGGGAAATTCTTTGCCCCCCAATCCCATCTTCAATTTGTGGATGGCACAACTTTGATGGGATTTGCCAAGGTGGATCAAGTGGTTAATTTAATAGGCTTGAGCAAGGTGGGAGCTTTGGGATTGAGTATTTTTAACATTCCTAAGCTGATTCAACAAAGAATTGCTAGGATCCTCAAGTTCTAAATTGGTTCGCTTCCCTTTATTTAGCTTGGAATCCCTCTTGATATTCACACTACCATGGTAGTTTTGGAAATATGTTATCAAGAATTTTCATAAAAAAGTTAGTCATTGGACTTGCAGGTGGCTCTCTAGTACGGGAAGAGTGACTCTTTTGAAGTTGGTTGTTCAAGCTCTCCCATTGTACAGGTGCTTTGTGTTATCCACTCCTGCCAGCTTTCTCAAAGACTTTGAGTGTCTTTGTCATCAGTTTCTCTAGTCTGGAAATCTCCTCTTGAGGAAGTGGAGTCTTGTTAAGTGGGAGGATGTGTGTTGACCTAAGCAAGAAGGTGGTTTGGGGTTACGTCGGGCTGATTTGAATGGGAAATATTTGGTAGCTAAACTTTATTGGCGTTGGTGTTCTCAACCACATTAGACTTGGGCTAAGATCCTCACTTCTAAGTATCTTGGGGGGTGGAGTGTGCAGATGTTCCTAGGTGCAACCTTATGGGTAGAGGTTCTATGGTTTGGAGTACCCTCAAAAGGGGAGCCAAGTTTATTAAATAAGGACTATTCTGGATCTACAACTGTGAATCGGATGCTCTCTTTTGGTTTGACTCTTGGGATGGTAATCCTCCTATTATGTCAACTCACCCTCACTTATAGGATTTATGTAGGATTTTTTTGGAGGTTGGTTGGAGTTGTTTTGATAATTTCAAAACTCCTCTTGCTTTGGCTCTAGCTACTTTGTATAAGTGGAGGGACCCGTAGGAGTGGCCTCTTGGGGAATCGATGGAGGAACGTCAAGAGCTAGCTTGCATTTTGGCTAGTAGGGTCTACAATTCTATTCTTGAGATGGATGTTTTGGCTTGGGGTCATGATCCAAAAAGTAAATTCATTTTTACCTTTGGTTACCAGGTGCTGGATAAGTAGATTTTTTGGTGTATTGGGGTCCCCAAGTTGAAGTAGATTTGGAATAAATTCTCTTTTCCCAAGTGCAATTTCTTCTCTTGGCTAGTGATTCATAATAGATGCTTGACTTAGGAGAATCTCTAGAAGCGTTGGTTCTAGGTCCCCTCAATGTTTTCCATGTGCTCTAATAGTGATGAGAACTCTTCTCATCTCTTTTTCCAGTGTTCCCTTGGTCGGGTGATTTGGAATCTTTGGTGGGATGCCCAGCATCAGTTGTGTATACATGTCTCCTCTTTGGTTGAGTTATAGGTCAAGCCGGGGAATCCTCTTGATAAAGCTTCTTTCCTCCACATAGCTTGTACATTGGTCCTAGCTTGATTATCTGATATATTTGGTTAGAGCACAACTAGAGGATTTTCTAAATAAGAAGTTTCAAGTGCGATAGGTTAGGATGAGAATTTTGGGGGCTCTTCAAGAAAATTTGGTGGTAAGTGTGACCTATTGGTCCCTATGGATCTTGGAAACTTAGGTGTGGTTTGACGATTAGGGCTTCCTCTTTGTGAAGAACATGGGCCCAAGATTGGGATGGGTAGGAGTGCTAGGGGAAAGGTTTCATGTAATGGGCATTGGTGGCCACCTCATCTAGGGGTGTTGAAGATCAATACTGATGGGTCCTCTAGAGGCAACCCTAGTTATGTTGGGGTTGGTGGCATTGGTAGAGATAGTTTTGGAGTGGTTGAGTTCTTCTTATAGTACAAGGGTAAACACTCGAATAATTTCATGGAGGTGTTAGCTATTCTGGTGTCTCTGAAAAGGGCCTATGCTTTGGGTTGGAGGAGGATAATCTACGAATCTGATTCTCATATTGTGATTGAGTTGCTAAACAAGCACCAATTTGAGGATGTGAATTGCTAGTTGTTTGTGGTGGTTAGACAAATCATCTCAGTGGGTGAGGTCCTGGACTCTATCACCTTCTATCATATCCCTCAAGAGTGGAATAAGGTGGTTGATGGTTTGGCTAAGTGGGTGTCTTAGCAAATGGGAGAGTGGAATGTGGCCGACTTGGGTGATCTTCCTGAGAATTTTTCTTGGGAGTTGGAGGAGCTAGTTATGGAGGACATGTGACATTTCTTGGAGGTTGATTGATGACTTTGTTTTTCTATTGACCCCTAGTGGGTTGGCTATTTTTTCTACTTTCCAAAGCTACTCTCACAAGATATATGAACAAATAGGTGATGATCCTAAGTGAGTTTGATATTGAGTATGTGGATATAAAAGGAATCACAAAAGTTGAACAAATCACATAAGTTGAACAAAAGCACACTCTAACCTATGAGAGAAAAAAAATTATAAAGCAAAGAAGAACGCATGAAAAGGGATAAAACCGACATGTCAATTAAGCCAAAAATGAGATGTAAATATAGAAAAAGAGGAGCAATTGCCAACACAATTATTAGAGATGACTAGGTAGCTAAATCCCAGTAACAAAGAGTAGTGGTGAGTTAACTTCCTCAAAACTTGCAAGAGGTGGAAAGTTAACTATCATTGACTAGGGCACCTAACTAGAACTAATGCCATGTGTATAACCATATGTTATAATGCATAATTTATAGACTACCACCCCCATTTAAGCATAGCTTAGGTGGGCACAATGAAACTAGGTCCTAAAAACTAGACATGATGAGGTACCCAAGTACAATGCAATCTCTCATAAAGCAGAGAAAGAGAGAAAACCCAATGGGAAAAATCTGCCCGCAAAAGAGATAAAAGAATATGAAGAGGACTAGAAAGCCTCTGCAAAGATGATGTTGCTACTAAAGTAGAGTACACCCCAAGAAGATCTTGTAGATGAATATAAATTCTCTTAGTAAAAGGCTCAATGAAAATGTCAACAAGCTAATTTGAATAGTGACAAAAGACTAACTCAAAATTTGACGATGAATGAGCTCTTGAATGTAATGCATATGAATCTCTATGTGCTTGGTATGTTGATGTTGGACTAGATTCCTACACATTTGGATGGTGCTCTAGTTGTCACAATAGATTACTATGGGTTGTCTAAATGAAATTCCAAACTCATTGTGAATTCCTTGAAGCCAAAGAGCCTCACTAGTTGCACTAATAGCTCCCATATACTCTAATGCTCCAATGAATTCTACCTCTATGGATGATAAATAAATAGCCTTTTTTTGTTAGATCAACTGATAGGACAAGAACCTAGTGAGAAACTAACTTGAAGTGGAATTTTACAATTATGAGCATTACCAACCTAATTTGAATCTATGTATCCAACCAAGTCAACCTTTATACCAAATTTTTAGTGAATTCCAAATTTGAGAGTACCTCAAAGATAGTGAAGGACCTTCTTAGGTACTTTCTAGTGCAACTCATGAGGTTCCTACATAAATATTGAAAGCATGGCTAGTGCATAGGAAATGCTAGGCCTAGTATTCAAGTCAAATAGATGAGACTACCAACAAGTTTTTGATACAAGGTAGTGCATCAATCAATGGTATAATGTAGTTAGCCTCAAGCTTGAATCCATCAAAATAGAGTCAAATATGGCTTACAATCAGCCATGTGAAATCAAGCAAGTATATCAATATTGTACTTAGGTTGTGCAAGATTAATCCTTGAGTTAGACTATCAAATCTCAATACCAAGGAAGTAATGCAATAAATCTTGTTTTATCATATTAAATCTATTGAATGCAAATATAAATTCACTACTACAATAGTAGATGAAGAGCTCTCATTGATCAAAATATCATCAAAATAAATTAGCAGTATCAACAATGAATCGTCTTTTTGTAAGAGATACACATTAGGATATGAATGCCATCGAGTAAAATATAAAGCTAGTAGGAAGGAATCCATCCTAGCATACCAAGTGCAAGGGGCTTGTTTGAGGCCATGGAGGGATTTCCTAAGTCTACAAACTAAGGATGAGTCATGAACAAGCCCTAGTGGCTTCTCCATATAGATCTCCTCCTCAAGGTCTCAATAATGAAAAAAATCACTCTTCACACTCATCTGATGTGCATCCCAACCATGCGTTATAGCAATAGTAAGTGTGATATGGATAGAAATCATCTTGGTTATGGGTGCAAAGGTATCTATATAGTCAATGCTAACAACCTGTAAAAAACCCTTAGCAACCAAATGTGCCTTGTACTTATTGATTGACCCATCTACATAAAACTTGGTTTGATATATTCACCTACATCGAACCACCTTCCTTCCCTAAGGAAGTGATGTCAAGTCCCAAGTGTGATTCATCATTAATGAATTATATTCATCATGCATAGTAATATAAACCCACAAAACTGGTTTACAATTCCAGTGAGGAAGGAAAATTGCAAAAAATGCCCCCATGGAGAAAATTTTGGTTTTTGGGGGTTTGAATGAACTTTCAGTTCGAGTGAACCCAATGGGGGTTCACTCGAACCCCCCTTTGAGAAAACATATTAAATGTTGGGTCCCACCATATTTCACATTTCTCGGAATAAAAAACAAAGGAAAACTTTGTGGAAAGGAGGTTTGCTCGAGCCTAGGTTCGAATGAACCCAAATTTGAGAAAACCTCCAAGGGGAGTTCGCTCGAACCTAGGTTTGAATGAACCTAGATTTGAGCGAATCTCCAAGGGGGGTTCTCTCAAACCTAGGTTCATTCGAACCCCCTTTTCCCCCCTTCTCCCCCTCTGGCACCAAATTTCTCCAAATTTTTTCCCTTAAAAGCCTGAGTTGAGGATGAAAATGGAGGAGACTTCACAAACCCAATTGGATGATGGTAGTCCTCAGAACAAGCTATCCATTGAATATAATGTTAATATGTTTTGGTTTTATTATGTATTTATTTTTTTAGTTTGATTAAGCATAGGTTTTTCACTAAAAATAAAGCTCTATGTTTTGCACATGTGGAAAATAGCAGATTATCAAAATAAAATTCTTAAAAATATGTGCAGGCTAGGTATTGATTTCCTTGATCTAGTAAAAAAAAATTGAATTTTGATACATACAAAAAAAATTATGTTGTAGATAGTCTGCCTATGTCTGAATTGCAATTGGTTTGACTTTGAAACTTGATTAATGAAATAATATTCAATAAAACACTATGAAACCAAATGAAAGAGTTAAATATCATAGTTATAAATCTAAATTTGAAAAAAATAGAATTTTATCCTTCATTGAAAAAAAGTTATGTTGTATACGGTGAGCATCTCTCCTTAAAAATGATGTTTACTGAAAAAAACTAGTTTTTGAAGGAGATGGAAAAAGAAGTGCAATCTGATTCCAAAATTTTTGAAAAAAATATATTTAGAATCTACAGACAAAATGTCACAAATCACTAGTTTGCATCATCTTCAAATTCCTCACGGTTTAGTATTGTGGGATCACCCAAGCTCACTATACCATTCATGTATTGTAGATGCCTCTTTGAATGTCAATGGATTGGATGTTGAGGAAAAGTAAGCATGCAATGAACTTTAATAGTCTAGCCTTATGCATTTGCCATGTATTGAATTTCTTACCCAAGTACTTATACTCTAAAATGTTTATTTATCCCAAAGAGGGAAAGAAGTGGGTGAGTTAGGTGGTATAATATCGTCCTCCAGCGCATGTTTAGAAGTGGATGAAGATAAATCTCCACCACTATCCTCATCATTAGAATTGGAAGAACATTTTTCCTTGGGAATCTACTATGGATGGTTTGAGTCATCATAAGAATCATCAAAACCAAGTCATTCCATAATAGAAATAGAAAATTCAAGTGTAGATTCAATAGGAATCTCTTGAAACTTAACACTCCTCTCAATGAAAAAATCATGTGTGGTAGGATGGATTAGGTGATAACCTTTCACATTATCTAGATAGCCTAGAAATATTCAAGGTTTGTACTATGGTTCTATTGCCTTATGATGTTGTGTCAACATATATGGCTAGAGATTTGAAGACTATGAAGTGCTCATTTGATGGTTTCCTACTTATCTAAGCTTCAAAGGGAGTGATTTCCCTCAATGCTTTATGAGGAACCCTATTTTAAATATAACAAAAATAATCGATTTCTTATATTCAATACTATGGTGTGAGACCCTTGGAGTGTATCATATAGTTATCCATCTCTTTTTAGGATTTGTTCTTACATTTTGCAACATCATTCAATTAGGGAATGTAAGCAACTACGTGTTAAAATTTTATTTCCTTTGATGTATAAAACTACTCAAACTTAATTTTGGCATACTCACCCTGATTATCTGTCTAAAGAATCTTGACAACTTTCCATGAATATTTTTAGCAAGATTCTTGAAGTCTTGAAAATTGTTGAAGACTTCATATTTTTTTGCTAAAGAAAGTAGACCCATGTGTACCTAGAGAAGTCATCTATGAAAGTGAAAATATATCTAGCCTTAGAAAAAGATGGATGTGAAAATTCCTCAAATATATCATTGTGAACAAGATCCAAAGCTGGTGTATCCCTCTATGATTTTTCCTTTGTCAAGTTTCTATTGAAAATGATTCCCAAGGGTACAACCCTCACAAAGACCCTTAGAAAATATAACTCTATATAACCCTGGATGTTTAAGCTACTTGAGGTAGTAGTATTTAAGGTGGCCAAACCAACCATTCCATTATTTTCTTTCATTTGACTGAGTAAGCAATGATGTAGGAGAAACATCAATTGCAAAGTTTGAGAAAGTGTATAACCTAGCTTAGTGATTTTCCCTTATCAAAGCTAACAAATTATCGTTATGCATCTCTCTAATATTGATTGATTATGGAGAAAAGTGAAATTTCATGCCCTTCATATGTGGGTAATTTGATACATCGATAGGAGATTAGCTAAAAGTGAAGGTATACTTAGAACATTTGTGAATGTTTCACTTTCAACTTTAAGAGAGCCTCTCCCTATAATTGCTACTAAAGTGTCATCACCCAAAGTGATAGAACACCTAATATGAGGCTCTAAGGAACAAAACTCAACCTATGAAGAACCCACATGATTTGAGGCAACTAAGTTAATGGTCCAAACAAGCGTTGATGATGATGTTGTAGTGGCAACTAAAGCCTTGCTCTTAGATTTTTATTCTCCTTTTTCCTTTGCCTTAGTAGATTCTTGAGTTGAAGAAGATTGTTTGATAGATTCAAGAACCCCTGTGTTGTGCTTCTCATTGAGAAGATGTGAGACATGGTCAATATTCTTCTTGATATATTTGTGCTCATTGTGCCCAATTTTCTTGCAATAGGAACACTTAACTTTTTCTTTCTTAGGTTTCCCTTGACTAGAAGAAGTTTCAATGTTGGTATGGAGGATTATGTTTTCTATTCTTTCTTGGTATCCTTATCCTCCTAAGTGTTTTATTTCTTCCCCTTGCTATTTGAAGCCTATCGTTTCTCATTCTTAACAATAAGGGCTTGAGGTTTTGAAGACTTCAATGTGCCCATCTATATTAACCTATCTTGCTCCCTAGTCAAGTTGGCAATGAAGTTATCTAAAGGCATCTTCCACACCATTGACCCAAGGGCCCCTTTAGTGGAGTATAAGGTAGATGCAAACATGAAGTAACCAGGACCTAGTTTGGAGAATATACAAGGAACTAACTAATCCTCTTTTTTCTCTATTGGACATATTCTTCTAATTGTATCATAATTGATTTGAACTTATTAAAGAAGTTGTTTAGAGTGTTGAAGGAGTTGGGGCTCAAACTTATGAGGTTATTCTCTAACTAACGACCTTTCATTTATCCACCTTCCCAAAAAAAAAATCTAATGCAAGTCAAACTTCATTGACTTTATATAATGATTCTACATGAAAGAGAAGTTCAAGAGACACATTTAGACACAAAAGTCCAAAGGCTTCATCACACTTATTATAGCTTCCTCAACAACATGTTCTTTCTTAGTGCCCATTGTCATCTTATAACCCTTTGTTTTTTATGACAAGTTATACTTTTAGTTTCAAGTCATGATAGTTAAAGGACCGTGTTAATGGCACAATAACTTGATTTGAATTCATGCTTAGAAACTTTTTTTTTTTATAAATGAAAATGTAGAAATGAAGAACACAAATGAAAGTAGGAAGTGCGTGCACTACACAACATCCCCCTTGATTCAATATTGGATCCCCCCAAGATTTTGGCACTTTATATGTTTAGTTAGACAAATCCAATAGAATGAGAAAAGACACTTTATGATTTTAGTGTGATAACATTTGCAATGGATCAAAAATAGATAAATACCAACTTTCAAAAAAATGACACTCAATTTTGAATTTTCAATCAAAAGTTATGACACTTTTAATTTTTCCTTATGTATCCTAAATTACAATTGACAATTTTAAATTTGCAATCTCCTTTCAAAAATCAATTTTCTAGAGAAATTAAAAGTGGGCTGACTTGACTAGTAGGAATGACAAGGTTTTAGCCCTCATGTAACCCTAGCATGTGACTAAAGGCTAAACCTTTTGGTAGCAACTCAATTTGGCTTCTATTAGCTGTCTTTAATTTGATGGCTACCACAAACTATTGTTATGTGCAGTCTACTCTTGCTATCATGTACAATCAATTTGTGAAGTAATTTGTGACCTCGATCGCTCATTTCACAGTCAATTCTCGATCATTATGCACGAGATTAAGGAATCATGCCCCTTTCAAAAGAATTCATAGACTTGAAATACACTTGCAGGCTTGCAAAGAAGATCAGATCATGTGAACCTCTGATTAGTTCTTGCCACCTCCCACATACACAGTCACGCCCTTGGTGAAGGGTACCAGTCCATATAAGCCAAACACAAAACTGGATCGCTCTTTCCCATATATCACACAAGTTAGAACATGGAATGTTGTGACCTTTCTTCATCCAAACCATATTAATACATTGACTACCCATACTGATAAGCCATGTAAGTTGAACAAAAGCACGCTCTATATTATGAGAGTAAAAACAGCATGCTCTATCTCATAAGAGAAAAACACAAAAATGTAAAGTAAATAAGAACACATTAAAATGGATAAAATCATTAGGAGAGAGGACCCAGTAGTTGACCACCCTAGCTTCGCGCTTCTAATATCCTACATGGAAATTTCAAATCACTCTCAATTTTTTAGTAGCATACTCGACAAATCCCCTACTTATAACTAAGGTTTCAGGGCCACATCAGCATGCTTTTTGTCAAGGTGTCCAAAAAGGCCCAAAAAGAAAGTGAGACCAATACTAGTGCATTCACAACATGTTTTATTGAGCGTTGATGAGGAATCACATGATTGGTTTCTTTTTAGGTCAAAGAAATGCATTTTGTTTAATTATGGGTAGTCATCATCAATACTAACAATTTTAAAGTCACAACTATTGGTCCAATATTGATAAAAATATTGGGCATTATATAAACAACTACTATCACAACTATTGGTCCTCTCCCCTATATCAATTAAGCAAAATATGAGATGTACATATAGCAAAGATAGTAACTACCAGCATGATTAGTGAAGAAGATTAGGCTATCTAGGCCCAGGGTTGCGGGGGTAACAGTGTGGGTTAGGATGCTATAACTCTCACTAACAAAGAGTAGTGGCAATTTAACTTCCTGAAAACTTGCAAGAGGTGGTGATTTAATTATCTCTGATTTACTTATGTTATTGGTCTTCTCTTCCAACAACAATTGGTATCAGAGCAAGAATATATAAATGACTATAAATTCTTAGTAGAGAGGTGAGTTATTGGTTGTGTGAAATTTATTTGTAGGAGATAGAATTAATAAAAAAATGTGTGGAGAGTGAAGAAAAGTTGAAATTTTGATTTTGTGAGATAAGTATGGTAGCCAAAAACAATGTCAATTTATCTTAATTTGAAATACCTTTGTTCAAAGGAGAAAATTATAATATTTGGAGTATAAAAAGGAAAACCCTATTCATTTCACAAAATTTGTGAGAGTTAATAGAAAATGGATATATAAAGCTTGTAGATACTTGAGCTCATAGCTTTAAGTCAAGTACAAAGAGTTAAGGTAAAATAGGAAAAAATATTCAAAGTCTTCTTCATTATCCAATATGTTGCGCATGAATCAATTTGACCACAAATAGGTGCAACTACAAAATTAAAACAAGTGTAGGATTTGTTGGAAAATGCATATCAAGGAACTAAAAAAGTGAAAACAATTAAATTGCAATTTTTTGAAGATATTTTGAAAACATATTCATGAAAAAATTTGAACCTATGCAAGAGTTATTTACTCATGCAATGAGTATGGTTAATCATATTAGATTGTATGGAAAAACATTTGGCTAATCAGAAGATTATGGAAAGGACTTTTAGGTTTCTCCCTCCTTGATTTGATCATAGTGCAATGGGCATTAAGAAGTCAAAAGATCTAAGATCCTATCTATGAATAAGCTTATGGGCTCTTTAAACCCATGAGCAAAGAATGAAAAAGTCTACTAAAAAAATAGTTGAACAGGCCTTTAAAACAAATATAAGTATCTCAAAAAATAAGGAAAAAGGATCAAATGATGCATTTAATAAGGAAATAGGAAGGTTTAGAAGAATAGGATGCGCTAATAAAGGAACGAGCAATGGATGAGGTATATGTTATAATGGTTATGACAAAGGAAAAAATAATAATAATGAAAGATGAATCAAAACCAAGACAAATCATAAGTTATGTTATTACTACAAAAAAATTGGCCAATATGAATGAGAGTGTTGGAAAAAGAATAAATAGCCTGCAAAATTTTCTAAAGAAAAAGAAGAATAGGAAAAAAATATTTTATGCATGCAATGCTACAAAGGAAATGTATGGCTTATTGACAATGGTTGCAATAATCACATGATAGGGAATAAAAACATCTTTGTGAACTTGGATGAGTCAATTAAAACTCAAGTGTGGCTTGGTGATGACAAAGAAGTTAAAGTCACAAATAAGGGGACAATTGCAATAAAAATAAAGCAAGATTGAAAAGGGATAATATGCACATAATTTTTCGAGCATAGGAAAACTCATTGAAAAGGGATAATATGCAATATTTGAAAATAATGAATGTGCTATTTATGATAAAAATAACAAAAAATTGATAGTGGTGAAATTTGGCATGTTACAAAATAAAATATTGCCTTTGAGACTTGCATATAGTGAGACTCAAGTTCTTAACACAACTTTTAAAGATCAATCTTGGTTGTTACATGTAATATGAGGAAATTTAAGTTTAGAGGACTAAAATTGTTTTCACAAAAGAAAATGGTGAGAGGATTATTGCTTATCACACAAGATGATGAGGTTTGTCGAAGGTTGTATTGTTGGAAAACGACATTGGGATTCCTTTAAAACAAAAAGAACTTGGAGAGAAGAAGTAAATTGGTACATGTTGATATTTATGTCTAATATAGAATTTTTCTATTAATAGAACTAGATACTTTCTCATTTTTGTGGATGACTTTAGTAGAAGGGTTTGAGTTTATTTCATCAAAGAAAAATCAAAATCCTTTACCAAATTTCAAAAATTTAAGGTTAGTGTGAAGAAATGTTCAAATTGGTTGCCCTATCAAAATCTTATGTTCAAATAGAGGGGAAGAATTCACCTCTAATGAACTTCAAGACTTTTCCAAGATAATGTAAAATTCAAAGGATATTGACTACTAACTACACCCCTCAACAAAATGGAGTTATTGAGCACAAAAACCACACTATTGTGGAAATGTCTAGAAGCATGCTTAAAGCTAAGGGTCTACCAAATACTTTTTAGTTTGAAGTTATTACAACATCTATATATTTATTGAATAGATTTTCAATATGTAAGAAATATGAAACCTTATGAGGCATGGTGTAGTAGAAAACTTAGTGTAACACATAGTTGAATAGAAAAGACAAAAAAAATGATGATAAGAGTGAGAAGTGCATTTTCATTGGCTACAATGAGGAAATACAATTTTTTTGATTGTATAATCTATTTAGTGAGAAGTTAATTCTTAGTAGAGATGTAAATTCATTATAGTTCAAGTTTTATTCCATCACCTTCATTGAATATGTCACCTTTTCCATCTAGTCCTTTTTCAAGCATGGGTCCTCCTCCAAGGAATGTAAAAAGTCTTAAATATATTTATGAAGGTATTACTAGTCTTGATTCAACTACAAATTTTGTTTTATTGTCTTGTATTCAAGTTGAGCCATGATAATTTGAAGATGCAATAAAATAAAAAAGTATGGGTTAATCCATGAATGGGGAAATCACTTCCACTGAAAACAATCAAACATGGGAACTAGTTGATCTTCCACATGAAAAATATGTTATTGGGATAAAATGGATCTACAAAACTAAGTATAAATTTGATGGATCCAACTAAAATTCTTAAAGCTAGATTAATGGAAAAGGGCTTCTCAAAACAACTAGATATGATTACACTAAAGCATATTCTCTTGTAACTAGGTTAGACACCATAGGGGTGGAAAAATTATCAATTGAACCATTTGTAGGATAGACACTAAGGTATGAGGTTCCAAAACAAGAGCAAAAGGTATATAGGTTGAAAATGTACTTTATGGACTCAAGAAAACACCTAAGTGTGGTATAGTAGGATAGATAGTTAATTTAAGAAGAATGGTTTCAAAATGAGTGAAAGTGAGTTCACAGTATATGTAAATTTTTGAAGTACATGAGATTTACTTATAATATATTTACATGTTGATGATTTGATTCTCAATAAATAACAAAGTGTTGATGGACGAGTTCAAAAATGCCATGAATAATAAATTTGAAATGATAGATTTGGGTTTGATGCACTATTTTCTTGGGATAAAGGTAAGATAGCTAAATAATGACATCTTTATCTCACATGGAAAATATGACAATGATATTCTTGGTAAATTTAAAATGATACATTGCAAACCAATTAATGCACCTTTGAACATAAATGAGAAGTTGGTTATAGATGATGGCTCAAAATAGGTAAATTGAACATTGCATAGGAGTTTGGTTAGTAGTCTTATGTATCTTACAACTACTTGACTAGATATCATGTATACTATTAACTTGTTTTCAAGCTTTATGCAAAACCCAAGTAAATTTTATTTAAGTGCAATGAAAATGAGTATAAGGTATGTTTGTGGTAAAAGTAGTTTTGGCATTTTGTATACACCTACAAATGATTTTGGTTTAGTTGGATATGCAGTGGTGACTGGGCTGGATCTATTGATGATAGAAAAAGTACTTCAAGTTATGTATTTAGTTTAGGATTAGGTATCATTTCTTAGTCTTTGAAAAAATAATCATTTATATCTTTGTCATCAACAATGGTTGAATATATTGCTACAACTTCAACATCTTGTCAAGTAATACATTCAATTGAAAATGATTATGAAAATTTTAAGACAGAAACATAATAAGCCAACAACTAGTTATTGTAATACTTCAATATATTGCTCCTATTCTAGCTAACCTTTTTGTGGAGCCACTATTGGCTTGATCTGTTGATGTTGTTCTGTCTGAGCTTGCCCAAACTTCATTGATTGTTGTTGATGGTCCTTCGTTGATTGTTGTTGATGGTCTTACGTTCGATCCTATTTCCTCACATGTGTTGTCGTCTCCCCTATTGTGTGGTGGCTCTTTTCCCTTGGTGGCTCTGGTTGATCCGCTTCTCTCACCTCAATCAATGGACTTGGATTTTGAGTCTTCCTGGTATGTTTTGTTGAGAAAGAAGAAGGGACTCCCTCGATCTGTGGCTTCCTCATAGCCTAGGGTTAAGGGAGTCAGATTGGTCCTCTCGGATTCTGGGGTTGTCTAAGTCTTTGTCTATGTTCCAACAACTATCTATCAGTTGTTTCTATGTGTGGTTTGTCCTCTTTTCCTAGTTCATTCCTGGTTGAACTAGCTTCTTTTTATGGCCCTTTGGGCTTTTGTGTAAAGGGTACAACACCCTGTAAATGTTGCTTATCTAATAAAAAACAACTCAACAATTGTATCAAAATCTTATAAATGAATATGATAAGATTGCGCATCAATTTAATTTGTCTTGGATATATTTTTGATTAATTAAGTAGGGGAAGAGCCCTGATCCCATGGTTACAAAGCCAAAAACTCAAAAAAAGAGACAAGTTGGGGAGAATAGCAACAACCAGCAACACGAAACAACAAGTCCAGGGTGGCACGCAAGCCAATTATCATAACTGTAACCATAGTTCGTGGACTCTCCAAGACTCGCCACATACTTGGGAGTCTCGACCCAAGACTCTCCTGCACAACTGGGAGTAAAAAAAGGCATAAAAAACCCATGTTTTTTTAAAATTTTCTTTCATTTTAACACTCTAGTTTGTGAAATACAGGTCTACAAGTTGAAGTGGGGTTGAAAGAAACCAAGAGGATGAGCTAAGAAGATCAAAATAGAGCCAGATAAGTGATTTAACAATTCTCTTTTTTTGTTTTCTTGAATTCAAAATCAAAAAAATCAAGAAAAATAAGGGGAAATGCTACCAATTTTTTTTCTATTTCCCTTCATAGCCTAATTCCTACTATTTCTAGCTTGGTTTTACATTCTTTTTTTTTTGCAAATGTTTGAATCACATTTATTTGTTGATTTTTTACCAAACCCTTGCTGATTTTTTTTTTCATGTTGAACTTGAAACAACAATGTCATCTTCAAACCCAAAGGGAACAAAAAAAGACCCTGCATGGAAGTATGGAATACCAGGAAATAAAAAAAGGTGAAGTGACATGTACCAAATGCAAGAAATGGATGACAGGAGGAGTAAACATATTAAAATACCACCTTGCAAGAATACCTAGGCAAAATGTGGAGGATTCCCTAAGACTACTTCTGAGATTATTAGAGAGATGAAGGCCCTTCTTGCTGATTATAAGCTTAAAAAAAGACAAAAAACAAAGGATGCACTAGCAGCAGCGATGAGTGGATCCCCTTCTACACCATCTATGCCCCATGGTACTCCAAGTCCAAGCATCCGTGGTCCACATTCATTTTTTGGTGAGAGTCTTGAGGGTTCCTTTTCTACTGCTAGTGTTGGCCAGGGTCCTTCATCATGACCAAATTATTTTATTCCACATAATGTTCCAGGAGCACAACCTTCACTTGAAAGTACCAGTTGGAATAAGGAAAAGCATCATGAAGCTAGGATAGCAGCAACTAACTTTTGGTACTACAATAATTTACCTTTCAATGTGGCAAGTAGCCCATATTGGGAAGGTTTGGTGAATACCTTTACAATTGCAGGAAAGGGGTTTGAGACCCCATCAGCTAAAGATTTGAGTGGGCTATTGCTAGAGGAAGCCGTAAAGAATACATGGCTTGTGGTTGATGAGCAAAAGAAATTTTGGCAAAGAAAAGGTTGCAGCATTTTATTTGATGGGTGGATAGATGGATGAAATAGAACTCTCCTAAACTTTTTAGTGGCCTCTAATGGTGGATTGGTGTTCCTAAAATCAATAGATGCCTCCCATGAAGTCAAAAATGCTGAGACTTTATGCAATTTATTAGATGGGGTGGTCCAAAAGGTTGGAGTTGATAATGTTGTCCAAATTATCACGGACAACGCAACTGCATATGTAGCTACAGGTAGACTACTTATGGAGAGGTATCCCACAATTGCATGGTCTTTGTGTGATACACGTTGCTTGGACCTATTGCTAGAGGACATTGGGAAGATTCATGGGTCAAAAGTGTGGTTGAAGATGCAATAAGTGTTACAAAATTTATCTACAACCATACTTGGGTGCTTTCTTTGATGAGGAAATTCACAAATGGCAAGAACCTTGTGTGACCTGGAGTGACATGATTTGCTAGCCACTTCCTCACATTGCAAAGCATTCATGGTGTCATTGGTCATCTAAAGCAAATGTTTGTGTCTGATGCTTGGAAGGAGTCCTCGTTTTCCACTAGACCTGAAGGGGAGAGGATTGTTGCTATAGTTTTTGATGAGACATTCATCAAAAATGGAGAGGAGTTGATGGGGGTAAGTAACAAACACAAAAAAAAAAATTATACATGATAATCTATTTGCTATTTTTATTTTTTGAGGGGTTTTGTTATAATTTAACATTTGTTTTCATTTTTTTAGGTGACAGAACCTTTGGTGAGGGTTCTTCGTATGGTGGATGGAGAGGGCATACCAATGGGTTTCATCTATGATGCCATGGATAGGGCCAAAGAGGCCATATCACGTTACTATGGCGGCAACAAAAGGAAATATGAAATCATTTGGTGCATCATTGATCGGAGATGGACAAACCAACTCCACCAGCCGATTCATGCCTTTGCCTACTTCTTGAATCCAAAGTTCTACTTCTCAGACACATTTAAGGCAGATGAGGAGGTCATGGAAGGTCTTGTCACGTGCATTGATAGGATGATGCCTAATCATGAGCTGAGAGATAAGGTGATTGATGAGTTGGAGGTGAGATTTGTTACATCTTATTTATGAATTTGCAATGTTGAGCCTTGACTATCTATGAATTTTCTATATTTGATTTACTTTTCTTTTATCTATTCAAGGTCTACAAGGGTGCAGAGGGGAGACTCTTTTCCTCCCAACAAGCAATTGAAAGGAGAGGAAAGCAACAACCAGGTAAAAAATAAAATTAGAAACTTGATTCTTACATACATTTTTTTTACTTTATTCTTATTTCTTAATACTTATAGTTTTTAAACATGTTTTTGTAGATTTATGGTGGGAGAACTATGGTGCTAGCATGCCAAATCTTCAAAAGCTAGCCATTCATGTCTTGTCGCAGCCATGCAGTGCTTCTGGGTGTGAACATAATTAGAGTTTATTTGAGAACATTCACACAAAGAAGAGAAACATGTTGACTCAACAGTGCCTAAATGATTTAGTTTTGGTTCGGTACAACCTTCACCTTCGAACTAGAAAGGTGGAGGGTGTTTCACATGAGTCCATCGACTTGGATGACATTGATCCATATGGTGAATGGACTGTTAATGTACAACATTATGAGGCTGATGTCTTCCTTACTGATGAGGATCTTGTTGAATTAGAGAGAGTAGTGGCAGAAGAAGAAGAAGCAACAAGATTGGATGCCATGGAGGAGGACAAAGACACATTTGAATATCAAGAAACCACTACGCAATCTCCTAGTCCTTGCTTGGATACTAGAGCACGGGCACCTTCTAGTTCTAGGCCTTCAAAATTGAGTACCATTGGGAAGGGAAAGAGAAAGATGTAGACTATATGTGGTTGTTAATGTTTTCTTCTTTTTGACATGATTATATGTAAACATTTATAAACTAATGATGTTGTTATACATTGAAACTATGAGTATTTGCATGACTATGAATGATGAAATTTCAATTATTGAATGTTTGATAATCTTATGACATGTGTAATCTTTGAATTATGAGTGTTTGATAATCAAATTAGGCTCTTATGTTCTCTAAATGCATTAATTTCTTCTTTTTTTTTGTAAAACTACGGTTTTTTTTTTTGCTAAGTCCTAGCCGAGTTTTTTCCCGAGTCTGTGCCGAGTCCCGAGTTCGAGTCATATTTTTGGGCTACTGAGTCCGTGCTGAGTCCGAATTTTCCAACTATAATTGTAACTATAAAACCACAATACTTAATCAAAAACTGAATACTACTACTAAAGCAGTTAATACTACGAAGACCATTAATAAGGTCCACCAAAGTCCAACAAGCTCTCAACCATAACAAAGCTATATTAAAATAGTCTGAAGTGTTAAAACATAACACCAAAAAAAGCAAGGCAACCATAACTAGAGGGAAAAAAAAAAGCCATTACTTGGCTTTAGCTCGTCCTGGATATGTTTATCTGACGAATATTTGTATTAAACTCTTTTAGATTACATGCAATGATTTAAATCTGGTAATTTATTTCTGTTATTGGTCTTCTCTTCCAACACCAACAAACACTTGTTTTGAAAAGCATGATAGGCCTTCAATTCCACGTAAATTCCCTTTTCAATAATAATGTAGCCCAAGATTTTGTAGGAATGAAATAGTTCTAGTGGGTGGTTATTGAGGAAATTATAGGGTAAGTTGATTTCTTAGATTGGACTATCATGATCTTGGATTTACGGAAATTTACCATTAGATTGAATTTTCCTGCTGAATCAGTGAAAGGTGCTTAATAATTGTTTAACTCTGCAATATTTTTGGTAAGTAGGCAGATACTGTAATGGTAGTTGCAGCTTGTTAGGATGTTTTTGGAGATTTTTCCTCACTCTAACTAATTATTTTATTTTTGAGCTTTTTATTAGTTTGGAGTTGTCTTTGCTCTTACTCCTATTGAGACTTAAAGCTGATCTAGGTTTTATTGTTGATATTTTTAAGATAGATCGGATTGTTTTGATGGTTCTGTTGATTAAGAAGCTTGTTGTTTTGAATTGTTTGTCTACTTGGTTTTTGGATGTGATTCCCTCTTGGACTTGAGTTAGGTTGTCTTAGTAGGATTGGCCAACATTTGCAACTGCCAGACTGCAGATCGACTGGATTCCACATATTGTTTACTGTATCTGATTGCCCTGTCTCACATATTTGCTGGTGATTGAGATTACTTGTACCAGTTAATGACTTGATTGTTTTTCCTTGAACTTCACAGGCTTTAATTATTGTACAGGGATAGTTTAGAAGATTACTTCTTTCACTAAGAAATTTGAAGATACTTGTTGCTACTGATACACACAGAACGAAAGTAATATATTAATGTCAATATATGACCAGAAGTAGTTTCATGGATTCAAAAAGCACAACCATCACAATAGACAACAATAGGTAAACGAAGTAAATAGTAAACAATGAGATGACAACGGGAGCAGTACTATTAACAATGCAATGTCCATATATAATTAAGATATATGCCATTCATTAGAACTTCCTAGTTCCTAATCATCATGATTGGGTTTAAAACCTAGCAAAAGCATGATATACATATTACCAAGGTTATAGCCTGAAGTAAATAATAATGGGTCCTGGTGCATAGGTGGTAGGATGAGATATAAAAATTTCTCTAAATGGCTGCTGCTTGTTTCAAGTATTGGCATCATCGCTTCTGAAAATTGGTTCTGGTGAGGCTAATAGCAAACAAAATTGCAAAAAATACAGGGAAGATCACCAAAACTGCAGCCACAATAACCAGCATATCGTGGTGAAATCCAAAATAATGCTTTACGAAGTCTTTGATTGATTGTTGAGAGTTGTCATTGATTCTTATCTGCTTTGTCATATCTCCATACTGGGAAGTTATGAGACAATTCAGGGTCCAGGAAGTTGGGCAAATCCAGTAGTGCCATACCCACCAGCGAGGAATTTGCTGCAGTCATTCGCCCACAGATTTATCAGTAGCATGACAATAAAAACATCATGTTTACAATTTGGTACGATAATGCATGCTATGCAATTTTAACATTCAGTGATATCTAGTATTTTTAATTGCTAATTCAATGAAACTCCCGTGATTGGTGATGCAATATTCCTTCAGTAAAGCAATAGACAGTTTTCTAGTCCGCTGCCACGGGTAAGTCTAGAAAATAGTGTCTAGAGTATTGTACATTTTTGTACATCGTTTAGCACTGGCACCTGTTAATAAATCTTTCTTTTGTTTGAAATCATTTATCTTAATGAATAAATTTGAGGTTTGCCACACTCACAGGTTGAGGTACAATGAAGCCTGAGAAAAGATTGAAGAGAGAATAAAATGCAGATGCAAGTATGGCTGCAACTTGAGCATTTGGACTGATCGAGACTGCCAGCATCCCATAATATGTGTAGTAGAGAAAAGTGCAGAGGGTTGCAAATAGGTACCAGAAAAATTTATCTGCAGACCAATGGTAGCCCATCATTGAATAAGTGATAAGCCCGTAGAGGATTGCTTGTACAAGGGCATATGGGAGTTCTACTGCTACCTGCAATACAACAGAATCAAAGATATGAAATCATTGTAACAGCCCCCAGTAAAACCTGCCTACTTGTCTCAGCTTGACAGTGTCCTGTATTAAAAAATTCAGTTGAACTTAGAAAAACTTGAATTCACTTAGAAAAATTATTTTATTCTTCGAAAAACAATGTAACATAGAATATCCTAGTGGGTTTTTGCTGAGTATCCAGCTGACACTCACTCTTATAGCTGTGAGCCAATGCTTGTTGCAATCTTCTAGATTTAGTTTTCAAATTCAATATATTTAAAAGAAGAGCATAAGATATTTTTGGGATCGATGTCAATAAGATTTTAAATCAAATTACCTGTGCCCAAGCATATACACCGCCATAATACATTCCAGCTGCCCTTTCTCTATAGAAAACCTGACGCTCTACATCTATAACGGGTTGCACAGAGGAGTAATTAATTATTCCTAAAGTAAGTTGCAGCATACATGGCTCCCATCATCTTCAGCAAGTCTTCTTCGGTGTCTCTGTGGTAAAATGTCAATATATATAAATGTTCTTGACTTAATTACTCTTGAACATTAAATAAGCATGGATTTGAAGTCCAACAAGTAATACAACATTGAAATTTTACTATCCCAATATAGAATTTACAGAATGATAGGTGGTACAGCGTACGGATTATTCAATTCCCAACTCATAACAGAGATGAACTTTTCACAGTCCATGAGAATAAGTATAAAAGAGATGCTTTCGGGAAAAAACTGAGTCTAGACTGCATCACTAAACTCCGTTTTTTCCCAGAAACGCTTCACATTCCAAATTCATGTTAGATCGGCTTACATTTTTGTCCCTTGTTGCCAGTAGATGGTACCATAGAGCAATGCTGAGACAAAAGTGAAAGAAAAGCGGACCAAATTGTAACCAGGACTTCGCCAGTATGCCCAAAACTGCTTCCATAGGCAGCTCTTAAATTGCTTACAAGCGTTCTGTGCATACTGAGTTGGGAAGTAAAGGTCCTTGGCATCAGAAGCAGGGATGCTATCTTTCAGTTTTAAAAAAAAATTAAAAGATTCAGACTGAGATGGTAAGATGAGGAAGAGGTTAGAAATGCACTGGTGCATTGAGCTTCTTCTGTAGTTACCTACAAAGATTCGATTCTTTGTAGATCCCAGCAAAATTTGTACCAAGTTGCTGCTCAGCAGCCACAGAGGTTACCTCTAACATCCATGTTGCAGGATTATACCCATCTCTGATCTTGGGAACACCTGTTATAGCCTTCAATGACAATTAGACCAATATTACTCAAACTTCCCTCAAATTTTAGTCTCTCAAGCGGCAAAGTAAATGATGTTTAAGCATAACCATAATTCCTTGGTTTCTACCTCAAAGTACTCTATGACATTTTTTGAATGGTGACCTAAAGCACCAGCATAAATGATTTCACCTCCCCGCTTCATTAGCAACAACTGCAATGCTTGAAATTTTCGGCTAAGTTAGACTAGATAAATCTACAAAACAGAGATTCATCTGTGCTCTTGGAATTACATATGAAAACTCTTTGATTTTCATCCTTCTAAAGATATAATTCATGAAATTATTTGATAAATGAGTTACATCTAAATCATACTATCCTATCAAAAAGTTCGGGAAAACAAGAAGACTTGTAGTTCAGTGATGAACACCCAACATGTATATAGAAGCTCCACAGAAAATACCAGAATTACCTCATCAAATGATTCAAATATGCCAATATTTGGCTGATGAATAGTGCAAACTACCGTACGCCCTGTGTCTACTGTATTCCGCACTGCGTGCATTACTATAGCAGCAGCCCGAGCATCTAACCCGGAGGTTGGCTCATCCATGAATATGATCGAAGGATTCGCGACAAGCTCTACTGCAATTGTCAATCTTTTGCGCTGCTCTGTAGATAAACCACTAAATGCAGGAACGCCTACAAGAGCATCTTTCAAATCATCTAATTCAACTAGCTGCATGACTTCCTGCACAAAATGCTGTAAGAGACAAAAGCATTGTCAGATATTCAACAAAGCACCCTACATTGGATCAGGACAAAAAGAAAATGAGTTCTGCTCATTATAACAACTCCAAGATTGGAGTTTTAGTAGCCAAAAACTGTAGCAGCATGACCTTTTATTAATTTAGTCACTAAATTTTTAAACCAAAAACTGAAAATAAAATGGAACATCACAATTTCATCTCTAGTTTACATTTTATCATATTTTTTGATATTTGAGGCCAACCTTATTAAACTTTCCAAAGTTCGTTGTCAAAGTTACTACCTTGGTGGACAACATTCTGAAGCCACCTGGGAGAAGAAAGGTGAGGCCATCCAGAAGAACGAAAGCTGAATGGATAATGTATTAATGTTATTTAGGAGAGAGAAAGGTGACAACCCCTCCATAACAAGCATCATGATTGCTGTAAAACATTACAGCTGGTTGATCAAATGATATGGCAGGCTGTTGAATGCTTTAACCATCTACCGATATTGTATATGTTTTTATGTCTAAAACTTTAATCTTATATGAACTCTAATAAAATGAGAGTTCTCCACTTTCTTTTTAATATATAATATTATTTTATAAATGATAATCTTGACACTTATTTATCAAGAAAATTGCTGCATTACCATACCTTCTTGATCTTGGAATCTATTTCAGGTGCAAGGCGTAACCAAGCTGAATAAAGCAGTGACTCATGAACAGTAACTTGTGGAGAGTGGATGTCATTCTGCTCACAGTAACCTGATATTCGGGCAAATGTTTCTTGCACTTTCGGGAATCCTGAGATCTGTATATCTCCCTCAATGTAGCCTCCAGTCTTTCTTCCTGCAAGAACATCCATTAGCGTTGTCTTTCCTGCTCCACTGACACCCATTAAAGCTGTCAAAACTGCTGGCCTGAAAGCTCCTGTCACATCACTCAGCAGTTGAAGCCTTTTCTCTGTCACTCCCTCTCGTTTCATTTCCTGCAGAAAGTAGATCGAATGTATTCATCAGTTGCAGAAGGGCTCTCAATTTAGTTCCAAGTAGATGCAGACTTCAGGCAGTGTTTTTAGAAAATTAAGGTTTATATTTAATAAATCAATTATTAAGTTAGTTATGAGAAGTTATTTTATTGTTTTGATACGTAAATGAATTCAATGTAAAATTATCTCGAAGAAATATAATATTTACTATTATTACTATTCAACACTGATATAATATCTGTGCAATTTTCTCTCTATTTTAACATTGGTATCAGAGCAATTAATTCACCCTGTGTGGAGAGCTTATGGAGCTTATGGAGGCGTTGTGAGTAAAGATTATATCATGGCGTTGATTTTGGAGATGTTTTTAAAATGTCAGGCGTAACAAAGGCTGCACAACAAAAGGAGAATAATGACGGGATAAATCTGCTGGGCACTTGAAGATGTTGAGTAGATTGGCATTTGACAGTAGAAGTATATGCCAAAATAATTGAAAGTTATTTGGTGCTGTGTAGGTGGTGTTTGAAGAGGCAATTTTAAAAATATTTAAGGTATTCAATTCAGTTTTCTGTGCTTTCATTATTTTATGGCCATTCAAATACAGTTTATATCATTTTGCTGGATATAGAGCTGCGTAAAAGGCATGACCAGAAGCATAAACATTTAAATCACATTTCAAATTATCATTGAGGATGTTTGAGCCCAATTTTGCTCCCACGCCTTCATGGTCATTTCTATATTGGCAGGATTTTAGTAACCACCGTTTAAATCTTCCTTATTCTAATGTTGTTTGGGGATTGTGACATAAGTGTTTCACAGATTTTAGGGCCATTAACTTGCCATAGTTTTGAAAATGAAAATTTGATTTTCCAAAAAACTTCAAATTAAATATGGGAGAGCCTTAATTCTTTATTTGGTTCATAGGCTTTAAGTGCTAAAATGGGAATGAAGCAAAAACATTTTGGTTTGAAAATGAAAGAGTGATAGTATTGTTTGACATATTAGTACATTTTGTTCTCTTCTTAATCAACTTGCTGAAATAAAATATGCAGTTGATGTTGATGTCAATGTTATTTTATTTAATAATATGCCCTCAAGTTTTGACAATATTTTATTTACTTTCAACAAATTGAATGCAAACCCGAGCTTAGAGAATGTGATATCTTGTTTAATTGATGAAGAGAAAAGAGTCTCTAAAACTCACTCAATTATTGAGGAATCTTCTTTCTTTGTTAAAAGAAAAACTAATGCTTCAACAAGAAGGAATAATTGATAAGTAGGAGGTATTTTCTATAGTGTGTCAAATTGTGATATTGCTATCAGGATTCAACCGTGTATTTTTACGAGTCAAACTCATTGACCCATGTTTCATGAGTAGTGGTTCACAAGAATCCATCTCTCATGATAATGAAAGGTCCGCTTAGCACTCATTGCATCTAGGTGATGCTCATACCTCTATGAGCATCACCTAGATGCAATGAGTGCTAAGTGGACCATTCATCATCATGAGAGTGCAATGAGTGCTAAGTGGAGCATCACCTAGATGCAATGAGTGCTAAGTGGGCCTTCCACTTAGCACTCATTGAATCTAGGTGACGCTCACAAAGGTGAAGCACGGGGCCTTCTCAGGAGGTCACCCATCCTAGTACTACTCCAGTGCTTCACCTCTGTGAGCATCACCTAGATGCAATGAGTGCTAAGTGTGCCATTTATTATCATGAGAGATGGGTCAATGAGTTTGACTCATAAAACTACACGATTGAATCCTGGTAGCAATATCACAGGAAAGAATAATTTCAAATGCTTCTATTGTAACCAAAGAGGACACTTTCTAGTAAATTGCATTCAACATGCTAAAGATCTTATTGATGGCAATTTAAAAATAGATAATGCTTTAATTGCTACTGAAATAAAGAGAGAAATATGTAATATTGCAGTGTGATCAAGACAATGAAGATGAATGTGTTCTCTACGAATTAAATAGGTGAAATCGGAGGTTGGAGGAAATGGAGGCAAGAGGACATCTATCATCCCAAGATAGCTTCTCGCAAGGATGATTCCTAGCATGAGAAGCATTTGTTTCATCTCTAGTCCTTTCAGGAGCAAGATGAGGCATGCAACAATTTATTGGTTTGTGGATAGTTGAATTCACAAACTTGGTGAGTTGTTGTTGGTTTGTAGATAGTTGAATCCACAAACTGGGTATGGATAATTGAGTTTTTCTCGATCCATAGTTTTGCAAATGTGTATTTGTGGATAATTGAGTATGTCTCAATCCACAAATGGAGGAGTGCTAGTGTGGATATGGAGTGAGTCTCAATTAATAGTTGGTTGACGATTTCCTTGTGAATAGTGAGTCTCGATTCATAGTAAGTTGGTGATTTCCTTGTGAATAGTGAAGTGTGTCTCAATTCATAGGTGATCGTTGGATAATCAGAACATTTATCCAGACATGAGGAGTTTGGATTGATGCTGATGCAGATTTGGATAATTAGGACATTTTCCTAGACAAAGGAGTTTGGGTTGATGTTGATGCAGGGTTAGCTAATCAAAACATTTGCCTAGACAAAGAAGTTTAGGTTGATGCTGATGCAATATTTTGATTTTCTTTTTGTAATGTAAACCTTAAGGGAGGATGTTAAGAATTTAAGGTTTACACTCATATATTATTCTTTCTGTTTTTGTTGTTCTATTATGTAAACTTTAAAGAGGGGTTGATACAAAATTAATGGGAAGTCATTCCCATATATTATTTTGCTAGTTTATAATTAATAAGCAAATGAATTCAATGTAAAATCATCTTTAAAAAATATAATATTTACTATTATTGTGTACAATTTTCTCTCTATATTAACAATTTTAACTAAATTCTTACCACAGGCATGTCAACAAAATACTGGATATCTTGGAAAGTGATTGATAAAGGCTGGAAAGGTAATATCATTCCACGTTTTGCATCTATGAATCTGGCAGAATCAGAGCCTTCATGAAATCTTTTGCTTTCATCAAAGGCCCTGTCTGTATGCTGCATCTGCACTTCACCTGCCAAGGACAAGAGAAATCAAGTCAGTTGTTTGCTAAGATAAATGCCAACATCCAATATAAAAGCTATAAGATCAGTTACTTGTCTCAGACACTCATCCCCTTGTAAATACATCTGGTGCATACTTCAACCATAAAGTGGGTCATAAGCCTTCAATGGAAATAGTTGTTAGCAAAAAGAAATAAAAATCTGACCTGTAATTTTGTCTTCAGAGCTAGGCACTAAGCTTGATCCATCATGTAGATCATCAGTGACATCTGCTTGGCTATTTTGCATTTGGGCTAGCTTTTCTCGAGAAATTATATTTTGTGACTGGCCTATGGCTGCTTAGATAATTATATTATTAAATTTAAGTGAAATATTGTTCCGTATGAAAATACCAATCAATTGTCATCATTTCATTGAAAACTAATATTGTAAGCTAATATATTTTTTCATGGTCATACTTACGGTTCAAATATGTCAAAGCAATGGTGTATGCAAAGTTGAATAATATTGTAAATCCAATCAAACTTCCAATGCCTATCCAATAAAAGTAATCTTCATGAAAAAGTGAACGTTTTTCCAGGATATGCACACCAAGGCTGGTGTTTTGAAAAGACAACTGCCAACACAGAAAGGAAGTTAACATGGATACAATTTCATATCATCTCCACCAAAAACATAAAAAAAATGGCTGAATCATTTCTTGTCTTCTAAGAGCACTTGCATAACTAGATAAAAATGACTTTTATATAGTTAGTTTAAAATAATTTTGTCGAGAATTAATAAATTGTAATAAATATTTAGAAATTAAATATGAAGGTTAGAGGTATTTAGTTTGATATTTAATGATAGAAGAATGATGATGATGTGCATAATCAATTTGTTGTTTGTATAAAATTTGTAATCTTGGCATGAACACTATCTCATAATCAAAATTTACACAAACTCTATGGTTCAATCTCAATTCATTTGTGATGGATTTAAACTTTCACACATTTATATGAATTGGTGAAATACATACTTCTAAAACATGTTTGCCCTAGTCTCTAAAGCCTAGTAAGACTATAAGGTTGCAATGTCTATAAACATCATTAGGGAATCTATTGGAAATTTCTAGGGTCAAGTTCTCCTAAGTCAAATCTTTATATAGACTGACTTTATAGCATGGAGTGAAGATTTAAAGATAATGTATTCATCAACATGTAGGTGGCTTATCTTTAGATGATGTGGATATAATTCATTGTCCTTTAAAAATTTGAAATATGCTCAAATGATTCTCCTTCTCCTTGATGTTCTTGCCTATATGTCCTTATGAATTAATGGCATATTGAATATCTTTACATACAAAATATACCAAAAGTTACACAACAATGCATTAGCTTGTAATAGCTAGTAGAAATGATTAAGAATGTTAGAATTCTTTGAATGTTCAAATTTTGGGTTCATTCTCACATGTCTTAGGATTGATTAATATAATATGTATCAACCAATCAATTTCTATTTTAGACATTCTAAACTTTTTTCTTAAGCTTTCAATGATTAATATAATATATCTATAGAAGTCATCCCCAATAAAATGACATTCCTTTAAAACTAATAATAATTGTCAAATTGTTGACAAAAAGATCTAGATCAGAGTCCAAGATTTTACACTTTATTATATATAGTAAACCCTAGTTTGATGCACCAAATGTTAAAATAACTCGTAATTTATTACAAGGATTAAATACAATGAAATTATAAATACAAATGATTAAGAAATCAAAATGTTATAATAGAGTTAGTTTCCTAGAACTAGAGAGACATACAAATGCAATAAGGAAAATAGCATAAAGAAAGCTCACAATCACATGCATAAAAAAGGAAGGTGAGTGGGTGCACATATGAGTTGTGTGAGAGAAGAGGTGGCAAGATTGACCAATAAGAAGCGCACATCACTAAGATCTAAATATAGTAAGTATGTCTCCTAATGGACGTAAAAGACACTTCATCCTACACCTCACACTCATGAATCACTAATACAACCTAAGCAAACTTAATTAAAATGACGCTTAGGCTCTCCTTGTGGCTTTTGAGAAATCTTGTAAACTAGGTTGGAAGAAGATAATTTGTCAGATGGATTCTATGATAAATTACTCTTCCTTCTTAATAATGGAAAGTCTCAAGAGTCTTGTTAGATGTTGGGTTCTTATGTTGAATAAATTATTTTCCTTTTATAAAATTCTTGAGTACATCTCATTTCTTTATATACTAGAAAATGGAATGTTGTTGTAGATTGTTTAGTGAAATGAACCTCTAATGTTGATCTCACTTGTAAGGTCATAGATTGGTTGTCCTTGTCGTAGTCTTTTCAGTTTCTTCAACTACTTCAAAATTATTTGGTTTGATCTATTTGATTATTTTTCTTAGTATGTTGTCTTTTATTTGTTTCATGATTGTTCTTGGTTCCTAAAGGTGTCAGATTTTTGGAAAACCTCCTTGGATTTTTACACTTTGGTCTTTAGTAACAGCTATTGTTATTTGGAAATATTTAAACAATTTTATAAAATTTATTGATTAATATATTTATCTTTTCGCCAAAAAAAAGTGTAGGAAAAAGAATAATCACTTCAATAGATGAAAATATAAGACTACACTAACACTCCCCCTTAAGCATATAGCTTAGGTGGGAAAAAACTGGGTCACACAAAATGAAGTTTGATGAGGTACCCATGCATATAAAGATCTCATATAAATGAATAAAAGTAGAAAGTCAATAGAAAAACTCCCCACAAAGAGATAAAAGACCCTTCTAAAAGAGGGAAAGATTTTCCTCATAGTCGAGAAAGAAATAAAGGACTATCTAGCCCCCCAAAGATGTAGCATTTAATATACCTACAAGATCATTGACTTCACATTGCAAAGAAATAATGTAGGTACATATTGTCTCATAATAAGGTCCCTTCACACTGAACAATACATTTTCCTTTTGGAAGAAGGAAAAACTAAGGTAAAATTTTACTAATTTCCTACTCCAAATGTGGAATGAAGGGAAAAAAATAAAGAAAATCTCTAGAAAATTCACACATATATACAATATAGTGTTTAATGTGCTAGGTTCTAATCAAGAGTCTCAAGACTAACTATTGAAGATGGAAATTAATGTAGGAGCATCTAGGCGAACTGGCAATCGACATCACCCAAAAACATTTTTAGGTTTAATTTTTTGTTTTGGTTTGTTTTGGTTTATTGTTCTTCGGCATTTCTCAGCTTCACAAAACCTTGACATCAAGACAGAATTGTAGGAATTGATTTTCATTGTCAAATGGTGGCATTGAGTTCCTTTACCACATCCTCGTGACAGGTTGTATGAGCACCCGCAATAATGCAGGGAACCTGATACCCCACGCTTGAGCTTTATCAATGACTGTGGTAGTGCGAGGAACCTGCTACCCCGCAATGGAATTTATCAGTGGTTGCGATAACATGGTCACCAGTTGTAGTAGTGCAGGGATACCGCTACCCTATGGTCAAGGAATGAACCACCAACAATGTTGCCAGATGAATTGGAGGTTATTGCTTCCCCATAGATAGGGATTAGGTCACTTGCGAAATTCTCGTGGGTAGTTGATGTGACTAGTACAGGTTAACCACCACCTTGCGGACATTAGTAACTGGTGTGGCAAGACTATGGTATAACATTGCAGCCATAGATCTTCTCTAGGATCAAGGGCCAACATTCAAACGAACATAACAAAATTCCAACGGTCATACAAGATTGGATTTTAGCAGAGGAAACAAAGAGATGAATGGGGGGGAGGCAGAGGGAGAGAGGAGGAAGAGGGACAGATGAGGGAGGTTTGAGAATGAGCTGAGAGCTTGAGGGAACAGAGAAGGAGTAGGAAAATCTGTGAAGGATGCAACCATGAAGGCCTTCCATTGTAATGACATTTTGTTTGAATTAATGAAAAATTGTTGTCCGTCTATTATGTGAGTCATGTTGAACTGTGTTGTGTATTTCATTTCATGGTGAGTGTTTTGCGTTAGTGGGCAGAGGGGAATACCCTCTTGCATCAATTGGTATTAGAGCCGATAATCCTGAGCATGGAGAGTATCCACCAAGACCGTGGATGAAGAGTTTGTGAAGAGTGAAGAATCCTTGAGAGGCCATTGGTTCCATGGGAATCATGTTGACTATCCTCTAATAGAGATGAGGTTGGGTAGAAGGTGTGCAAATATCTTCCACTGAGAGGGAGTGGGTAGAAGAGATTGTGAGAGTGCATCTTCCAAAATCTTGTTGGGTAGAGGATAGTGGTGAGAATTTGTTGTAGTGGGGACTTGTAGAGGTAGTGAGTGTTGATTTGTTGGTGGTTGCAAACAAAGAATGTGAGTTGTGGAAGATTGTAGCAAGCAAGATGGGTTGGGTCATGAGGAGACCCATGTAGATACTATTTTTGGAGCAGTATTGAGCGAAAGTGGAGGATGAAATGTTTGAGAAGTTTGGATAGATAGTTTGTGAAGAAGTGGGAAAGATAGCTCAAGAATAAGTGGGAAATTGTGATGGAAAGAGTGAGAGAAAAGTGGTAAAGAATATTGAGATGAAGAAAGAGGACAATGAAAAAGAACATTGTAGCCTAAGTTGGATGGAGAAGGATGAGAGAGCAACCCCTACAGAAGAAATTGCAGTTGAGACATGTCATGAGGAAGGCATGAAGAGAGAACAAGAAAGGACAGAGGTTAGCAATGAAGAGGTCGTAGTGAAGAGAGAAGAATGAGATGTTGCAGCTTCAAACAAAGATGAGGTTAATCAGTTGTGTGAGGTTATTTCATTTTTTGATGTGGTAGTAGAAGGTGAGATGAATAGAGGACAAAAGCATGTTGTGTAGTTGTGTGTAGAGTTGGTTGAGGATGTTGCAGGATTTTGGTGGAGCTGGACGGTTAGAGGTGGGTTTGAACCCATGAAGGAGGAGAGGAGTGTGGAAAATGTTTGGTGAAAGAGGTCGGGCTATAGTGGATCTGAGTCGATAAGGGGGAAAGGGAGGAAGATGCAGTGTTATTGGAGGGAGGTGGTCCATGTTCCAGAGAAGTGTTGGAAGAAGCAGAAGAAATAGATTTGGTGTGCTTGTTATAGTGATGGAGTTTGTTGCAAATTGTTCACAATTTCAAAGGGTGGTTCTATCACTCAACTCCGCTATTGTGAGCCTATGCTCACAATATTTCTACCCGAAATGTCTGATGCATGAGCATTCGAGTGAAGTGGCAATTAGCATCACCCAAAAACATTTTTAGGTTTAATTTTTAGTTTTGGTTTGTTCTAATTTGTTGTTCTTTGGCATTTCTCAGCTTCACAGAACTTCGATGTTAAGATAGAATTACAGGAATTGATTTTCATCATCAAATGGTGGCATTGAGTGACTTTACTGCATCCCCATGACAGACTATATGAGCTCCCGCGGTAGTGCGGGGAATCTGCTACCCCATGTTGGAGCTTTATCAATGATTGTGGTAGTGTGAGGAACCTGCTACCTTGTGATGGAATTTTGGTTGTGGTAGCGCGGGGATACCGCTACCCCGCAACAGGCTATGTCACCGGTCGCGATAGTGCAGGGATACTACTACCCCATAGTCAAGGAATGAACCACCAATGGTGTTGTGCGATGACTGGAGGTTACCACTGCCCTGCGAACATGGACTAGGTCACCTACGGTATTGCGGTGGGTAGTTGATGTGATCAGTATAGGTTAACCACCACCCTACAGACATTAGTAACTGGGTGGCGGGACTACGATGTAACACTGCAGCCATAGATCTTCTCTAGGATCAAGGGCCAGCATTCAAATGAACATAACAAAATGCCAATTTTCATACAAGATTGGAATTTAGCAGAGGAAATAGAGAGATGAACGGGGGGTAGAGGGAGATAGGAGGAAGAGGGACGAACGAGGGAGGTTCGAGAACGAGCCGAGAGCTCAAGGGAACATAGAAGGAGTAGGAAAATCTATGAAGGATGCGACCATGAAGGCCTTCCATTGTAATGACATTTTGTTTGAATTAATGAAAAATTGTTGTTCGTATATTATGTGAGTCATGGTGAGCTATGTTGTGTATTTCATTTCATGGTGAGTGTTTTGTGTTAGTGGGAAAAGTGGAGTACCCTCTTGCATCATAAATAAGGAAGCATGAAATGGAGGAGAGAGAACAAGAGAGTTGAGTAGTACTCTAATTCCATCCAAAGAGAAAATCCCCCTCCAAGTAGAAAGAAAATGAAAAATAGGTCCTAGCAATGAGGCCATGTAAGGTACCCATGCACAAATATGATCCCCTAAATAAAGGCAAAGAGAACCTCACCCCCAAGAAAAAGGAGTGCAAATATCCTAAAATTCTACTCAACAAAGCTAATATTAAATTATGACAAATGTTGATGATAAATTAGGTACTAAACAAGACTCAAAATGGCTCCTAACATTGGTATAATAACTAAACTAAGAACCAAATACTCATATAGAAGGTGTAAACATGGATGATGACATAAGTGAAGCATAGGATTTATAAACTCTAGGTTGTATCACTATGTAAGCATGCAGAGGTAGATAAAATACATCAAAAGAAGTAGATGCAATTCCATTAGAGTTGTCATTAAAGAAGAAAAATAAATCCTTAATAGTGTTATCAAGATTTAAAATATACAAGTCCATAAATGGATCTAAAATTTCTAATATTTATATGCCTCCCAATGTAGTGGATCATGTAGACATGAGGAACCCTACTATATAGAATCACTAGAAGGCCTCAAATAAGTGACTCTAAACTATAATGAAATAATAGGTGATAGAGGAATGTCACACAAGAACAACTATGTCATTAATGGTGTCATATGGATCTAAAATGTGGGACTCTACAAATAAACAAGATATGTTGTTGGAAGTTTGTGTAGTATGTGTTGTCATTGATGTCAATAGATCTATGTTGTTGCATTGATGTCAACCTTGGTAATTCTTTGATTAGTTGCATTATGTTGTCATTAGTAGTTTCATTGGTGCCAACCTCTAGTGGGTGATCCCACAATAGTGGGTTACACTTTTTGGCCAAACTTGACATTGAAATGAACATTTTGAACTAAATCTTCACTTTCGAACACCTATAGCTGCTAAATTGTGAGGAATTTGAAGATGATGCAAACTAGTGATTTTTAACATTTTGTCTATAGATTCTAAATATGTTTTTTTTTTTTTTTGGAATTGAATTGTATTTCTTTTTCCATCTCCTTCGATAAGTAGTTTTTAACAGTAAACACCATTTTTAAAGAGTGATGTGCACTATAAAGCACATAACCTTTTTTTATGAAGGATAAAATTTTAATTTTTCTTAATTTAGATTTGTAACTATGATATCTAGAGGATTCATTTGGTTTCATAGTTTTTTAATGGTTTTTTTTTAATTAAGTTTTGAAGTCAAACCAATTACAATTTAGACATAGGTGTATGATAAAGAGCATAAATTTTATTGTATGTATCGGAATTCAATTTTTTTTGTTGGATCAAGGACATCAATAACAATACCTGATAAATATTTTTCAGAACTTTTTTGGGTAATCTACTATTTTTCCACATGTGCAAAACAAAGAGCTCGAGTTTTGGTGAAAATCCTATGTTTAATTAAACTAAAAAAATGTATAATAAAACCAAAATATATTAAAACTATACTTGATGGAGAGCTTGTTTTGAGGACTATAATCTTGTAGCTGGGTTTGTCAATTTGATTCCATTTTGATTCTCAACCTAAGCCTCCAAACCCAAAAATATACATAAAATTGCAGACAAAGGGGGGCAAGGAAAAAAAATGGGGTGTTCATTTGAACCCCCCTTCTAATGAAGGGGGTTCTAATGAACTCCCCTATATGGCACAAGTTGGTGTTTATTAGAAGGGCGTGGAGAGGGTTCATTAGAAAGGGGGGTAAGGGGGGGTTGTTCATTCGAAGGGGGGGTTTGTTCAAATGGGGTTTATTCGAAGGAAGTGGATGCCATGCACTTTTGAATGAAAGGGGGGTTTCCTTCGTTCAAAGTCATTTTTAAGTTTTTTGATGGGTGTTTCTATTTTTTCTTTGTGCAAAAAATTGTAACTTGCTATTGTGGCTTCACCCAATTTTTCCTTGATAAGCATGTGTGTATAGTTGAGTTGTATTACAGTTGGTCTGTTTATGATGAGAATGTGTTTATGGTGCTTATTTTCCAAGTTCTTTTGAGAAAATTTGATTAAAAGATGAAACGGTGTGTTAGTGAGGTGTTTTGTATGATAGAGTAGTGTTATGGTTTTGCTCCACATTTATTCTGTGTTGAAGTTATGCTAGTGTAGTTTGGATATATGTTGATCAAAGGTGTTTAGATGTTTTATATCTAGAGTTTCTTATTTTGGATCGTCATGCAAAGAAAGTTGTGTTCACCAGTGTGTGAATAGTGAACTTAGTGTTGTCTGGGAGAAATTGTTTTTCTTTGCATTTCTCTACAATTTGGTTTCTAGTCTTGCAGATCTGAGGGTGTGCTTACATTGCTCATATATATCTTTAGTTGAAGTTGCTTGTGTTTTGGTGCTTTGCAAGGTTGGTTCATGAGTTATAGTATGTGGAAGGTTAAAGTTTGTTGTACAGGATGAGTAATTTCTTCATATGAAAGTTGTTGTTTAGGAATTTGTTGGATTTTAGGGTGTTATGGAATATTCTAGATTGTGTTCAAGTGATTTATGTTGTCCTCGAGTCATCTTTGGATCAAAGGAACTATGTACTTAAATGTTTAATGGTGTTTACATAGGTTCGATCGACCTTGGGGTGTTTACACTAATTACATATTTGCTTTGGTGTTTGTGGAAGCATGGCATGGCATGTATGTGTGGATTTAGGTCTGAGTTAAGGTGTAATGTGGTCTTCCTTCATTCCTTTCCACTGCGGGAATGTTTTGGTTTTGACCTAATTTGAATTTACACGTTTGAGGTGCATAGTCGATCTTGGAGATTGTTTTCAAGGTTGTAGATGATATAAATAAGTGGTGAATTGATGAAGGATTAATAGATGGTGTGTGTGATGTGAAGTATAGAGTGGTAAAGTATGAAATGCGGTATGATATTTAATGTTTTAGACTACTCGAAGCAGTGAGAAGAAGGTGTCTATATTCTTTAGAAAGGTTGTGAATATATTGGTGGTGTTATGGTGGATCTTTCTATTGCTTTGAGATGGATTTCTCATTGTAACAATCTTCTTTCTTCTTTTCTAGAATCTAGCAGTGAGCCCTTCTTTCTATCAGGTAGTGAACCCTTCGACAATGAGCCTATTGTATTCAGTATTGCAATTACTCTATACTATGAGCTAATCCTGATTGTGTTTTTTCCTTTCTTGGATTTTCCATGTAAATCTTGTGTTTTGTTGTGTATGGTGTTTTGTTTTAGTTTATGTTATTTGCTTTCATGTTAAATCACTTTAATAGATTAAAGGATAATAAGGTTAATGAGGATCTAAATGTTAATGAGGGTTTGATGTTTTAATGAGCAATTGTTTTACCCCCATCCCCCTCAGTTGTCCTGTGCATTCAACATATTTTTGGTAGGAAAGTGTTCCAATGAGGTAAATCTAGAAGACATATATAATCTTGATGAAAATAATCACTAGAAGGGATTTTGAACTCTAAAGAAGTAATAGGTACAAGAGGAATGTCATCTATAGATGGGTATCAAAATAAAAAGGGGGATTGGTAGAAATCTTAGTATCACCTACATGTGAAAGGTTCTCAAAGGAGGCATCATTATTAAATGGAGAATTGGAAGGCCTTCGTATAGATATCAAATGGTGATCCAAGCATATTTGAAAGGGCACTTTATGTACTTAATTTAATACAAAAAATCCTCAAATATTATTACACATATTAATCCGTAGGCAATGTCATTACTGTCTAAACATTTACACTTAGATATATTGATAGTAACTTGGCTTAAGAATTCAAGTCAAAGGAGATAGGAATTACATCATGCAAAATGCAATGATTTTGTATCCTTTTTTTCAAGGATATACATAGTTCTTCAAATTTAGCATGAAAATAGAATGATGAAATTTAATATCAAAATCTATGATGAAATATCCTAGAATGGAACTTTATCTCAATTTGTATTTTACAATAATCCCATAAAAAACCCCAAATTTTTACAAGTGTTGACAATTTAAATATTTAGTGCAATTACAAAACAATATTCTAAATTAATATGGTTTTATAGGGCCCAAAAATAGCCAAAATTTGAAACTAATATGTGCCTATAGAATAGGAAAAACTAAACAAAATTACTATGTAGAACTCAAATATATCAAATATAAGAAAAAAGCACAAAAAAGGAGCTCATTGAGCTCATTTGAAAGTTTTAAACACAAATAGGTCCCAAAAATATGACTAGAAAATAAAATAAACTCAAATTATATAAATTAAGATTTTCAAATAAAAGACTAATTATATACCCCTAAATAATATGTGAAATTCTACCTATTTCAAAAAACTGTTCTAAAAAAGTCTTTTTATGATAATTAAATAGATTTGCTTGAAAATGGTCTCCTTGATTGAAAAATTAAATAGAGATGTTGGTTCTCTAATCGGCATCAAGTAATTTCTAAAAAGTTATAGTTTCTTATGATCAAAGTCATTAGAGGATGACCAATGAATGAGAGAATAAGAAATTATCTTCTTCACTTTAGGCTCTACTACAACCTAGGTGGGTAGCCCTATTAACACACAAGATTCTATGTGGATACAATAGGCTTATCATAATGTACAGTTGACATATATGATGTTCATATAAATTAAGAATATTGGATACTTCAAAACAATTTTAATACTTCCTGTACCCTTAATGATCGAGCATAAACATGGAAAGTAAATAAAAAATAAATTACACATATTTTTCCCCCTTTAATGAATGAGTGAGCTAGGAGGAATTTCTCTATCTGGCCTCTACATATCTAGGGAAAACACAGTCATCAAACATTTCTACCAATATGTCTTGACAATACCTTTTCTACTAGTTCATAACATATAGTATTGCCTTACAATAAATTTTATTTCATTAAAATAACATGAACCTATTAACTTGAATACAAATTTCTACTTAATAATCACTTTCCTAATACTATGAAACCCACTTGATTCTTAAAAATATTTCTCACCCTCCTTGGAGATGTACCAAATAGAACAACAAATCCTATAGGAAATGTATAAGAAAATATTTTTTACCCTCCTTGAAGGCATACTTCTCTTCAAAATTAAATAATATAGGAAAATGATATAACAATGCAATCAAACAATCATTTATATAATTCAATCAAACATTTTTATCACTATAGATTGTATAAACAATATTGAATCTACTACATTTCTCAAAATAAACTATGGTATACAATACAAAAGGTTTTGTCCCTCCTTTTCTAACCTTTTACAAATGAGAAATCCATCTTGGATACATAAAACAAGAGTGAAAATGACCTCCCTAGGTGTGTGGTATGTGTCAATCATATGTAATAAGATGAATTGAACCCAAAAAACTCCCTAGAGCTAGACATGTGAACCTCACATAAGAAAATTTACACCTTTGGATTCAATAGTTACTTTTGGGAAAGAAAAATCCAATCTGGTAGTTACAAGATTAGATTGGGTCATTAATGACACTCTAGGACAATCAAAAATCGTGGCAAGAGAGAATTGTGAAAATGTGAGAGTCAAGACCTGAACTAATCCTAGAACCAAATCGCCCCTTCAAAAATTTCATTAAATCACATTTAACTTTGTAACTTTTAGAACTTACTCTCATTTCTCTTATTTTCTTTCATTTGCATCCCTTCTCTTTGACTTTCTCTATTCTGATCTTAGCACATTTTGTGACCTAGAAGACCATATTACACTTTTGCAAAGTTCACAAATTTGTGATCTTTGTAACATCATAAACCATTCAACTCTTTGAACCTTAAAATTATTCTTTCACTTTCTTTATTCACTTTTTCACACTTTGTGTGACATCTCAAACCTTTTCAAATCTTCACAAAGTTCGCAAACCTACAAGCTATACAATGTTTTAAATTTTAACACTTTTCTTTGTTAGGGTTTCATGAGTTTCCTAAACCATTGAACTTGATCACACAAATCCTTCAACATAGATAAAATTTATCTCAATGATGATGTCAAATACATCCACATGATCACCAAATCATCAAGGGTAATGTCTTCACATTGAAAATCATTTTTTTGTACCAATACTTGTCTTAGAAATTCATCACCAAGTGCAACCATATCTATGTCATCTTCCTACAAACAATCATTGGTAGTTTAAATATTAAAAATATGGAAAAAAGAGAGCAATTCATCAAACAAGAAACCAGTTTCTCATTCACTCTTTACATCACAAACATGTGCACACCCTAAATCATTAGCTTCAAGAGCTAGTTCATTTGACTACTCATTAGTATACACATCTTCCTCTTTATCCAATTGGTTTTCAAATTTATAGTAGAATCATTTTCCTCATTCTCACATCAAGTTTCATCATATGTTTCATAATTCTATTCATCCTTATATGTTGTATCTAGTTAAAGGTAAGTTCTTCACTATTGTCTTCATTATTTAAACTATTATCATAATATGCACCAACACCTTATTTTATTTGCTTATACACAAAATCATTATCTAACAATACACTCACCTTATATGTAGCATTCACTTTGTTACTACTTGTAGCAACCTTTTTAATTGATCCAAGGCAAAGGAGAGGATTAATTTTCTTCTCCATCATGATTTTCCAAGAGAAAATTTGGACAAAATCAATGGATGAAACTTTATCTTTCATGTTGTAGCTAGTCATCTTAATATGCAAGAATTAATCTTCCCTTAGCATGCTAACTTTTTCGCAAGACAATTCATTTGATCAAGTAGGAATATTAAATAATTTGCATCAAGGATGCATGTCATGACTTGATTGCATGAAGGAGCATCGAGTTTCTCTTGCATCTTAGTGCCTACACATAGCTCTTCTAGTGATAGGGGTTGAACTAATTATGCTTCATCAGTCAAGTTTTCTCCTTTAAGAACTTCACGTTCATGAGTTGTTGGCACATGTTTCTTCTTTATTACCCACTACTACACTAGATCATTATTTCTCTTTGTCACCTTATTCATAACATTTTTCCTTTAATCTTATCTTCTATCCATTGTAATTTCTTATCGTTGTACACATAAATTTATTCTAATCTAACAACATTTTAATGACTCATTGTAGGCAAATTTTCATCTTCTAGTTGTTATATACTTTGGGCCTCCAGTATTATTGTATCTACATGGGTTATCATGTCTTCACACAATAACTTGGAATTATCGTCTGGTTGTATAAGTTCCCTTGGATATTTTGTGATGTGAGTGAGGAACTCATACTTTTCTACATAAAGACTATGTTTATCTTAAATTTAATCTAGATAAGTTGAATCACAATCACTATATTAATCTTCTCCTTTCATGTAGTCACATCTTGATAAATCATATTTATCATACTTATCTATTTAATACATAAAAATATTCCTCATGAGGAGGATCATCTTCTCTGCTCACTATGAGGGAATTTTGATTCTTCATGGTGGTAAGTTGAGCTACATTAAATTCTAGCTCTCCAATAATCGACTAACATTCTTGTTCAAGGTGATATATCACCTCTTCTTCATATTACAATCTAGGAGGAACTTGATCCTTAGAAGTCACCTTAGCCTTGTTCATTTCTTCAAGGATCAAGTAGCTATCTTTTTTGTTGTATATTTATCTTCTTCTTTTTCTATCTCCAAACTGGATGCTTCTCACATTTCATGCACACTAGAGACACATTATCCTTCTTGCAGTCTAGGAGGTCCTTGTACTTCTTCCTAACTAGATATGTTTTTCTCATTTGTATTTTCTAGATTAGACACTTGTGGATCAACATAAACTTTATTGTGCAATGCATAATGATTTTCTTTGTCGCATATTCAATCTCACTCTAGATGTTCCTTTTCACATCTTCATCCATGCTCATCACTAGATCTATTCTTCTTTTAGTGTGGAGCTCCTTGTCTTGTCTTTGGACAACCTTTTATTTTTCTTCCTGGGAGACAAAGATCCTAGATTTGTTAATTACTTGTTGATTAATTTCTACATTAGCCTTGATAGCTTCTCTCTTCTCTATCTCAAAGCCTTAACAAGGTTATCTAAAGCTTCTTCAACAATGTCGGGTGATCCCACAATAGTGGTTTACAATTTTTGGCCAAACTAGACACTAAAATAATTTTTTTAAACTAAATCTTCACATTCGGGCACCTATAGCGGCTAAACCATGAGGAATTTGAAGATGTTGCAAACTAGAGTTTCATGAAATTTTTTCTCTAGATTCTAAATATTTTTTTTCAAAATTTTTGGAATCAAATTGCACTTCTTTTTCAATCTCCCTCAAAAACTAGTTTTTTTCAGAAAACAACATTTTTAAAAAGTGACACTCACCGTATAATGCATAACTTATTTTCCATGAAGGATAAAATTCTAATTCTTTCAAATTTAGATTTGTAACTCTGATATCTAGTGCTTCCACTTGGTTAGATAGTTTTTTATTGAATATTTTTTCTTTAATCAAGTTTCAAAGTCAAACTAATTACAATTCACATAGCCGACCGTATAAGGCATAACTTTTTCTATATGTATCAAAATTCAAAAAAAAATTGTTGGATCAAGGGCTTCAATATCTGGTGCACTCATATTTTTCAAAAAAAAAAATTGATAATCTTCTATTTTTCCACATGTGCATAACAGAGAGCTTGATTTTTGGTGAAAAACCTACATTCACAATAAATAAAAAATAAATATAATAATCAAATTTAATTTAATTAAAATTATACTTTTTTGGAAGCTTATAATAAGGACTACATACTTACAAAAAAAAATTAAATTAATTCATTTGATCCCCTAAAAGGTAAATCAAAAGTGGTTTTTTATCAGCATTTTGATAGGTGTAAAGGAGACTCTATTATAGGTATGGTTTAAAATTAGCAGGGCTCTATCCAAGGGGGCTTGGTCTAAGGTGGTTTGATCAAACCCTCTTAGATTGGAATCCTTTAAATGGAACTTTTCAAGGCTTAAATCATTATATTTTCTAAAAATATGTGATTTTAGCAAAAATCAAGATCTCCCAGAAAGTGTAAACCACTATTGTGGCAGCACCCTGTCACTGAAGGGAATATTTTTCATGAGCATATATTCAATGAAATCCTTCTCAATTGTCTTCTTGTCTTTTGAAGCGGCATCTAGATGTAGCTCCATTGTACTATCTAGTAGGTTATACTCAACAATTCCATTCAATATGGTCCCAAAATCAAGGGGTTCATGTGTAACTAAAGGAGTTTGTGCAACATCCTCTTTTGAAATCTTCTTTCCTTTCTTCTTTTGCAAGGAGATATCTTCTTATTCAACCTCTTCAAAATCATCTGATTCTTCCTCATTTGTCTTCTCTCTTTTCCTTTCATTTAGGCCTAGCATGCCCAACTTTAGTGGCATTTTTCTCCTAAGGAGTTGTAGATGTTGCTTTCCTTTAACTACCATATTTTTGTGTAGACTCACAGGGTTGTGGAGCAAAGACACCAACAAAGGAAGATGTACCTAATCTCCTTGGACCTTGAATAACTTCCAGAGGAACATATTTGGCTTTGGAAACCTCACAGGGATATCAAATATAGTCTTTGAAGAAGTACCCAGTATCTTGTGAAGCTCATCTTTATCTTTTATCTTTGAATACTATAGAGCACCCATTTCTTTAAGCACCCTTTCCACTTTCTTTTCATTGGCTGCCTCTCTCTCCTTCTGGTAAATATCATCCATGATCTCTCTATATGTGCCAAATCTTTTTTCTTTGGGATCCTTAGGTTTTGAAAACAACATATTTATAAAATCTTGTACAAATTCATGTTCAACCTCATAAGACAACTCAGGAATCCATGAGGTTTTGGGCTCCACTATTTCCATGAAATAGTGATCCTTTGTCACCATAAAAGTTACCTCATTCACATACTTTTGGACCAAACTAGATGGTATCCTATATCTTCTTTACATCTCATTTTGCAAATTCTTGAAAAATTCCCAATAGAAAGTAGTATATGCTTTTCTCATTTTGAAAACTTTTCATATTTTGTTTGATCTGTGTTGCTACCAGAGTGAATTTGTCCCAAGACTTACCCTTAAAACCAAGCAACTCGTTCAAAAAGAAGAAAGTAAGGCATATAATCAAAGATCCAAACCTGAAGTTATAATTGGTTTCTTTTGTCCTCTTCAATTTCTTTATTATATTGTTCCACCCCATGTGTTATTACCTATTTACTACCTTGTTTGGTAAATTGCTTTAATAAATGTGAATGTGTTTTATTTATGAATTCTAATGGAAATATGTTGAATGAATGTTTGATTCAATTAAATGCTTTATTATTCAATATATGAAATATATAATGCGAATATGACATGTATGAGAGGTATATGAATGCATTGATTCAACTAACTACTGCTATGGCGAACTAATTTGAAAGCAGGAAAAAGGTTCAAGCCTTCAAAAGAGATGGGAAGTATCACTTAGGAGAAGAACTTGGTTTGGTAACCTCTAGTTCAGTCTTACTAACCATTCACACACTTATGCCCTAGTTGGTCGTAGTTGAGTCAAGCTAGTTGGGTAGATGGTAAGTGATCTTCAGTCTAGTTGTGTGTGTTTATATTGAATTATGATCTTGTTTATGAATGTTTGGAATGAGGGATGTGATGAAGTCTTGAAGTTGTGTTGAAGTCCTTCCTTGAGTGTTTACTTTTATATCGATGGGATAGATGTATTTAATGTATATATATGTATATATGTACATGTCTATTGTAAACTCATACATGTGAATAAATATGCATATGAGTATACGTAGGTAGACATACCTACACATGCTCATGGATGGATTACCCATATGCATGAGAATATCGATTGGACTAAAGTGACATATATGTATATATTTATATACACATTCCATGTATATATGTAGATCAATGAAATTGTATGTATGAGTGTTTTATAAATATATTGAAATGGAATTACATATATATATGTGTGTGTGTGTGTAAATTGATAAAATAACATATATATATTTATATGTATGTATTTATATATAATCGTGTATATATATATGGTAAACTTTATGAAATGAATATATATATATTATATATATATATAAAAATATATTGATATATAAATATATGTATATATCTTTTGAGATATATATATATATACACATATACATATATAATATATATATAGGACTAAAAGGCTATCAATATAATTCCAAAAGCGCGTAATATAGCATTGATTATCATTGATAATATGGTGAAGCAAAGCACATATCAAAACATGTGGCATATATTTAACATATAGCGCAACTTTGGGTGGAATATAAACCAACACATGAAGTTTAAAGAGACTTTGAAGTCAAACAAAGAACAAAGCACGTATGAGTAATACGTTGTTGTGTAAGCATTAGAGAGGGAGTTTAAAACTATTTTAAATGCCTTTGGAATAGTCAAAAACCTACACTATGAAGGTGGTGCCAAATATTAAGAGGTGGCACCATATTTGCTAGTGCTTGGAGAATGTAAAAGGAGTCTTTGAAATGTGCATAAGCCTGCAATAGTATTAGACTTGGTCAAGTGAAAACTTGGCAACTTTTTGTAAAGGAATTTGAATTAGGAAACTTTTTTTAAGCTTGATGTCCCATTTAGCAAGTTGACTTACCCATTTAAATGGTGAGGAATTTGATGTGTTGTAAACCTGTAAGTGAGTCATTGCATGAGGATGAAAGGTGACAGAAATACTTACTTATTTGTAGCCTTGGGTTGCTCACAAATTAGTATAAATAGAGGTGCTCATTCTACCAAATGCATCACTTGTCGATTTGATTTTCTTAGCACGTTATTATGTTGCAATTTAGTGTAAAGTGAGTTGAAGATTTTGTGAGAATGAGAATTGTTTTGTGGTTCTATATTGGTTTTGGTGAGAGATTTAGAGTGAAGCTAGTAGAGGAATTTGGGTAGTTCATAGTGGAAGTTGCAAGTGAACTTGAGGAGAAGATTAATCAATTTGAAGCTTTTAAACAAGCATGCTAATTTCTACCTCTTTGTTATTATGTTGGAAAGATTGTTCATTTCATTTTCATGTTGAAAGATTGTCTTGTACTTGTGTGAAATTCTTGGATGTGCTTGCATATCACTTGGTTGTTTCTTGTTTTATAAAACCTTACTTTTGATATTTACTCATATAGATATGTATACAATGATCGTATTATTATATGAATATAAATACTATTCATACTATACGTAGATTGTTAGTACTTTAAGAAGTATAGTAATACTCTAGGTACATAGCATATGATAAAGTTTCCTTGAAATACTTGATTGCTATGTTAGTTAATGTGAGTTAACTTAGGGAAGGTTATTTCTAGGGCTAGGATAACCCACGAGAAATGGAATAACCTAGAATATAATAGAATACTAATCATCAAAATACAAATCAGGCAATTGTAGTAGTGAATATAGATGACCCTCACTCGAAGTATTGGGTGTTGAATCTTTGGCCTAAGTAGTGTAGGTAGCCACTGTCTACACTGCCAATTCACTGTGATCTAAATACATACTAGGTTGAGAATATCATAGAATTAGAGGTTGAGTTTATGGTAAGCTCTAGACATATAGGACACGTCACTATGCTTAGGAAAGGCTATTTGAAGGATAAGGTAACCAAACCAATCTATTCGTCGAAGGGAGGGCTATCTTACCAAGTTTGGTAGATGTATAGGGGACCGCAATTAGTCCACGGTTGGTGGAAAAGCGCTTGAGTGATGCTTCTCCTCATGCAGTTGGCGGCCAAGATTTGGGAGGACATTCTAGACCATTTGTATGCCTAGTTCATGTCAACTTGTTTAAGCTATGTATGTAACATGTGTCCATATTTATGGAAATTGTAATGTGAAACATTATATCGAATATATTTATGCAAAGTTAAATCATACTTATATTATTGGAATGATTCTTTGATTATGAAATGAAAAAGTTTGGATAAAGCTATATTTCAAATGATGCATTTATTATTGAATAGAAATTTTTTTTTTTTATAGCTTTACATTAGATGCATAGATAATTACATGTGGGTAAAACTTAGTAGATTTACTAGGGAGAACAATGGCATGTTACATAGATGCTCTCACAGTAGCTCACATAGATCAAAGTTGGCACCATCCTTTACCATTTGATATATATAGTGTGAATTGCAGTGGTAGTGGCAAACCCTTCTCTATTTGTGAAGTAAATCTTATATGCAATCCCCATTGATGCATGTGAGACACTGAGATTAATGATATCCTTTATAGTTAGGGTTATCTTATCAAATTTAGCACTAGTGAGCTCCATAACCTTTTCATTCTTTACAAATTTTAGTACCAGGACTGGTCCAGAAGCACAAAGAATAGTAACAACCCTAATTGCATCTTTTGTGATCATGTAGTGTTTGTCTAGCGAAATGAAATTCTCATGAATGCGGCTCAAGATAATTCTTACCCATTCCTTCCTTTAGCAAAAGTCTAGAAAGTCTTTCCAGATGTCCAACCCTTTCACAACAATATTCACATACTTTGGCTTACATAATCCATTCTCATTTAGCATCTCATGTCAGACCACTTCAATGGAAGAGGTATGGTCAATCTCATTCAATTGAGCATGGATGTAAATCCTTATATCCTCATAGTAAACAACACCAACTAGAACTTTTGAAAATGTGCCATCTTTTTCCACCTCCGTTGATTTGAATGAAAACTTCTTGTATTTGGGTCTTCTAGGCTTCTAAACAACATCAATGCAAATTGGTGTAGCCATGATAACACTTTTTGAATACTAGGGTTCTATAAACAAAACTATAAAGATACCTATAAATATTGTCGTTAGGGTTTGCATGCAACTTACTAAGAACCTAATTCACTTCCTTAGTTCTTGCACACACTTGATATCTTTCAAATGACGTCAATTTTGATCAATTGGGGACTATATATGCTTCATACCAAACCTAGTTGCTCTGCATTAAATGCATTTCTTAGCTCTTGACACTAGCAACTTTTTACTATCTAAGATGTTACAAAGATCCACGATCATTCAACAACTTTCACAAAAAAGTGTATTTGTTGTAGAACCTTGAGCAAACATATCCAAAACATCAATAATCATTATGTTGAAGATTTCAACATCTTATTCTTTACAGGTGTTTGAAAAGGTTTGCAATTGTAACTCCCCCTGATCCAAAACTTTCTTCTTAGTTATCAGAGGATTTATCTGCACTAGGATGAGGTATAGATTCACTATTTTCTTCACTTTCTTCCTTATTTTGCCATACCTTGTTCATTCCCTTCTTTTGCTAATTAGTGCCAATCTTTTTTTGAGAAGCAGAAGGTCTCACATTATTTCCTTTGCAAAACCTTGCAATGTGTTTGGGTTTATTACAATTGTAGCAGGTGATACCAGTTTATGGAACATAATTACTTCTTTTTACATTGGATCTACAATCAACAACCCTATGACCAAAATTGTTGCATGTGTAGTAGTAACCATAGAAAGATTGAGAAGCCATAGTATTACTATTTCTTATCACTTTACTTTTGCATTCATTATCCTTATGGCCAAATTTATTGCAAGCATAACACCAACCTTGAAATGATTCAGAGTTCATAGCATTATACCTTGGAGGCCTAAATGAATTATGACTCATCTTGCTTCTACATTCAACAACCTTATGACCAATCTTATTACAAGCATAGCAATTACCATTGAACCTGGTAGGAGTAGTTTGTTTAGGAGCAGGCTTCCTAAAATTATTCTTCTTGTTTTAGACAGGAGTAAATCTACCTTCTTTCTTGTTACCTTGATCTATCTTTTCATCTCCGGAGGCATTCTTCTTAGAATCTCCAATGTCAGCATTCACCTCCTTTGTATTAGACTTTCCTTCTGATTTGAAGTTATCATATAAGTTTGTAGATGCACTAGTTATAGTACTTTTCCCTTTTTCAAAACCAAGACCAAACTTCTCTTTTGATGGCTTTTGAGAGTTAATCAACTCATCAAGAATTTCAAAAGCTCCTCTTAGTTTTAGAACTTTGTCAAACTTCTCTTTTTCTTTTTCAAGTTCTTTTCTTAGAGTGGCAATCTCTTCCTCAAGCTTTAAGCATTCAATAGTTTTTGTATTGAGCTTGGTATTCAAGCAGTCCTCAATCCTCTTGCCTTCTTCAACTTTGACTTTAAATTTGAGATCACATCTTCAACTTCTTTGATTTTAATCTCACATTGATTTTCTCTTTCTATTTGAGCTTTCAGTTTGCCAACTTCTTTTTTGATTCTTTAGTTTTTTCTTTCAATTTGACAATTGTCTCCTTTGATTTTTCTAGCATACACTCATATTTGATACTTAGTGTTCTTACTTCATCTAGATTCTCAAGATCAGATAGAAGTTCTTCAAAATTAACTTCAAAGTCATCTCGATTGATGTCCCAACCTTCAGGTTCCATTGACTCTAGATTTGATTATGGAATAAACATATCATTGATCTTTGCTACAAACCCCATGTGTTCAAGTGTAGGTTCTACCTTAGCTATTAGGCTTCTCAAAGGCACTTGGATTTGATACCAATTATTGAACACACTAAAATGCTGAGAGGGGGGGTGTGAATTAGCATATACAAAAACTTTAAAAAATTCCATTTGTAGATTAAACACCTAATCACATTGACTAAAAGAAGAACAAAAATGAAAATATGCACCACATAAGGACACTAATATTTTTACGTGGAGAACCCAATGAGGGAAAAGCATGGTGAGAGTTAACTCACAATAAATGAAGCTCACTACTTACAAATATTACAATGTAGTTTAAGGCTCACTATTTATGGACTTGCAGACTAATGTGCATGACCTTAGGGCAAGATAAAAAGACCTGTTAAGACTCACTATCTCAGAGCAAGATACATGAAAATTATAATGAAAAACATGAACATGAACTACTATGAAGAAGCATCCAACATATGTTGATGGTGCAGTCCTTTTTCACACACTCTAAACCATCATACTATTTTCACACACTTCATCTTCAACATATTGCTCAATCACAATTCTTTGTACACTCATACTTTCACAAATGAATTTGTTCTTCTATAAATATCCTCCAAAACAACACAAAACCTCAATTAGGTCGACTCCAAGATGACCTTTATATGAAATGTATGATACTTCGTAGGTCGGCTCAAACATATATATTATGAAGAGAAAATGAATCATAGATCAAGACACGACATGAAAAGACCCAAACACATCACAAAATATCCTCAAAAGAAAAATCAATTAATCAGGATCAACCACAAATGAAGGAAACAAGCATGTCAGCCCAAACAACATCAACACCACCAAAACTGCCAAATGTTCAACTTTTCACTACTAGGGAGAAACCAAAAGTACCATGTAGACCAAGATGTGAACCATGTCGTCTATCCATAACATCCTTTCAACCTTCTTTTTAAGTATCTAATGATTTTGTGTTGGTGCAAGAAGAGAAACATATTGAACTAATGAAACAGAGCATCCCAGAACCAACTGTACAACTCTGTCATTTGAAAATTACACTTGCAGACCACCAAATCAATTGATACAATGATATAGTATGCTTTGATCATTACTGAATATATCAAAAAAACCACAAGGCCAAAACTTCACTTCTGGAGGAATGCGAAGCATTCCAATAAGCCTTCAAATACACATTATTCTATTAGAGCATAGTCTGAAACTCTGTCACTTATAACTCTTACTACAAAAGGTGTAATGAATTGAATTCTTGGATATAATAGCTTCACATCTCAACCATCTTAACTTTTGAACCACAAGACAAAATCTTGTTTTGTGGAGGGATGCAAACTAAAATACCATGACTCTGTCATAGAGTATACAAGTTGTGAATTCCTTAGCAAATCTTCTACAACTTATCTCAATGTGTGGTATACCAAACAAGAATAATATCAATGTAGACATGCATAAAACATATTGGAAAAAGTGTACCCAGTATCACATCACACAGACAATAGGTAGATCATCATTCTTCCTCATACGACATTGCTGACTATATCAACATATGTCTCTGCACTTCCATTATCTCCAAAGTATATACGACCTTTAGCATACACATTTGACATCAATAACAACACATCTTGAGTTGACATCAATAACAACACATCTTGAGTTGACATCAATGACAACACATATTGCCAACATAGTGTTAGAGATAGATTTAGGATTAGGGTAATAGTTTAGGATTTATTGTTAGGGTTAGGATTAGGGTAAGGGCTAAGGTTAGGGTTAGGGTTAGGGTTAGGTCATGCAAAGAACTAATTAACAAAACTGAAATACTATAATTAACAAAACTTACATTTATCCTTATTGACATTAATAAAACTTAGTTATTTAATTTTTTCAAACCTACAAAACTATAATTACAATATTATAAAGGCAAGTACTAGCCACTACGTGGCACTTTCTTGGATAGATGTATTTGATATTTTTCTACTAGTATATAATATACCTTTCTTTAGAAACAACTATGTAAAAATGATATATTTGATTGTTTCTTATATAGATTTTTGAAAAGATAGGAAAAATATTTTACTTTAGGATTATTTTTATTTACTTACATTATTTTATTTATTTATTTTTAATTAAAAGAGTTATTTTACTAAATCATAATAAAAATATTAAAAAAAATTGATTAAAATTGTTATCTATTTGATAAATAAAATAGTAAATAATTATAAATAAACAAATAAGAATGTTTTTGAAATAATTATTCATTTTAATTTTTAGTTAAATTTTTTTTCACATTATTTACTTTATAGAGTATTTAATTTTTCAATCATAATAGAATAAATCATAAAAAATATTTTCAAGTTTCAAAAAGATAAATGAAAAATAAAATTGCCTTAATTTTTATTTTATGAAATATTTTATTTTTTATTTAAATATCATTTTTAATATCTATTTAAACAATGTTTACTTCACTTAGTTGTTTTTGAAAGAACAATGTTTATTAGTTCCTGCCGGGAACTATAGGGGAGGCTGAAACATTAAACAGTGATTAAACTTTTTCTATGCAGCCAATCAAATCGTTTGCATTTTCTCGCATGGATTTTATTTTGAACTAGGGCTATAAACAAGTTGAAGGTTTTTTAACCAAAATTTTTATGCAAAATATTTTGGCAGTCTCTGATTGGCATTGCAGAGGGCTCGCAGGTGCATTTGCAGATTTCCAATGCAAGAGACCGCACGATTTTTGAGGGAGGCGTCAGTTGGTTTGGACAGTTGGCCATTAGCGTAGAGCAGGTTTTTTAACCAAAATTTTTATGCAAAATATTTTGGCAGTCTCTGATTGGCATTGCAGAGGGCTCGTAGGTGCATTTGCAGATTTCCAATGAAAGAGACCGCACGAGTTTTGAGGGAGGCGTCAGTTGGTTTGGACAATTGGCCATTAGCGTAGAGTCGTTGCATGCAGAGAGACACATGCCATGCATTTGCAAAGTACTTCATACAGAAACAACTATGCATTCTGCTATTTACGACTACAGTTCCAACGGAGGCGGTTTAGACCTAGCTTATTCCATAAGCCATAAGTTTCAGGATAAGAAGCAGAGGTCCCCTGTGCATAAGTCCTCAGTTTCTATCGTTGACGGTATTATGTCTGATGGTTACTCAAACAGTAGAAGTTGTACACAGACACGAATTGGAAGACTTCTAGTCTAGGTTTGTGATCTTTAATAAATTCAAAACAGGCTTTTCCTTTTTGTTATTTCTGAAGTTCTAGATATTTGCTTCTTTTGCCATATTGGTACTTCCTTGGGCTGAAAAAATTGTCTTAGGTTCTAGGAAAACATGGTTTTTTCTCTGATGTGTGGATAAAATTGTCAAATGGGTATTTAGAATATCCGTTATGGGTAGCCTAGACCGTTGGTTGTATGTCAGACCCGGTTTTATATTGATTCAGGTGGATAAGAGCTAGAAAGTATGGTGCCCAAGTAAACAAGTGAATAGACATCCTTTGGGTGTATGATAGATAGAGAGAATATACCCTTTGATGGGAATTCTTACCCATACAATATCCTAAGCTTGACTGTGTAATCCCCTGTTTGTGTTATGGCTGAGGACGAATGGAACCATGAACGTACGACACCTATACAACACTCTGCCAACGAAATGTCAAGAATACTATTAATACTAGTAAGACAATGTCAGCATGATAGAGCAGAACATAATACCCAAATGCAAAAGCCAAATAAAAAGGATATTGATGCAATAGAGCCAACTGTTAGACAAGAACCACATATTCATGTTTTGTCCTGGTAGCTGGGGATTGAACTAGCTTTAATCAGTTGCTTCCATTAGGCTCTTCAAATAAGTTCTTTTGTTGCTGATGGTTATCTTATGTTTCTAGTTAAAATCTTTAACCAAGAATGCACAGTCAAGTTTAGATTATTTGATTTTTTTTTCTCTTATCAAAAGAAATCTATTAGTGGGATTGAAATTACCAAACTGTATAAATAGGTTTTTGGGGAAAAGATATATAATAAGAGATTTTAAAGTGTTTAATAAATACTTTGGCATTTCACCACATGATGATTTGATTTTCTTTAGAAATATAATGGTTCTTGTGTTGAATATAGGTGGTCTTAGATCTTCTCTAGCTTGTAGATAATTCTATGTTATTTGTAAGCCTTTCTTGGTTCATTATCTAACCTTGTAGACCTCCACCTGTGGGTCATCCTTTCTTGAAACTTCATTGTATGCTTAGTCCTTGAAACTGTTTCTCATGGTTGGCTTGGGGCCATCATTGTAATTTTGACGCATCTGTCAAGTGAACTGGAATCTAGTCCATAATGTGGGATTTGGGTGTCATTTCGTTTGTGTGATCTACATTGCTGGGGATTAATGGTATGCCCTAGCTTGAAGGATTATTGTGTGCCTGAGAATAGCCATACAATATATTCCAAACAATAAGATTGTGTCAATTGACAACATAATGTCAAAAATAGTTGTGGGAATGACAGAAGCTCAGAAACAAGAACTTATATACCCTGTGCTAAAGCCATTAGCATGAGCTGATAAGCTGAATGTATCTATTCCAGTATTAAAGTTGTTAAAATAGTAATCAACAAGCATTAAAAGCAAGCCATATATGTTGTAACCAAATCATTCTCAAGGATGAAAACATTAATTGAGCTGATGGAATAAATCAAATAATGAAACTGAAAAGTAATGAGGAAAAACTTAAGGAAGCACCTTTGCCTACGGCAGCAATATGAAAGCCTCACTTTTAAATTACAGGTGCCATGGTACTAAACACTTAGCTTCATGACATCATAAAACTAACATTCGAATCCAACAAGAGTAAAAAAATACAAAAGGATATTTAAAGTAGAATTACTAATGAATTCTGGTCATGAGAAAATGGTCATTGAGAGCTTTCCACATTGCCTATCATGCCTGTGAGCACAAGGAATTAACAGTTGTTTTTAATCTTTCTTGAATATTTCACATGTTGATGCCAACTGAGTTGCCTGCCTAGTGATGAACCCAAAATGCTCAAATATAATTAATATGATCCCAGTTAAGTAAAAGTTTTGTTATTTGTATCAGAAAATGTAATCAAAATATGAGTCATAGGTTAAGGATAGCTAAGTTTCATTTTAAAGTCAATAGGAATTATAAATAATATTGTCATAGAGATTGTAACAAAGGAGTTAACAACGAATATTTTCTTGCGCCTCCAAAATGGACTATACAATGTAACATTGCATTTTGCAAAGATACAGCTTCCAGCTACCCAAAATTCAAATAGAGTTTGGATATTTGATGTCTATATTCAGGTATATCCTTCTCCTCTAGCAGTTTGTTTCAGTATTTAGGCGTTTCCACCAAGATTGCAATCTGATTTCAGTGTCTTAGACCACTACAAAATGGATAATTCTAATAGATGTGCTTGGTCAAATTGATAAACAATTATGCAGGGCAAGAATGTATTGAAAGATTTTAATATAATTGAGGAAGCTCTAGGGGAAAATCTTGTAGTTTTCAAGAACTTCACTATCAATATCACAAATAATATCTTAGAGATACACTTTTTTGGGCTGGTAAAGGAACATGTTGTAAGTCTCAAGAAGAAATATATGGACCTTTGATATCAGCTATTATAGTTGATCCTGGTAAGTAAAATATTTTATGTAAAATTTTTGTATTGTTTTCCAAGAATGTCAAGGGAATAGCTTGAATTTTTTTAATCATGTAGTAATTACTTAAATTATGGTGTTCTTATAAATTTCTTGTTATCCCTCCATTTTCTGCCGGTATCGGATATTTCCTGAAACCTAATTATTATTGCAGGTTTTGCCTGAGAAATGTGAAATTTTGTGCACTCATCCAATGTTCGGACCAGAGAGCAGCAAAGCCAATTGGGCAGGTCTTCCCTTTGTCTATGATAAAGTCTGTATTAGCAAAGATGGCAGTTGTGCACAAAAGTGCAATGATTTTCTCTCGATATTTGAATCTGAGGTAAGGGCAATCAATCCTTTAGCTTATGTGCTTTTCAGAGAACATGGAAAGCTTTTAAATTGAAATATTTTGAAGAAAACTATACTCAAAATGATGAAAATTACAATATGTGGTTCTTTGAATATTGTGGACACAATTTTTCTTGGAAGCTGAATTCTTAACCTTATCCATTGTGGAATTTGGAAGTCTTGAAATCTACTTGTTAGCAGGGGTGTAAAATGGTGGAGATGACATGCACATAACATGACCGTTATGTGAATGGAGGCAGATGTTTTCTTTTTTTCGCAGTTAAATTCTAGCCTTCAGAATAAAATGCCAAACTATGCCTATAGACATTTTTTTCATCTTTTTGCATCAAAGCTAATAAAGAATCTAAAGCCTTTTTTTTGAGCTCTATTATTTCGAATTGTATTACCCCTAGAAGTTCTCTGTTAGTGCAGCATGTTGCAGATTCTTGCATAACTCCACTATTCTTTAGAGAGTTAGGCTTGAATGTGCTGGTTTAGTTTTATGGCTACATAATCCAGATTGCTTTGTATTTGTAGCTTTCCAATGCTGAGATCTACATCAACACACTAACTCATTTACAGTGTTAGGGAGGTTGTTGTTGTAATAAAAGGATGCATTTTTGTTTTGAATCTTTAATATGTCTGTACAAAACATTTTGACTTATCTTTAACAATTGTTTCCTGACAAGTGACATTGCATTATCAATTCATTTTGTGAAAATTATATATATTATATATATACACATCTAAACCTGAACTGGTAACATAGTTGTGCACCAACAGTTTACCAACACTTACCTCACAGTTAGCTAGCTCAGATTTTTCCTCTATTCTTTCTTTATATATATACCCAAACCTGAACTGGCAACATAGTCATGCACCAACAGTTTTCTAACACCCACCTCATGGTTAACTAGCTCAAATCTCTCCTCTATTTCATCTCCTGCATGAACTCATATGCTACAACACAATATCAATTAGCACAAAAAGGAAAAGGAAGAGTCAACTCAAAATGACAAGTCCATGACCAAAAACACACTAGAAATCATGATTCATAATCTCTCAAAAGGGAGAATAGTCATGCACCAACAGTTTGCTAACACTCACCTCATGGTTAACTAGCTCAAATCTCTCCTCTATTTTATCTCCTACATGAAATCATATGCTACAACACAATATCAATTAGCACAAAAAGGAAAAGGAAGAGTCAACTCAAAATGGCAAGTCCATGACCAAAAACACACTAGAAATCATGATTCATAATCTCTCAAAAGGGAGATTTTTTTTTGCATTAGCAAGAGTCAAGATGTAGCACTCAGAAAATTAAGAGCATTTTCAATTGTTCAATTCCGTTTCAAAAGAGTTTTCAAGTAATTAATATCATTCATAAAAACTTCCAAAATGAGCTCAATAAAAGAGAATTTAAATTGCATTTCATGTATACAAATAACAACATTGTAATTTATCAAGATTATGCACATGGCAAAAGTACATTAATGAATTTTCATATATACTTATTCATCTATACTCGGAAGAGATCAATAATTCCAATGAAACATCTTTTTCAATGCTACGTCATAAAACTTTAATTCTACATATCAATGTTACATTAGATTCTTTCATGCCATACTTCTATTTCAAAGTTTCAACAATGAATGTCAAATATAAATATACATACAATGGCGCTATACAAGCCATTTCCAGAATGTTACACAAGTTCATCAATAGCAAATAAAACTCTGAACCTCCAACCGTCGTGACACTATTGGTCTTCTTGCGAGCTAGGGCCAAGAGTGTGATTCAGGCGCCTTTTCTGCCCAACCACGAAGTACATGACTTCCCCGGGTTCCTTCCTAACTCGAAGGAATCCTTGGCCCTGCATAAAGGAGCCTAGCAACCTGACACAATAAAACAGGAGGGAACTCTCGATGCATGCCCAGTGCCTATATGCATTTCTAACATGAGAAAACATATTTCTTGCAACAGGAGGTGGCAGAGACTCAAATACATATACATTTCTAGGCTTTTAAACAAATCCATCTATTTCAATGGTACAAGTGCTTGGCCAAGCATAAATTAAAATAAGCAAATGGTAGTTTAGAAAAGGTAAAGCTACCGTCTCTGTGCATCCACCTTCGGCATCCTGTCCCAGAAGTTACCAAAAGTAAAGTATAATAAAGTACAAAAGCAGAAAGTTGTGCATTTTCCATACATGTTTCATGCATTCAATTGATTCTAAAAGAATTTCAAATGAGAATTTCATAACATCTTTTGAATTACATTGGACAAATGAAAAGAAAGGTTGCAAGTTCAGTAGTAAGATTGCATTTACTCTTTTGTAAGTAATTCTTTTCTGATTCTGTTTTTAATCCAAGCTTCTCTTTTAAAATGTAAAAAGAAATGTATATATGTCATGATTCTATCAGTGTACAGACACAAGTAGAGTAATTAATTAACTCTTTTGTATGGAATAATGTTCACAGATTTATGTATATTCTTCTACTCTTCCAGATTCAAGCTAATTGAAAGAGTAATTCTCAGTTTACTACAGGTTTCTGGTTATTAGTAATATACAAAAATAGGGCAACTCATTCGGAATAACAGAGGTCTGAAAGAAAAACTTGCATTCGAGTTTATAATGTATACTATTATTCAAGAATGTACAACTGTATGTGAGTATATGACAATGTGATCAAGTGGAATTTCAGTTTACATGTTTTCTCAGAAGTTCTTGCCTTTGTTCATATTTCCAGCTTCCAATTACTGAGATGTTTATGTATTTTTGACAGAAATCATATCATATTCTGAAGATGGTTTCCCTGTTCAAACTTGCATTTATGTATATATGGATGAATATATATATATATATATATATATTTACATATACAGCTGAGTGTATATATATATGTATATATTTATATATATATATATAAATACAATATACAAGCTGAATGTAAATATATATATATATATATATGTTTTGAAGAAAGAAATACTAATTTTTATAACTGTTCTCACATTTTCAGGCTATGCACACAGAATAAAAGTATTTTACAGAGTTTCATACTGGTGTTGAGCACCCTAAGGGTGCAGGAAGCCCTTGCCTCTCCCATGGGGAGGGCGCAGGCTGTGAGGGGGCTCGCGCCCCTTCCACAGGCCGCGGCCTGTGGAGGGCACAAGCCTCCCCACAGAGCCGCGCCCTTCCTATGGGAAGGGCTGGGGAAAAATCCCTCCCCTTCTCCCTACAGTTAAACAATTTCATAACAAAAAAAGAAATGTTTTGCCCAGTATTATACTGCATTTAAATTTATCTCAAAGGAATTTCGAATTAATTTCTGGTGAAAGTTGTTCTTGCAAAATCATATGCATTTATATATGTATATGTATATATGCACAGGAATACAGATTCCTGTGCATATATATATATATGTATATATATATGTTTATGTATGTTTCCAAATATAATTGAGAGCAGTTTAATAATTTGCAGCTTTTGCAACAGAATGTAACCCTAATCTGGAAGAAAAGATTGGGTATTCTTTCTATAATGCAACAATGAGAAGTAAGCTATTACCCAGATTCAAAGTAAAATTGGAAAAGATTTCTCAGATATCTGTAATCATTTCATAGAATGATGCATTTCATTTCTTCAATTTCTTACTGCAATTTTAAACTGATTGAAAGCAAAGTATGGAAAATAACCTGGCAATTTTCTCCAGTGCAGATGCCCAGTATTACCTTCCTGTTGCCCTCTTCCAGAGCTCTGGTTATGTCTGAATGAATGTTCTCTTTTCTCCCTTAAAGCTTTATTCCTCCTTCCGAGGATCATGCAAAGTATTTCCAAATGACAGATAAATTTTACATGCAAATTCCAGAGATTGCCACATGCCAACAACATTGTTGGTTTTAAGGAAAATTTCCCCAGAGCCCAAAGTTTTCTCGGGCTGTTCATTTCTCCCAATTTTGGACTAAGGTTTAAAACATATGCAAACAAAGATATCTCTACCTTTTTAATATGCAAACCAATTATTTCTTCCATAATATATGTGAATATAATATTTTCACTTTATTTTTAATTTCCTTTTTTTTTTAAAATCAGATTTTCCTTTTTATTGCACAAAATAAATGGGATAAACTAAATAAAATAAACCATACTCTTTTCACAACTTTTATGGATACTTAAACTATATTTTAATTTTGCTATGTTATTATTTATATATATATATTTTTTTGTTTATATCAATCACTTATTCAAATCATGTAATCAATTTAAACAATCACATTAAAAACAAACATGGCCTAAATGCAACTACATAATTTTTAAGTGGTGTGTGTGTGATCGAGAGTTTCTCCTCTTTTACCCTATCGGGAAGCTAGCCTTCTTTTCCTCAATCACACTCTTGGTCTTCGACCACCTACAACTCAAATGCACTCAGGCGTGCAACAACGAAAGTGTATTAGTAACCAATATAGAAGTATAAATTTAAGCAATAATTAAATCAACACTCCTATTTTTCTCTATCTTGTATATTTTAAAAATAAAATGCACTCATAATTCTAAAAACAAATATTTTCCTACATTTCCATACACCAAATAATTGTATTATATCATATTGCTCTAACACGTATCATAATTCATATAATAAATCCCACAAAGTCATGGTCAAAACATCATCAAAGTCTGAGACGTGACACAAGACCAAGTTGGAAAACTAAGGGTTAAAATGCAATGGCAAGGGGTACTTTTACTTTTGAGAGTTTACACCATTAGAATTTCTCACATCTCTCAAACTCTATGTAATTTTGTTGTTGTATAACATCGTCAAATACATTAAACTCATTTCCCCAAGTTCTACAAATCTAAGCTCAAATTCCCCTAATGAAGTTGCTTTAAATTTTTGGTTACATGGAAATGATGAATATATTCTCCAATGAAAAGATGAAGTTTAATTTCTCGCACATAAGATCTCTAGGCAGGGATTGATATTGCCAGATATGGCAGTGTCTTTGTCATTACTGTCTTGGATGAATCATTGCCTATAGTGTTTCCTTACTGTCAATTTGATTATCATTATACTGTGAAGCTTGAGTGGCTCTAATGGTGAAGCCTTGTGTACTCCATAGAGGATTCATAGGTTCCAACCTAGAGGGTGCTATGGTATTTAGGTTTAGTTTGAACAGTATACAAGGTAAATGGAAAAAGAATCATCTTGTAGGCTTCTACAAGCGGAGTCTCATACACTTTGGTGTCTACCCTGGAAATGACCTAAGAGACTAACTTTACCTTTTTTAATTTTCCTCTATGCATGATTGTGATTCTCATTGTTAGATCTCATCTCTTAACTCTATCTTACTTGTAAGTTGATAAATCTCATGGATGTCACTCCTACCTTGTCACTATTCAAGTCACTGCCACATGGCCCACACCTGCGCTACACTGTTACCAAAATCCATCATGTAATATGTTGTTACGTAACTCTTGACATGAATACCTCCCTTTTGGCATATGTTTGCTCTAATATTGCTATTTATAATTGTGGTTGGTATGCACCTTTGACTTACAGAGACCCCAAATGTAACAGACTGACAACAAGACTTGGAGTCTTGGCTAACACAAACAAGAACACGTAATTGTGCACAAAGCCAAAAATATCAAAATACTCTTAGTAATAGATGTATATCAATCACAAATAACAATGTGGAAATTAATTGTTAAGTAGCACTGCCAGGCAACTTGCATAAGGATCTGTCAAATTTCTCCACTACCTCTGAAGCCATTGCCTTCGCCGGTACGACTGAATCAATAGGGTGGGTGAAACCTTTGCCTCAATGGGGTCAGATACATGACCTCAATACATTAGACTAGAATCAAATGTTCTCACTAGTTAACTTACAATCTTCTTTGAGGCAACATATATCAGCCATAAAGTTTGCAAGCTTTGGAAACCCACAAGGATCTTATGGAACACCTGCGTCTCATTTTTTATAAGGTTTGACAGTAACATTATATATATCATGTTTTGAAAAGGAGGGGACATATTTGCAAATATTATTGGTTTACATTTAAAGTTTTCTTTGGTATACAATTAATGATATACATCGTATGCCATTGGTTTGCATATCTTGTTTTATTTGATTTGATAGAAATATATACAACATACAGAAAGGAGAGCAAGAAACCTAAATAGTAATGTAATTGTTTTGCAGGTATGTGTTCGCTATGAGAAATGCTCCATCCCTATTTCAAAAGTAGTATTTGGAAAACCATGTGATGATCCTGTGAAGATTCTATCAGTGGAGGCCATTTGCAGCCATTGACTCATCAAAACTTTGAAGAATACATAGTCATTTAAGACCAGCTAGTGGCACATTTGATTTAAAATCATTGCCAAAGTGTTAAAATTTAGATTTCAATATTAATTGTATTTGAGCGTTTTGGGTTCATCACTAGGCAGGCAACTCAGTTGGCATCAACATGTGAAATATTCAGGAAAGATTAAAAACAGCTGTTAATTCCTTGTGCTCACAGGCATGATAGGCAATGTGGAAAGCTCTCAATGACCATTTTCTCATGACCAGAATTCATTAGTAATTCTACTTTAAATATCCTTTTGTATTTTTTTACTCTTGTTGGATTCGAATGTTAGTTTTATGATGTCATGAAGCTAAGTGTTTAGTACCATGGCACCTGTAATTTAAAAGTGAGGCTTTCATATTGCTACCGTAGGCAAAGGTGCTTCCTTAAGTTTTTCCTCATTACTTTTCAGTTTCATTATTTGATTTATTCCATCAGCTCAATTAATGTTTTCATCCTTGAGAATGATTTGGTTACAACATATATGGCTTGCTTTTAATGCTTGTTGATTACTATTTTAACAACTTTAATACTGGAACAGATACATTCAGCTTATCAGCTCATGCTAATGGCTTTAGCACAGGGTATATAAGTTCTTGTTTCTGAGCTTTTGTCATTCCCACAACTATTTTTGACATTATGTTGTCAATTGACACAATCTTATTGTTTGGAATATATTGTATGGCTATTCTCGGGCACACAATAATCCTTCAAGCTAGGGCATACCATTAATCCCCAGCAATGTAGAGCACATAAACAAAATGACACCCAAATCCCACATTATGGACTAGATTCCAGTTCACTTGACAGATGCGTCAAAATTACAATGATGGCCCCAAGCCAACCATGAGAAACAGTTTCAAGGACTAAGCATACAATGAAGTTTCAAGAAAGGATGACCCACAGGTGGAGGTCTACAAGGTTAGATAATGAACCAAGAAAGGCTTACAGATAACATAGAATTATCTACAAGCTAGAGAAGATCTTAGACCACCTATATTCAACACAAGAGCCATTATATTTCTAAAGAAAATCAAATCATCATGTGGTGAAATGCCAAAGTATTTATTAAACACTTAAAAATCTCTTATTATATATCTTTTCCCCAAAAACCTATTTATAATTTTATACAGTTTGGTAATTTCAATCCCACTAATAGATTTCTTTTGATAAGAGAAAAAAAATCAAATAATCTAAACTTGACTGTGCATTCTTGGTTGAAGATTTTAACTAGAAACATAAGATAACCATTAGCAACAAAAGAACTTATTTGAAGAGCCTAATGGAAGCAACTGATTAAAGCTAGTTCAATCCCCAGCTACGAGGACAAAACATAAATATGTGGTTCTTGTCTAACAGCTGGCTCTATTGCATCAATATACTTTTTATTTGGCTTTTGCATTTGGATATTATGTTCTGCTCTATCATGCTGACATTGTCTTACTAGTATTAACAATATTCTTGACATTTCGTTGGCAGAGTAATGTATAGGTGCCGTGCGTTCATGGTTCCATTCGTCCGCAGCCATAACACAAACAGGGGATTACACAGTCAAGCTTAGGATATTGTATGGGTAAGAATTCCCATCAGAGGGTATATTCTCTCTATCTATCATACACCCAAAGGATGTCTTTTCACTTGTTTACTTGGGCACCATACTTTCTAGCTCTTATCCACCTGAATCAATATAAAACCGGGTCTGACATACAACCAATGGTCTAGGCTACCCATAACGGATATTCTAAATACCCATCTGACAATTTTATCCACACATCAGAGAAAAAACCATGTTTTCCTAGAACCTAAGACAGTTTTTTCAGCCCAAGGAAGTACCAATATGGCAAAAGAAGCAAATATCTAGAACTTCAAAAACAACAAAAAGGAAAAGCCTGTTTTGAATTTATTAAAGATCACAAACCTAGACTAGAAGTCTTCCAATTCGTGTCTGTGTACAACTTCTACTATTTGAGTAACCATCAGACATAATACCGTCAACGATAGAAACTGAGGACTTATGCACAGGGGACCTCTGCTTCTTATCCTGAAACTTCTGGCTTATGGAATAAGCTAGGTCTAAACCGCCTCCGTTGGAACTGTAGTTGTAAATATCAGAATGCATAGTTGTTTCTGTATGAAGTACTTTGCAAATGTATGGCACGTGTCTCTCTGCATGCAACGACTCTACGCTAATGGCCAACTATCCAAACCAACTGACGCCTCCCTCAAAACTCGTGCGGTCTCTTGCATGGAAATCTGCAAATGCACCTGTGAGCCCTCTGCAATGCCAATCAGAGACTGCCAAAATATTTTGCATAAAAAATTTGGTTAAAAAACCTGCAACTTGTTTATAGCCCTAGTTCAAAATAAAATCCATGCGAGAAAATGCAAATGATTTGATTGGTTGCATAGAAAAAGTTTAATCACTGTTTAATGTTTCAGCCTCCGCTATAGTTCCCGGTTGGAACTAATAAAACCTCTGTAAAAGTTTTTTAGTAACCAGCCAAGTTGCAAAGATAAATATATACTGACAAAAATGCGGAGAGGTACTATGGAATAGAATAGCATTTTATGAGAACAAGAAACAATTCTTTATAAATGCACAATTCTTTATAGTTGGATCTGATAATCAGTTAAATGATGCATCATTACATTTGCACTCAATTTCTATGCACTTTCATGTGTTTGGAACACAATTATTTTGTGGTGGTACTGCTTGTGGAATTACATATTGTGTTATTTTTGCTTCCCATAAGGATTTTTCTGCTGGGATCATAATATTTTTTGCAATATGATTGCATGCACATAAAGAGTGGTTGGTTTTATTTTTTTAAGTTTGGTAATCTTGTGGAATTACATATTGTGTTATATTTGCTTCCCGTAAGGTTTTTTTCTGTTGGGATCATAATATTTTTTGCAATATGATTGCATGCACATAAAGAGTGGTTTTTTTTTTTTTCAAAGTTTGGTAATCTTTACTACCAGAGTGGTTGATTTATTGAATTAATTTTTCTAATTTTGATAAATCACTTATAAAAACACGCTAACATGGATTGTCAAGATTGCAGGGCATACACAAATAGGATTTGCTGAGAAGGCTTTAGAAAGTTTCAAACACATGCAGTTGGCAATTGTAAAGCTAAATTCGATGAGCTTTGCTAGCATATTCCTTGCCTATGATAGATTAGGAGCCCTGCATAGCCTTACATAGCTATTGCCTTTCATGCCTTTTATATTTAATTTCGCATTATATCATATAGATTTAATTAGAAAGTTGTATCACTTCATAATTCATGTTCCAAGGAGTTTTCATTTCATTGACCTTGAGATAAACTCTTTCTTCTTATCAATGTTCTATTTATAATCCATAGTACAAGTTGACATGCTTGAAAGCAGTCTACTCTGATCTGAGTCAGATTTTCTTCATATAACACCTAGTCTACATACCCACATCAACATTTTGCTGAGGCTTTTTGTCCCATTTGAACCCGATTTTTATTTCAAATTGGTTTTGCAAAACAATTATTACCAAAACTGTTCTGCCAGTCTTTGGCAGGAACTTCGCTGTCCTACAACTCTTGTTTTATTTCTCTCTAAAAGTTTTTTGGAAAGAAAAAGGTAAACAATCAATTTGCATAAAACTTAAAATAATAAAATAAAACTTAAATTAAAGCATAAAATAATCTTCCAAAGATTTAATATTACATAATTAAAATAAAAAACTTTTTACTTATTTTTAATTTTTTTTTATGTATGTAATTGTTATTTTAAAATCAACTTGCACATAAAACTTAAATTAATCCATAAATTAATACATAAATATAATCTTCCCAATATTACATAATTAAAATAATAAAAAATTAAATTAAATTTTAAAAGACATTGCCATTTTTTTATTGTCCAAATTTTATTAACTTTAAAACATAGATAAATAAAAATAAGAATTAAATTAAAATAACTAAAATTATTATAATTATTAATTAAATTCTAATTCTAATTCTATTTATTAATTATTAGAATTAAGAATAAGGTAATATGGTTACAACTATTCAAAAATTAAAATAAATTAAAAATAAAATATTACAAATAAAAATCACTAAAATATATTAATAATATAATGCTCTAAAATTTTATTCATCTAAAATATATATATTTTAATTCACTCTACAATTCTTTATTTTAGGGTTAGTTATGGATAGTGCTACGACCATAGTTAGAATTAGAAATAAGTCTAGGATTAGGATAATGATTTATAATTAATTGTTAGGATTAGGGTTAGGGTTAAAGTTAGAGTTAAGGTGTGAGTTAGGGTTAGGGTTTGATCATGCAAGTACTAGCCACTATGTGACACTTATTAGGTTGAAAGTATTTTTTCAATACATTATTTATTTTAAAAAATTATGTTTATGATTAAATATTATTTTTTAGTTCCAAATACCTATCAAATTTAATATATATATATATATATATATATGATATTATTAACTAAATTTTCCCAAAAAGTTATAAGATCGGTTTCAAGTATATATACTCCACCACACATTAACACACATTAGCGTTTCTATGATTTTGACAACTCATAGGAGTATCTATTTGAAACCCATCACTTTCCGGAAAAATTCAGTTAATAATATCATATATATACTTACAAATATACTTACAGATATGTAAGTATATATGTATAATTAATATATACATGTAAGTATATATGTATACTCCCGCCGACATTAACAGAGACATTGGCGTTTCTATGATTTTGACAACTTACGGGAGTACCTACTTGAAACCGATTCTATAACTTTCCCGAAAAATTCAGTTAATAATATCATAATCCCCCACAATTTGTTTATTCCCAAAGGATTTATAAGAGGTTTCTCATTCCAACTGGTGGATTGAGAGGGTTTCAGAGTTTTTATCATTCTCTCTTACACTTCGTGTTAATGTTGAATTCTTCAAGATATCAGCGGGATATGAATTATGGCATCCAATCCTTACAGGCAAATTGAGCGGGAGCTAATCTGTTCTCTATATTTTTGTGTTTCCTCCGTAGTTAATTTACAGCTACTTTTTCAACGGGTTCGAAATTTTCGGACTAAGAAGTGTACGAAATTTTTTGTTTTAGCAAGGAGATGGCCCTGAAGACTCGGTACTTCCAGTTCCTTTAATTTTCTGGAGCCCAAAGAACATTTTAGGGTTCGAAGAACAGGAGATTCAACCTACGAGTGTAGTGACATACCTCAATTCAAGTGTCTCAAAAGCATTGATCAGGTTAGCAGTCTAATTCTACGCTGAAATTATAAAAATAATTACTCTTTTTGTTGATTCTTGGAACATTAGTGAGACCACCTGTCTCAGTGAAAATTATGTTGGCAAAGTTATTAATCCACCGGGACGTCAAAACTTTTTCTTACCTGTTATTTGTTAATTAGGGCTTTAGATTTCTCAAGAAACAAAACAAGCGTTGTAGCTGTTTTTCCTTCCCATTTGAGGAGTACTCATAAGATAGTATTTTGGTTTTATCATTGACCAGTTTAAGCCATTATTTGCATTATTGATTTAATTGGTCCTAAAGATACTTTGGAAAAACTGAGATTTTCAATCTCAGAATTATCTATAAGACTTCCTGAACCATGAGATTCCTATAGAACTGAACATAACCTGCTTCGACCGAGACCTACTTTTTAAATAAACTATTATGATGTCTCGTACCTTCTGGGACTTAAAAGGGCAGACATATTTTTTTAGAGTTGTGTTTACTGAAGCTACGCAATATCTCTTAACTAGAGTGTGGAAAAAGCCGCTTCTCACTATTTTCCATCCTATTGTTGTAGATACTTAATAAACACCCATGTTCTATCATCGCCTATCACAATTAAAACAATTCCTCCCTCCCATCTCACATGATTTAAATAAAATTTATTATTTACATCTTACCTTTATAGTTAAAAATATAAAAGAATTATTATTATTATTTTTTAATTTTCACTTTTCATTGCACAACCAAATAACTGATTCAATCTCACTGGTTAATCCTCTCAATTAATCTTGATCATTGATCTGCTGAATCGAAAAGTTATAAATCTACCCTTCCATAAGTTGTCCTCTCATTGTAGACATTAAAAAACACCCAAGTACTAGCATCACTTACTACATATTCATTTTTCTCTTAATCAAATAAATTAAAACAATTCCCCCCTTCCCATTACTACCTTTCCATAAGTTGTCCTCTCATTGTAGACATTAAAAAATACCCAAGTACTAGCTTCATTTACTACATATTCATTTTTCTATTAATCAAATAAATTAAAACAATTACCCCCTTCCATTACCACCCTTCCATCAATTGTCCTCTCATTATAGACATTAAAAAACACCCACGTACTAGCATCACTTACTAATATTCATTTTTCTATTAATCAAATAAATTAAAACAATTTCCCCCTCCCATCTTACATGGTTTAAATAAAATTTATTATTTAAATCTGACCTTTACATCTAAAAAATATAAAAATATTATTAAAATTCTCCTTTTTTCTCCACCCTTCATCTCACAGCCAAATAATGAACCCAATCCTACTGATTAACCCTCTCAATCAATCTTCATAGTTGATCTACTCAATCAAAAACTTATAAATCTACCTTTCCTTAAGCCATTTGAAAGGATCCTCAGTTTGGAATACAATGTTATGCTGCCACCAACAGCAAATCTTTTGAGCATAACTGCCTTTTGGTGCATTAGGAATCTTATGTGGGTAAGAGCTTCTTTTATTAACATTTTTCAAGTTTCCTTTGCTTAAATTGAGGTGTAGGTATATTTGAAATAGGGTTTTAATCTTCATTTCTGTTTCATATTTTTCTATACACAATCATCGTGTCTTTCTCACATAGATAAAGGAGGTAGCTACTCAAATGCATTTATGACATACACAAAGAAGTACAAATTAGTTGAGGTTTTTATACCATGGGTGGGTATTGAGCATTGGAATTAAAAATCAGCCTACTATGTAAAGTGCATTACACTATCCGGCAATGGGGTCATCACAAGCATAGCTTGCAAAATCAAAAAGTTATCAAGTACGTGTGAGTGTTTTTTGCTCCATGAGTATGCATAGGGTTTACTTGTCAAGTTTTTTTGTCGAGTAGGTGGAAAAACTTGCCGAGTTTTTTTTTTCTCAGTTTTTGGAAAAATTCGTTGAGTTTTTGCCAAGTACTCTCCAAGACTCACCAAAAAATCAGCAATTCCGACTTGTCTCACTGTACTAGCAACATGTCAAAATTGTGGAAAAAGATGTGAGTTAAGCACTCCAAAAGCTCTACTATTTTTTGGCTTTATAAGCATATTTTTTGCCTTCAAAAAATTATAAAAAAGGTGTGTGCCCTAAAGGTATATGCGGTTTTACTTTTGAAGGTCTTCATTTGGACTTGGTGGTGGGGGCTGCACCCCTTGATCCACCCTGTATTGTAACAGAGAGTGAAGTAGAGGTGCTTCCCTTGGACCTCTTGAGGGGTACTACCCTTCAACTCCGCTGAGGGCACTGCCCTAGGACCCCCACCAAACTCATTTGATACATTTTACATAAATTTATGTTTTTTTTTTTAAACTATGTTTTCGTAAATGTTTTTTGAAGTTGCCAAATATCGTTGAGTACTCTTCGAGATTGAATTTTTTGACTTGCTGAATACTCTCCAAATACGAGCCTATGAACTATGATCGCAAAGAAGAGATTAGTCTTGAGCCTTGTGTATGAGGTGATTTACAACCCATACCAAGTGGACTGTTGGGGTTGTGGTTACCTCGTGGTGTTTTCACACATCTATCAAGCTCATTTCAAATACAAAATGGTGGACATATGAAGTTTTTTTATGCCTACTTAATGTAATGGCATTGACAAAACTTTGGCAATAGTGCTCTAACAAACAATAGCCTATTGGCTTATAATTATAGAGTATAGACCCAAAATTCTTTATCATTGTTCCACATCCCCCCTCTTCTCAACTGATTCATTAATAGTTGGAAATAATCTCTTATTTATTATTTCTTAATTCTATATGAATTATTTAAACAATATCTTTAAATAAATTGTGATTTATTCTTTCTCGCCCTCTATGCTGAGTTTTTCTTGAACAAATGTTCATAATTTGAAAAAAAATCAGTTAAACAAGATTTTGACTAGGAAAATCGCAACCTATGATTAAATTGTAATTTTCTATATTAATGCATTTAAAAAAAAGGGTAAAATAATTTAGGGTTTCTAGTTTTTTTCAATTTTTGTGGCATTTAAAAATAACATTTCCTTAACCCCAATCCTAACCTTATTTTTTTTTGCTATTCTTCTTAATTTATTATTTATAAAGTGATTTGCCAAATTATTCTCAAGTAAGATTTTTTGCTGGTACTTTCAAACAAGGAATATAATCCCAATGGTCCTATGCCTATAGACCATGCTTCACATCTGGTTCAATAGTATATACAAATATGAAAAATGTAATGTGATACCAATGGTCAATATCTAAATGGTACTTTCATGGACGACAAACTAAATTGCTAAATTTAATGTGTTATAACCAGTGTTACCCCAAGTTTCCGGGATGGGGACGGCAAGGGATGGCGGGACGGGTCCCCAAGTTTTCCGGGATGGGGACGGCAAGGGATGGCGGGACGGGTCCCCAAGTTTCCAATTTTTGATGCCAAATTTGGGGACTGCTATATAAAATATAGGGAAAATTTAAAATATATAAGGAAGTTTTAAATATTCATATGAAAACATGGATAAAGCATGCATAATATACATTATAGAACCTTATAACATATAAAATTTGTGTTGAACATTCTTTGTCAATACTCAATACACATTGAAAATTCAGAATTAACATACATGAATCATGATACAACCTCCAAGTTATAATTTATAAACTTATATCAAATTACATAAGGTTATTTCCAACTCACAAATTGGGCAAACATTTGTGATTACAGTGAAGATTGTTTCACCTAGGTTATTGATTACTTGGCATAGAACAATAATGAATATTTGAGGTGTTTGAAGGAAAAATTATTGTAGTTTGGTGGGAGTGTGGACTACTAGAAGTAAATTCAATGTTGGTGTATTGTCTGATATGGATTTGAGTAGTTAAATGTTGGGACAATTGCTACACTCAAGGAGTTTATTTGAGTAGTTAAATGTTGGGACAATTGCTGCACTCAAGGAGTTTTGGGCATCAACTTACCTTAATATTCAGCCTATTTCCAATTTTGAAGAATGTAAGAACTCGTCTTCTCTCATCTTCTGGTGCTTTGCTTTGTGCCTTTTGGGTTTTGCAATTTTTTTGTATTTTCAAGGGTTTTATGCTTTTTGTGTATTTTTGAAATATAATGCCAGGCATGCAATAAAATACTAGAAATGTAAATATAAAACCCTATTGCAGCAATAAGATAATTTTATTGATTCACTTTGAAAAAGCTTTTACAATAGGGCATAACCAAAATACATTCTTTGATTCTTGAAAAAAAGATGAAACTCTTGTTTTGAAATTCTTCTATAAATCCGATGAAGCACGAACTTCACCTCTGAATGAAGCCAACAGTGAGCACCTTCAGCTGATATTTCACAACCTCAGAATGCAATGAAGCAGCTACGCTCTCCAATATTGATACGCTGGCAGAAAACCCTAGGGCTCCCTTCTCCAAATGCCAAAGAGAAATCATAAGAAAATTATCAAATCCTGGATGATTAAGAAATGAGCTCTTAAGTCCCTTTTTATTCTTTTCCTGGAGGAGCTCACACACTTTTCTCACCAATGTGGGATAAAAATATATATTTTTCCAATAAGTCGATACCCTCCATTTTGCCTTTTTAAATCATTTAAAATAATATAATATTTGCACTTTAGGAACATTAAAATATGTCCTTATAACTGGCATCCAATTAATTAATTGAAATGGCCCCCTTTTTAATGAGTTAGGACCCCTCAAGTGATGAAGTGCAAATATAATGTTATAACATAACATTAAAATATTAATTATTATTAAAGTTACCTTTAATAATAATTAAACGTTATAACTTAGGCAAAACTCCTTACCTCACCAATTCAACTGAATCTAGGAATCGATACTACCAATATACGATCTTTAGGCGCCCTGCTATAAATAGAAATGCTGGCCGACTGACTTACTATAAATAGTATGGGAAACTAAGTCACCCGAAGGCTAAGCTTGAACCCACATGAGGCGCTGAAGGAGAAAAACCACTAAGCACTGCCAAAAGGGATCCTCTAACCAAACATATTAGCCTACAAGGGCCAGGAATAGGCTAAATCCACCGAACTTTGATGCTCGTGAAATTGGGGACATTACAAAGAACTGTTTAAAAAGGACAAAATCCTAAGTCTTTGTCTCTAATACTTGTTAGTGAGCAGCAAACAAATAAATTAGAGTTTAACACACTTTTGGAATAATTTTTTGTTATTTTCATATATCTCTAATAGAGCAACAAATATTTATCTTGCGAGTGTTCCAAATATTGTGAAAGATATATGAAAATAATTTAAACCAACAACTCAAAAACTAGAAAATTGAAAACTATTATATACTATTTTTTAATTTTAAAACATGCTTTGACGTGTCCCCGGGACAGTTGGGGGATGGCTTAGGCATCCCCTGGCCGTCCCCGGGACTGCCGACCGTTTCCCTGTTTCGGGGACGTTTCCCAACTTTAAAAAAAAAAAAGAGACGCCAGGGGACTGTCCCCTAGCCATCCCCCTGTTCCCAGGACATCCCGGGGACAGGGACAGGCCATTTTGAGGGGGCCGGGGGGGGTGTCCGTGGGTTTCCCTGGTTATAACATAAATGAAATTGGTGCAAATACTACAGAAAAAGGAAGACGAGCACTATGTACAATAATAGCAAACCCTGTGAACAAATGTCTTACTATAGAAGAGCAGCTTTGTACATTTGGATGATAATTACTTTATAGCTGTTTTAGTAGGAAATGAACAGTCTACAAATAGAAAAAGATTCAATGCTCCTATAGTTTGAAAATAATTGTCTATGTTCCTGTAATTTGTGATTCTGCAGTCCATCAGAAAAAAATTGGTGATTGAAGAGCACATTAAGCGGTTTTTGACTTTGATCAACAGTGAAGGAGTTATGCCAAGGTGATCAGCTAGCTTTTCAGTATTTTTTAAAAATGTTCTCGAACTACCATGTGGATCATTTAGAGTTCTACATATGCAATAAAACATTTTCTCAAACATGTGGAGTTATGCATTTTGTATGCTATTTGGAGTGTTTGCATAGAGGGAATACTGATTAAAGGTCACCGGTCATGTAAATAAATAGTATACGTATGTTGAATCACTTGGTAATCCTGGATATAAGAGATTCAACCAACTTCTATTACAAAATCATGATTCCATCAAAAGAAAAGGTGTCTGACTATCTGTTTTGAAAAAAAAGTTGGTACTAAATATCATTTAGGTAAACAGTTGGAATATATCATTACAAACAATTAATCCCAACTTAGAGAAGGGAAAGAGTTGAGAATGAAAGCAAATAGAAACAATAAGAAAATTGATATATTAAATGCCAACATTTCCTATGTCTAATGTACCTTTTCCCAACGTGGAGCAAGAAATTCATTGACTGTAATTGCAGTCTCTGCATAGGAGAGAGGGGAAATCCAGTATGCCCATCGGCACCATTTTGGAATAGAAGCTGCAAGAAAAAACATCTTCAGGTTGAGGTATTTGTCTTATCATTGCATAGAAAGAATTGTCAATCCTTGTAACTGGACTGATTTGGTCCTCGTGAACATTGAATAAATCCTTTTCATGAACGCTCAAATAATTTGCACAGAATAAGCAGTGGACTTACGTCTGGGAATTAGGAATCCACCAAGCGCCAAGACAAGTAATATTGCAAATGAACCAGCAGTGTTAGCAATGGCTACAGTTCGATAAAATCCAGCAATTGCATGAAACAACGAGGTTGCCATTTGATGCAGAGCAAAGAATACAAGAAATTGACGGAAAAACCTAAGGTAAGAAGGGACCAACGGCTACAATAAATCAACAAATTATGGGCTTCACAAAGTACCAACTACCATGTGGATGTACATTTACAAATAAATCTCTTGTTAGCTATGGTTCTCTTTCTTTTCCACGGCAAAAGAAAGCAAAGTGAGAAAATAAACAAAATGAATAACACACAATAAATCCATGCTTCCCTTCACATCATACATAATTGCATAAGAATTTCATATAGTGATATAATTTAGCTATGAGAAAATATTATTTAAAAATAAAAAGTGAAGAACACTATATTAAAGAATTAAAGCATAGAAGTTTTTAAGAAAATTACCATTAGAGAATTATATAATAGCTAGCTAACATTAGTACATATTGAATGGATATTCACTTAGTGACATAATCAAACAGAAGTAATTCTAACACTCACACAATCATCTTGCCCTTCAAGCAAACTATAACATACTTAAGTGTCTTTTAGACATTCAGCCATTTACTCTCTCATAATATATAAATTTCTTATTAGTTTATGCAGAAATTTTGTAGCATATTTGTAATAGTACAAAGCTATCGACACCAGTCCCAAGAGCTATCCTTTCTGTCAGTGCCCAGAATGTCTCTGATATAACCTACAGGATAATTAAGTTGATGATTACTTAGTGTTTGGAGGTTGATGTCCAGCTTTAAGAACAACGCAAACAAAGGTGTGCGCTTTTATTTTTCCTGCAAATTTCTTTTTTATTTCTTTTTGTGAGAAGTTCTTTATGCTTGTAAACTTTGGTAAAGCTATGTACTTAATGTCTCCTTCCCATAGTTGGGTTCCAAAGGACCATATATATGGGACTTTTGACCTTGAACTATGATGTGGACAGGTTTGTTGGATGTTCTGGTCAACCAGGGTTTCCTGTGGACGTCGCTTTGCTAACAAGCTTATTTATAGGACCTTGCTTGAACTGCAAGTTGATTTTTTTTCTTTTTTGGATATCTTATTTCAGCGAAGAAGTATTACAACTTTGTTAGTTATAAATGTTATTTTTGTTGCATGGCCATTGTTTTCTAATGTCTCTAACTTTTGTTGGGTCACTTTGGAACCAAAGCTGAATGCAAGGATATCCAATACTTAACAGGGATATGACTCTTGGTGCAACAATTCCTGCAGCAAGCCTTTGCCCCATGGCTGGCCTACTTTTATGCCTCGATAAACTATTGCACCTTGGAACCCTTAACAGACAACAGCAGATGGCACTAGCTATCACCCCTTTTCTTGGCAGCAAAGAAGTTGAGCCTTGGTGCATGGCATATTTGCATGATTATCTGATAGAGTTGCACAAACAGATGGTACAGGAGATTGAAGGCTCAGAATTTGAATGTACACACACACTCACATGAAGGAAGTGGGGGATGCAAGGTGGAGAGGGGTAGCAAGAGAGTAGGGGATTGAGTAGAGGGAGAGGGAGGTCAGGAGGGAGAGGAGGAGAGAAAGAGAGTTGGAGGGGGGATGAGAAAGGGGAAGAGAGGTGGGGAGGGAGAGGGAGGAAAGGAAGAGAGAAGGAAAGAGGGAAAAAGGGGAGTGAGGAGAGGGAGGGAGAGAGAGGAGAGGAAGAGAGAGTGGGGTGGGGAAGAGAGAGGGAGAGAGTGAAAAGGAAAGAGAAGAAGACAGGGGGAACGGAGGGCAGATAGAGGGAGAGAGGAGGCAGTGAGAGGGAGTGGAGTTGGAGTGAGGAGAGGGTGGGGAAGAACAAGAGGGAGCTCTAATTCGGTATGCTCAAAAGAAAAAATTATATGTCTTATGTATTATTAGATAGAATATTAATGCCAAATGGTTTTCAAGATAAGATAAACTGTATCTAGTTTGCACTCATGACCTGATCACATATGTATTTGTTTTTTTCTAATATTTACTCAACATTGGAGCCAGTTGTTGAAAATTTCCTTATCTTGATGTCAGGTGTGTTGGAAGAACCTTAATTTAACTGATTATTTATTTATAATAGAATAAAAAATGGAAACATCGAGGGAGAACCCTCTGAATTCCAAGCAACAGGAGTTGTTGCTGGGGGACAAACAATAGAAATTGATGTACTTAAAATATTGGATTTAAAATAGTCCATCTAAATAAACCTCAAATTTTTCTGTTATAAAGTAAGAGAGCGAGTAGGCCCAACACTATATTAAAATATTTGCAACAATGCATAAACTTGAAACTGTATATACAAAATAAGAAATATTAATTAACTGTTATATCTTGATTAAATATAACTCATTTGTTGTTCTATAGGGTTTTTGTCAATCTGTTTAACGATTTTAAATAGACTCTTTCCATCTTAGGCAGTTGCTTTCTTGAGCTACAATAATTTAAAAACAAGATTCCCTCGTCATTCTACAAGCATTCAAGGCTTAATCACGTGTGCATCTGTCCAGAGTGAGATGAACATAGAGGGCTAACATATATATTAGTTTTATTATAATTTTCATGATAACCATGCATGATACTGAGCAAGACAGGGATAAGGAAGTACATTTCATACAGACCTGCCAGCTTCAGGGGAGTAACCAATCACATAGTAAGTAGTTGAGGTCCAAATAAACGAATCCAACAATGAGAACGGAATCTTCAAAACAAATCCTGGTAGAGTGTAAGCCCATGCTGGATAGAAGAAAAGATCCCTTTGTTTGAAAAATATTGGAAGCCGAGACAATGTCATGGCTAGCTCCGCAAAACCATTAAACATCACAAAGAGGAGTGAGAAAAACAGAGCTCCCAGATAATAATTTCCATGCTCCAAGTTAACTTTCATGTGTGTCTGAAGGAAGACTGTCATTGTGATAAATGCAACTACAAGAAGCTGCAATGGAAGATTGATTCAGAAATGAATTAGCCGTTCATCCAGGCTCTATGTAAGCTTACCGAATACGCTGGATTTCATCAAATTCACTCTTATTTTCCACATATTTTTACCCACCATATAAAAGCATATTTAAACGGTACTATTTCGAAAACTATAGAATATTCTTTATTTAAAAAAAAACCTAAAAGTTGGTGATCAAAAATATAAAATCTACTCTCTTAAATCATTATAAATAAATAATTGAAGTCTGATGTCACTGCAGCAGAATGAAATATGGGTTCTGAGATTTTGACTGTATTTTGAAATATTGTGAATTACTTATGATATACAATAGATACATCGTCAAACTAATTTTCATATGTCTAGGGCATAAAACACTCTGTTCAAAAGTGGCTACCTTGTCTATAAGCTAGAAGATCAAGAGTAGAGAACCTACTCGTGCTGCCTTGAATATATAAACAAATGAGTTTCGCTTCATAAGTAGCCATTCTCGGTCAAAACATGTCTTGAACAACTCCCATTTCCTATATGAGTATTTGCTGAAAGACAGAGCATCCTTGTGGCTTTTGGACTTATCATAAGGTTTCAACAGTTCTTTTGACAGCTCTTGCCCGACATGAAATTGCTTGAATCTCTGAGAAAACTTCTCTACTGTAAAGTATGCATATGGCTTTTCCTTGTTGTACCAATACTGTTCTTGATCCTTTCGAGAGGTAACCTGCAGTTTCATATAAATAGATTTAGATAACTGCGATGATGTCAAAATTATGAAAATAACATGCAGATGGATATGTATTTACCTCCTGGAGAAAATCTGCAGTATCCTTGCGTTCAGGGCACTTGAAGCCACAGTTCTCAAAGAACTCTAGTGCATAATCACGGGGCCCATGGTACACTATCTGCCCTTCTGACATTAAGATGATGTCATCAAAGAGATTAAATGTCTCAGGTGCTGGTTGGAGGAGTGAAATCAATATAGTTGCCTTCATAATGTGGGCAAAGTGTTGAAGGCACTTCACAATCTGAAATGTAGTGGAACTATCCAAACCACTTGATATATCATCCATGAAGAGAGTTTTCATTGGAGATACAATCATTTCACCTGGACATGTTATGGATAACAATGAATTTGGGACACTAACAAACTATGAAATGAGTTTCAAAAGGCTAATTGAGAGGCAAAATCACACCCATTACCAGTTGTTACCCTTTTTCTCTGCCCTCCTGAAATTCCTCGTAGCATGGCATTACCAATCTTGATGTCTGAACAAATATCCAAACCAAGGATCTAAAAAGAGAAATGCAGGTTGTAAAACATCGGAACTGGACTAGAATAGATACCATTTCAAAGAATCCTCCTATAAATTAAAGGAACATGTCATCATCATATCATATTAAATATCCATATCGGACCAAATAACATGTTTTCTTCCAAGGTTTCCACTATTAAATGTTAAGAGAAATGAACTGCACAAGGAGCCTCCCAATAAGCCCTGGTCACAGCTTAGTGGTAGAGCATCCCACCATACACATGGGAGATCTTAGAGTCCTAGCCGATCCATGGAAAATAACATTAAATAGCATCTTCCCAACATGAGACATTAATAAAGAAACAACATTCTCACCTTCAAAATATAATCTGTTTGAAGATTTCCTTTCAGCCCCTCAATTGAAACTGCCTGAAAACAGAAAAGGATCATTTCGATAATTGAATTTGTAGAAAATTAAATTTTGTAATCTCACTTATAGCCCCTTCAAAACATTGAGAATAAAAACATTGTTATTGGCCGCTCACTTTCATATATGTGTCTATATCTGCCTCCGGAAGTATCCCAACTTCTTTTTCTCTTTTTCCGAGTTCCAAGAGAAGTTCTACGTTTAGAACAAAATCTAACAAACCTTCAGCCCTACTGGTCATCTTAGCTTACTGGTGTTCATTCTAGGCACCACCATTGACATTGAAATAACCAGAAAAATGAAATTCAAATGAAGACAATTTATACCATGCCTGCTACCCACTCCTTGGCAACGAGCTGAGAAATCAAATGTCTCTCTAACTGTCATTTCTGGAATATGCAAATCATATTGGCTGATGTAAGCAGATGTCTTTCGAGGGACAAACTCATTTAATTGGAATCCATTGTATGAGATATGGCCTCTCATCTGTCGCAGTATGCATTACAAGATGGGTGAAAATCTTTGAATTTAATATGGAGTCGGTAACTCCACAAATGTAGCCAATAAACATACTAAGTATATTTGGATTAGTACATAACCAAGCCTTTAAGCCTAAAGCATAGAAATTTCATAATAATAATAACCTTTAATTTTGGGTCCAATTTCCCTGAAAGAGCCTTGAGCAAGGTTGTCTTTCCACATCCTGGTGGACCTAACAGAAGTGTGAACCTACATTAGATTTGAAATACAGACAACATCTTGAACACTATTTTGCATTTGTTATGATTCATAAATAGACATCCTTGATTTGGAATGCAAAATCAAGATTGGAAATTGCTTGTTATTTACTATAGTATTTTATTTCCCTACTTTTCATCCCTTATAACAGAAATGCAATCAATGACTTGTTCCCCATTTCATTCTAGGTAATGTCTCCAGTGCAAAATAATCCATAAAACATTGTGGAAATGATGTTTTTGCTTCTTGAAACTGCTGGTCATTTTTGGCCATTTCTGTGGCTGAGAGAGCTGAGGAAGAATGTATATGTGCGATGAACTTCAAGGTATTTCAACATTCAAACTACTCAACTCATCATCTTTGTATTTTCCACTATTATCCGTTTGTGATTCTTTTGGTTTCATCCCGTTGATCCCTCTTTAACATGGACTACTTGTTTGTCACAAATTGTCTTGTTATTCTTGCTTATCCTTTTCAGCATGTAGGTTCATCAAGAAAAATGATTGATTACCTTGAAAACACAGTGAACTAAAAGCATTCCAATCTTCAATTATAAGGGTATCAAAACTTGAAAACTACCTATTTCATGATCTTCCAACGAGAAGCTCTTATGGAACATTTGCATCTTCAAAAAACACACTAATCCAATTTATCTCTCAATTTGTGTTGTGATTAATATTTTGGTCTCTCTAAGCTATGATACTATAAGTATCTATAGGTTTTAGTTCTCTATGACACTAGAAATTCACCACAATAAGATGTACAACCATCATGTTCCAATAAATAATCACTGTCATTGTTAACCTTCATCATAAGGTGTACATTTCTTTGCAATTCAATGACATCAAAACAGCTGCTTTCATATTGAAACGACACTTCATTTATTACATCCTTTACATGTTTTTGATTATGGGAAAAGTAGGTTTTGAGGGGACCCGAAACCCCTTACAAACAAACGAAAGTTGCAATCAGATAGGAACACAGACAATCAGCAGCCCAACAGCAGCAGTCAACCATAAGATACACAAGACAAACCATATTGCAAAGATTCAGCTTTGAACATGACCGAAAACCCTTTACAACCAGGTTTTCACAGGGACTTTGAACCCAATCAGCAGAGAGAAACTGCCTTAGTCAGCCGGGCACTAAACACAACTTGCAGCAGCGAATCTTCAACAAACCATCCACTCAACACTAAACCAAAACAAAAAGGGCAGCCATATCTCCCTTCAAGAACAGTCAATTTCACCAAACTCCCTACCTCAATAAGAGAGCTACGAGGAAAAACTGAGTTAGATAACAATGCTGAACACTGAGAAGCATCAACCATCTTGCAGCACCATCCCACCCTGACCGCCAACTCAAGCTCCACCTCTATGGAAGAGAGCTCCCCTCTATAGGAGAGGATAAAATGAAAATCCTTCCTACTGAAGCCACCGTTCTCCTACACACACAAGCTCCACCTCAATAAGAACTCGTAAGAGAGGAAAGATCTTTCCGCCACCTCTACAACCTCGAACTCCACCTCAAAAGAAGACACCAACTGTATAACATGGCAGAAAATAGTACTAGTAGAAAGGATTGACATTACATCCTTTGGCACCACACTCTCTTGGTACTTGACACAAGATGTCAATAGCACCCAGCCTACAGCATAAAGAAAGCATCCATCTAAGCCTTCAAATAGACATTTGAGACAACTCAGCCAACAAACAAGAGACACTCTTCCCCCCCTTCAACAAAAACTTCATAGCCCAACCGGGGTACGGAAAGAACCTTGCCATCAAGACAAGGCCCAAACCAAAAACCACAAAGAAGCCAAAAGACTTCAACCAGTAGAAATAAATCTGTAGAACATAAGAACCAAACCCCAAAATAAGAAATAGCTTCACTAACCACATGGGGTACAGGAAGAGGAACAAAGACCTCAACAAGGAGGAACAAAAGTTACACTGCCAAAAAAAACATGGCAGCAAAGAGCAAAACCCAAGCACAACCTCAGGAGACCAAAGACCCCTACCACTAGAGGAAAACCCCAACCCAAGCAAAAGACAATGAGGAAAAGTCAGCAACAGGACCCCAAAAGCTTCCACACACAAAGCAGGGCACACCCTCAGAAAGAAGGTAACTCCAAGGAAGAGGACCACGCAACACTAGGAAAGCAAGACCTCCACAAACGCAACCAAAACTTCTACAGCAAGGCCCCATCGGCCAGAAGAAAAGCCAAAAAGAAGGCCCCACAGGCCACAAACCTGCACCCATGACAAAGAAAAGAGCCGTAACAACAAGGAAGAAACAGGGGAAACGAAGGCAAAGCCGATAACACCCTGCTACAAAAAGATTTGCGCAAGAAACGGACCAGAGACCCCACGCACCACAACGAACACTAGCCCAGACGCCAACAAAGTACTGAAGAAGAAACAGGCAAAAGGATCGCCATCATCATCAAAGTTTTCCTTTCCTTCAACTGCAACTTTCAAAACTCCCACTCGCGAACTCTTTCTCTTCGCCATTGTCCGTTGTCTTGAAAAAATTGTATGATATTAAGGGTATGAGCCTTTGGTTGTTGGCTCTACAGGCAAGAAGCCCCACCATTTCACCAAAGGGTCTCCCTTTAACACCAAGGTCAAACAGTCTCCATTTGTTGACGCCATAGAGAATGACCCCGTGAGGTTTGAACCTTGGTTGTTGGCCCTACAGGCAAGAAGACCGACCACTTCACCAAAGGGTCGCCCCCTACATCCTTTACATGTTGTTTTGGCTGTCTTAACACTTTTTTTCTTGGTCAACCTAAAGGTTCCTTCTTTGAATCTTATATTTGCAAGCTCTACAACCTAGCCAATAGGCCTTCAACAAAAACGGTATTTCCTTGGTTAATCCTCTTCTCCATCGGCCGACATGTTAGCTGCACTAGTTCTTTGTTCTTAATTTCAGAATATTAGTAGAATCATGAATTAATTGCTTGTTCTTCTTATCAAGGTACATGAGGTGGTTTTTCTCTCTATATATCTAATGGTCACAGTTCTATTTCTTCCACTGCCTCCCCAATTTTGTCAGCATTCGTTGAAAGCAAATCATGCATTTTCATATTCACGCCCTGGTTTTGTCCTGCAAATGAGTCACAATTGTTCTGTGCTATAGTTTCTCATCTACTTTTTCAATAGGTTGAGGAAAATATTACACATCATGATTGTTACCCATGTAGGGTGGGGTTGTTGGATACAATCTGCAAAGTCTTATACTTTCCTTGCTTCTCTGTAGCTTCTTGTTCTAGTTGAAATAAAGCAACTTCCTATGCATCAATTGGTTTTTGTTCAACGTGTCTGGTTACTATTGTCGCAGAGGATGGTGCTTCCATTGTGAGTTCTTCTGGATAGGTTACATTTTTTGGGTATAATATCTATGGCATTTTTCATTATTTTTATCTATCAAATTTAATTATGATCAAGATAAGATATGTGTCTCCAATTCTTTGCCACCTATTTTCTCTTTCTATCAGCTTTCCCCCTGAAATTTCTATGCAACCAAGTTTACTACAGCTAAAGACCCACAAATTTCCTTCACTCTCCTCTGCACAATCCCAGGACTTCCCTTTCTCATCTCTGTTTTCTCTAGCTTCTCTTGCAGGAGTTCCCATTCTCTCTTTCTGACTCAATTTTCTACATCTATCTGACCACTTATAACAGTCAGTCATTCCTACATCTTCCTGACCACTTATAACAATCAATCTTTCTGTGTCTTATCCGATTTGTCACCATGCTTCACTGATTAGCTTAATATTTTCCTATCAAAGAAGGCATGCATCCTCTACACGCTTAACATATCTTGGACATCCTACAGAGATATGACTTACCGTGAAGGCTTGATTACACCATTTACATCTTTTAGAATGGTAAAATTTGCTTTTTCCGATGGCGAAAGATGCACCATGTCCAGGATGGTTTTCAACCAGCACACTCTAAGCGTTGACCGCTTAGGTGGCTGGGGTGGGCCCTCTTAATCCGTCCCGTTTCTGCTCACTATTTCCGTTTGCCGTTATCGTTCAAAATTTGAGCGCGCAGTTTTAAACTGTTTCTCCCGCCCGCCTGCGCATAGCTCAAAATCATTGTCAACTATTTATTTTAACTGTGCAGCTCATGACTTTTGTAGAAAACACAGCAATAATTTTTCAGAACTGGCAGATGGTCTGTCGTGGACATTTTATAACAAGAGTTGTTCCAATAGTTAGCAACTCTTGGGTCTGTGCTGGATTAAGATATCACTCAAGCATTCACTTCTTATCTTAATAAAAATAATAATATATATTATATCCTTGAGCTTTTATCATTTTCGCTAGATTATTGTCGATTGCCTTCCCTTACTTTGATTCCTTTCAATGAATACTATGAAAACTGAAATTTCGTTTTAATATATATCATAAAACAGTTCACAGATTCGAGGCTTTTGTTGCTCAAATATGTTCTTATTAATCCCCATTTTGGATTTATCCTAAAGAAGATTTAGATTTAGCTAGCAAACTTAATCTCTTGCATTGCATCCATGCAACAATTTTTAACAAGTCCTGTAAGGGCATTGTTCCAACGTCCTACTAAAGGATGGTCTCCTTTTACATGGCTTAAAAACCATAGTCTCTGTCTCAAAGGCAGTAATAGTAATAATAAAAATAGAAATAGAAATAGTAAGAGAGCTGATAAAAAGAGACAGGATCCCAGTCGCATGTTTGGAGCTAATGTGTCTGTTTTAGAATGAATATAATTATATTTAATAATCTCATTGTATTTATTTATTTATTCTAACGAAGAAAAATGTTATTTCTTATGTGTTATTTATAAGAAAATAATTATAAAAGTTTAAGATTTATGAGAGGATTATATTAAAACGAAATATAAAATCAAGTATGATGTTTGGCTTAAAATTGAATGATACAAATATGTTATGGGAGATGCATATTTTAGTATATAAAGTGAGAGTTTTAGGGCTTGATTTTATAAATATCTTAAAATATGCAAACTAAATATGCCTTACTTTGGTTCAAATATCTGTCCACAATACATAACTAGTTTACAAATCTAAACCTATACATGCGATGATGAACCAACAAAAAAATAATTCTTGGGATTCACTCATTTTGATCTTCTAACATTTACACCTCAATATGGATTGATATTGTTTACAAACACCATTAGGAAATCTATTGAATTGTGAGGCTTCTATTATCCTCATTCAGACCCCTAGATGATGAGTAAATATCTCAAAACTTTTCTTTAGTTCATATCCATGTCTAAGAAAATGAATTAGTGTGCAAATATGAACCTATACCTACAAGAATCAACTAGCAAAACATTGATGATTGGAATTTAGTTGCCTTGATCTTCTAACATCTAAACCTTAATATAGATTCATAGTGTTTGGTAACATTTTAGGAAATGGGCTAAATTGTAAGGGCTATGTTCTCCTCGATTAGACCACTAAGAAAACCAATTCCATGACTTAGGAACAATGAGTAAATACCTATGATGATATATTCTATGATAAAACGCTATTACATTCCTCTAAATGTAAATACTCTTTTGATAAATCTTAATTGTCTTAATAATCTTTGATAATTTTAAATGGTTGAGTGAATATCTTTAAATACAATATATCATGTAAATGAACACAAACATGCACTAAGTAAGCTCACAATGACTAGTGAGAGGGTGTTATCAAGATTTAAATTGAATTTAAATTTAAAAGTGTAGGGTTTAAATTTACAATTATGAAGATGATCTAGGTTGAAAGCATGCACTAGTAGGTATGTCCAAGATAGGGTAATGTCTTGAGATGAATTTACAAAAGAATATGTCACTTGTAGACTTGTTATTACACAAAGGACAATCTAGTCAAAGTGTGCCAAAAAAATAAAGAAGGGCATGGATATATCATTAATTTTTTCTTCAACTTTGATGTGTGTGTCAACTACTATGAGGGTGCATGACAAATTAAAACAAGATATCAACAAGGAAATTATTTAAATATTTTTAAACACTAAAATCATATAGATTTACTTAAAATATATTGATCCTTCATATATTTTCCTTCAAATAGGAACTCCACCAAAAAAAGAAATTTTGAAAAATCACGTAATGTATAACATCTACCAAACATTTGAGATAAGTATTAACTACAATTTACTAGAAGTGAACTCTATTTTCTTAGTATTGTATAATAAATACATAGGTCTATGCAATGATAACAAAAGTATAAAGTAATTTGGTAATGAATATGAGAAAATAGAAAATAATTTTTCAAAACCAACTATGAGGGAAAGATCCTATGTGAAAAAATTATCCCAATGCCTTTTCCCGTTTAGTTTTGTCAAATTTTGGGGCAATATATTTATACATGTACATGATGGAAAATGTCATAGTCTAGTGCAAAGTCAAGCCCATTAACCTATCTTGTATCTCAATATTATCCACACATGTGATCTTACATTTATTGACATACCTTACTTCTATGTGCATATGTTCTCATACACTTGATCTATCTATTTGATTATCAATATGAATCCATACATTTATCCCTACATTGGGTCTATCTATCATTATCTGTTTTATTTGTCTAATCCAAGTCAAGTTTCTAATTTTAAAGTCATCCTCATGAGTGTGATCTTAACCCACCTAAAATAAAATTTAATTCATTTTATTTACCCCTTTGTCTCTCCCACATAAAATCAACTATGGAGATGTTTGCATAATTTATTTTCATGTGCTAGATAAAGACATTCATTTTCAATACACACACACATTTAAATATAGCATTTGACGAGCATTTACAAGGGTAATGAATAGTGACATATTTGGATTTAGTGCTAAAATATAAGTAGCAAACATGATTTTTAGGTGAATCATTTGTTGTCTTCAATCATTTGAAAAGTTGTTAAATTGTCATCCTCACCTAGCCTAACATGATACAAAAGTTGCATTCCATCAATTACAAGCCAAAAACTACACTAACCCCTCTTTCATGTCTAAGATTGAACAATTCATCTTCAAAAATATACATAAAAGAAATAAGTTATAATTGTAGAAATGATCAAGTGTTAGGTCTTTCACATATCAACATTTTCATACTTTGAGCATTGCAATAGTAAATAATATAGATAGTAGATAATATTTATATTATGTTGATTTATCTAACATTGGAAGCTATGTATTGTTATAATGAGAAGACAAATACCAAACCTACCTTTTTCATAGGAATATACCATGTTTTGTAATTAATTAAATTATGAATAATGTAGTAGACCACAAGATCTTTATTGTTTTCATCTTTTTAATACACTAACAATAATCTAATAGTGGATTTTGTGGCCAAGATATATTATGTAAAGTATTCCCATGGATAATTAACATGAGGACAAGGGGAATTAACAAGTATTATTTCATATCAAAAAACACCTTTGGACAATCTTATTTTCATTCAAATATAAAATCTTTTTAAAATTTGAATGAAAGGTAATGTCTTATCTACTAATTGAGAAATAAACCATCTACTATCTTAGTTTTCCTTGAATATTAAATCGAGTTGAAAAATATTTGTAGGAAAAGATTTCTTAATAATAGCATTATTTTTTTACAATTAACCTAAATTCTTCTCTTAACTATAATGAAACCTAACAAACCACCACTATTGACACAAAAAATCATTTACTAAGATTTGATATTACTTTTTATTGGTTTAAAAAATCAAGAATGGATGTGACATTATCCAACATAGGTGGTTGGGGTGGGCTAGTAAAGTTTTTCATTTTAAATTTATCGAATCTCACTATTTTTTTATCATGTTACACCATTAAGGATGTTTATGTATCAAATTTCATAAATGATCAAAGACTTGATTATTTTTTTCCAAAATATATATTTTCTCTTTTTTAAGACCCAAATACAAATGTGTGGCTATTCACCATCCTTCCATGTTATCTTAGAATTACATATTTCTAAAAGTGTGCACATTATCTAAAATCAAATTAAATAAATAAATATTTCCACCTACACATGATAAATTACCTAAAAATATGGATACTTGACTATAGGTGGGAAAAAAGCATGGGTGTAAAATTATTTTACAGATTGATATAGATAATCAAATGGATAAATTAAGCATATGAAGACATGCATACATAAAAAGTGAAGGTGTGTCAATAAGAATAAGGTTAGGTGAGGTAAAAGATCTGTGAATAGGCTTAATTTTACACTAGAGTATTCCATTTTTCATCATGTGCATGTATCAAGATATTTCCACAAAATAGGCACAAAAATAAAATTGAAAAGTCATCATTAGAATGCATTTCTCACCCTTAAATTATATGGAGTTGAATCAAACAATTTTTAACTTTTTTGTTACTTGAACTATTGACAATGAAGCCATTAATTATTTATCCTTATAGATATTTGGAGATAAATTAAAGTATTATTTTAGAAATACTTGAAAGATGAAAGATGGAATTCATTCAAACTACTTGTGATTCAATTAATTTAGATTTATATTTTATAATTATGTATCTTCACATTAAGTATTCTACCTATGTTATCTTTTGTCTCTTATTTTTATTCTTATAGTCACTCTTCTCACTTGTTTTTGGGTGCCGCCACAATAGTGGTTTACACTTTCTGGGAGATCATGATTTTTGTTGAAATCACATATTTTTAGAAAATATAATGATTTAAGCCTTGAAAATTTCCATTTAAAAGATTCCAATTGAAAAGGGTTTGATTAAACCACCTTAGACCAAGCCCCCTTGGATATAACCCCTCTAGTTTTAAACCATATCTATAATGGAGTCTCCTTTACACCTATCAAAATGTTGATAAAAAACCACTTTTGATTTACCTTTTGGGGGATCAAATGAATTCATTTAAAATTTATATTTTGTAAGTATGTAGTCCTTATTATAAGCTTCCATAAAAGTATAATTTTAATTAAATTAAATTTGATTATTATATTTATTTTTTATTTCTTGTGAATGTAGGTTTTTCACCAAAAATCAAGCTCTTTGTTCTACACATATGAAAAAATAGAAGATTATAAAAAAATTGAATTTGATACATACAAAAAAAAGTGTTATATGGTCTACCTATGAATTGTAATTGGTTTGACTTCAAAACTTGATTAAGGAAAAATATTCAATAAAACACTATGAAACCAATTGGAAGCACTAGATATCATAGTTACAAATCTAAATTTGAAAAATTTAGAATTTTATCCTTTATGGAAAAAATGTTATGTGTTATATGGTGAGTGTCACTCCTTAAAAATGGTGTTTACTGAAAAGAACTAGTTTTCAAAAGAGATGGAAAAATAAGTGCAATCTCCTTCCAAAAAAAATTAAAAATATATATTTAGAATCTACAGACAAAATGACACAAATCACTAGTTTTCATCATCTTAAAATTCCTCATGGTTTAGCCTCTTCTTTTCAAAGGAGATGGAAAAACAAGTGCAATCTCCTTCCAAAAAAATTGAAAAAAATATATTTAGAATCTACAAACAAAATGACACAAATCACTAGTTTTCATCATCTTAAAATTCCTCACGGTTTAGCCGCTATAGGTGTTTGAAAGTGAAGATTTAGTTAGAAAAAATTAGTTTAGTGTCCAGTTTGGCCAAAAATTATAAACCAGTATTGTGGGATCACCCTTTTAGTCACCACACACATATGGGATTACCTACCATTTTGATCAAACAAAATATTAATTATTTTGGAAATATACCAGCATGAAGGATGATAATGAATTTGTAGATTAGCAATAAAGAGATCCAATCAATAAAATAAAGGTTAAATAATAACGATGAAATTTGTGATCCATGTTTTATATAACACCACACCAACTTCTTTAGTTTCTCTCTACTATTTTGAATAATCAATTTCATCTAGCATTGGTATGCTTTCTCCCACACAATGTATATTCTATAGTGAATTTAAGTGGTAAATCATAGTTGTTGAAGAAGAAGAGATATATAACAATATATGTTTGTCATGCACTCAAATGTGATAGGAGTGCTCTATAACTATAGGTTTTCATGACTACCATAGAAAAGGTAACCACACAATGCATATATATTAAATTTCATAGTAGAAACACAAAATTTAACCATGTAATGTTTTGGTTAAATTTTATAATAAATTGAGGGAAACATGACTGTTTAACATAATTTAAAATAATAAGTTGTCCCTACACACAATATTATACTTTTACATGCACCCTTGTAGTTGTTCACATGTACATCAAAGTGTAAGAAAATTGAAATGGTGAAAATTGAGTATGAATTCACTTTTCCATTATGCTTTTGGAACACTTTCATTAGAGTTTCATTTATACAATAGTAAGTCTACAAGTTCCATACTATTATGTGAATACAACTCATTACAAAATATCCTATCTTGATCCTACAATCACTCATCCATAAAATTGATATCTTGATCCATATATTTTCTCATCTTCAATCAAATATATATGTTCAAACTTGAATTACATAATTTTGATAGTTGCATCTCTAAGTGCTTAGCTTCAAAAACTCAAATTTCAAAATGAATATTATCGGTTGACCCCCTCCCTCTAGCCACTATGAGATAATTGAGCACAAGTTTATGTTTATTTGTTTATTATTTTATTGTAGTTAAAGACATCCACTCATTAAGGAAATTGAAGAATTGAGAAAACAATTACATTGAGAGTAATGGAGAAGTATTTTACTAGACCATATATCATTTTATATATTTGATTATTCTTCCCAAGTTATTGAATTGGTTTAATTATATATTTGATTCAAAGGATAACCTCATATTTCAATAGATTCTCTTAATATGTTTGTAAAAATTACTCGTTCTTATGGATATTCAAACATTAAAAGATTAAGGTAAGTGAATTCTATGAATCAAATTTCTACCAGATTGTTCCCATTAGTATAACTTTAGGTATGAATCCTAGTTAAGTTTCATTAGAATGAATTTGAACCAAAGTAGAGTATATTGAATTTGAATATTGGAGGACATTTACCTAGTCAATCCATAATAGTCTAACGAGTCTTGGAGAATCAGTGTAGACACATAATATTAATATCAATCCAAACTTATAAATCCTAAAATTTTATTATTTCTTAATTATTTTCCCTATATAAATCATAACTTATATAATATTTATGATAAATATAATAAGTAACACAATAATATAATTTTTTATTTAATAATGATTATATTAAAGATAACTATTATCATTATAATACATTAATTTGTTAAATGTTATCATGTATATTAGTTCGTTGAGGTTGCATGAGTGCTCTGTTAGGTTTTTATTTTTATGAGCTCCTTGGTCCCTCCTTTGTCAATTCATGCCCTTGGCACAAGAAATATTCTATTATTTCATATTTATTGTAATCTTTTTTAGTTTTTTCTTTATGCAGCCTCAAACAACCTCAACCTAGCAGTACATGTTGATGGCTTTGTAGCTCTACAATAGGGATCCTTCAAGCGAGTTTCCTCAAAAAAAATTCTCAAAGGTATTTCACGAGTTATGCATTCTACAACTCCAATGGATATGGTATTACCCATCCCTAACTTTGATAGTGCATGTAATTAGTTAGAAAATTTTACTCTTATAGGTTATTTTATGGGGATAAATTTCGTTGAAAGAATTCTCTAGGAATGGGTAATAAGCACTAGGCCTTGCATAGGGTCTATCTTGATGTTGTTCAAAACATCACAAAGGATTTTCTTCATTTACTTATTTTTGAAGCTAGCCATGTTCAAGTTATCCTCCAGCACGACCACTGGTATATTCTCTTGTCCTTATTGGTGTTTCAATCGTAGACATGAGACTTCATAACTTCTCAAATGATAAGAAACTTCATGTTCTTGTATGTCTTGAACTTTTGGGTCTTCATCTACCTTACTGGTACTTTTTATACCATATTTCCTTGAATCTTTGAGTAAAGTTATTTGTGTGGAACTTAATCAATTTTATGGCTCATCCTAAAAAATATGTCTACATTGATATTGATTTAAATTTAAATACTTGAAAGAGTCAGTAGATATTCAAATTGGCAATCTTCATCACACCCAATGAGTGCTTTACCTTAATTTATCTAACACTTATTTTTTACGTCAGTCTACTAAGCATAAAATTAAGGATTACCCTCAATTCATTAGTCGATTCAAGTCCCATCCTTAGCTAGCTAAAGCTCTCCAATGTACAAAGAAAACCACCTCAAAATCTAAAGAAAAATAGACTGTGGTGTCACACTAGAAAGGGAAAAATACAGACTCTAATGGACCCCAAGCTAAAGCTTAGCCCTCTATAGATTTTATGATTGCCAAGGAGTAGCCAACAAATATTTCAAACCTTGTTGAAAGGGGAAAGAGGTTATCTCACCTTTGAGGGAAGCACTTGTAGACATAAAAAAATATTCCACCTAGTTGACCTTTAATTACCATCATCACATTAATCATCAATCATCTATTAAATATCATTTAGTATCGAATACCATTTATCATTTAATTATCATTTGTCACATCACTAATTAATTATTCATTTCATCTATTAATCCATTTAATTAAATAATATTTTATTATTTAATTGAATGAGATATGATTTCCATTTTTATTATCGAAATACTTAGTAATATATTGGCATAATTAAAAATAGATGAGGAAAAAAAAATTATTATCAAAATACGTTATAATACCTCTTAAACTTCGTAAGATAAATAACTATAGCCATTCATTATTGATGGAATATGTAGAAGTGGAAGTTGAACAAACCTTAAAAATATCACTTCACAATAGCACATCAAGTTGAACCTTCTTTAGAATGCCAACTACAAATATTTTGAAGACTTTGATTCACTACAAGGCTTGTCAATATATCATTAGTGTGAGAATTAATGTAGAGGGTCTCACCAAATATAAAAAAACACTTCATTGTTTTGGAGGTTCATGTAATACTTGTTGTCAAACAAATTTGGAGTGCAAATGCAAATGTACAAATTAGTGGTGTTGACAATGATAGGATAGGGGTATGTGAGGTAAAGCTCCTCTACAAAAATCTTAGTCAAAGTGGAATCTTGTGTTGGATAAAGAATGACAACAAAAGGTGCACAATGGGAGATACCAAATATGAGCACCTAAAAAAGAGATTCGCACAAAGCCTTCAAGTCATTACAAATAAGAATTGCTTCATAATAAAATATGAAGAATCCATTATATAATTTTGTCTTCCTATGTTTCATAGGATATTAAATACATTTTTATTTTTTATTTTTACTAGTAACTTTTCTTCTATTTTATTTCTATAATTATAAATCTTATTTATTTTATGATTTATACAATTTGTTATAAATATTTTTAGATGTCACTTTTGAAGAATTTCAATTTGGATTTCCAATCTTAGAATCTTATGGTTGTCATTTGAGTAAAACATTTTTTACAAATCTATAAGAATAAATTGAATTAATTCAAAATATTATATCAATTTATTTGACAATATTTATTTCAAATTTGAAGTTTAAAAATTATTTAAATTTATTTGTAAAGAAAAAACTCTCCATAAATCTATATAATAGGAGTGCCAATACAATTTAAAATAATACATAAAGGAAATTACAAGATGAAATATTCTCACCTAGAAATTTTCTTTTGAATCTTAACCATTCACAAATACAATAATGAATATCTTACTCAAATTTTTAATAGACATATCAAAAATGAATGATGATTTTATATAATCATATAAAAACCCAAAATAATACGGAAACTTTTCCAAAAAAACATAATTCCACCATGAACTATTAATTAATCCTATATAAACTATTATCTGTGTAAAATATCCCAACACTTATTGTACATTATTAAAATCTATAAAATATTAAATCCATTAGTAAATAATAATTCTTCCATAAATAAAATACTAATCGGAGCTTATTATTCTTCCGTGGAAAATCTTTCACTCAATCAATTTATTTGTTCAACTTCTTTAAAAATTGGCATAACATATTTAATTTTCGATAATCATATGCTCTTTGTGAACACATAAGGCAATGATTGCCTCCTAAAATATTCCACCAGCAAACCTACTAAGAGTGCCACATGTTCAACGTAATCAATGAAAACCTTTTTCTGCAAAAAATAGTCATCAATGTAAAGACATTTGATGCTGGACTGGGTAGACTATCCAAGCAGTTCTGCAAACTCCAACCCTCCCGTTTGTTGGAGCAACTGGAAACTATTACATTTATTTTAATGAAATATCTATGAATTTAAAAAATCTAGAAAGAGCCACTAAAAATGAGCTATGACTGGACAAAACCGCAATTACCTACCATGTATACTGCGTAGGAGCTTGCTAATGCTAATGTCCATACATAACACAACATCAGGGAAATCAGCCTGAATTGCATCCTTTGTTAGCTCGATTATCTCCAATGTTGTCTAATTTATTGTCAAATTAAGAGCATCTTCTAGTTCACTGCTTGTTCCATTTAATAAAATAGAGGCATTGCACTTATGTCCAAGCCAAATAATGGGATTGTCAAAAAAATTGAAGGAAGAATATCAAACAAAAAATTGTGGTGATAAATTTTCAGAATGCTAAAAAGAAATTATTGAAAGTTAGTAGAGCATGCATACCTAGACGAAACGGTTGAGAAAAAGGAGCATTAGCTATTTTCATCCAGTAGAGGCCCAAGAGATCTTTAACTATGGCCTCCACGTTGGAACAACTCTCTCATTATAAAATGCCCATGACAGACCATCCGCCAGTGCTAAAATATTATTGCTGTGTTTTCTAGAAATGGCATAAGTTGCACCAGTTAAAATAAATAGCTGACAATGATTTTGAGCAATGTGCAGGTGGGCGGGACAAAGTTTAAAACTGTGTACTAAAATTTTGAACGATAACGGCGAACGGGAATGGTGAGCAGAAACGGGATGGGTTAAGAGGGCCCACCCCAGCCACCTAAGCGGTCAACGGTTAGAGTGTGCTGGTTAAGCCATCCCGTCCAGGATACCCTAAATTCAAACAAATATACCCAACATTAGTATTCCCAGCAATCATTGAACAATTATAAACTACACTACTCAGCAATACTTTGTTTAAAATAAGCTCCAATCTGATTGATTAGAGCTTCACGGTCAATCTCCCTTCAACAAACTATTAACAGTGTAAAGTTCTTAAATGAAAAAACAGCTGAACTGAGTGGTTTCATACCTCAAAACCATTTCTCACAACATTCCAAAGTGTTGGAAGAGCTCTACTACCAATGAGACAATGTGCATCAACGGTCAAGTTTTGGTATCTGACTTCTACTGTTGACATCTCTATGCCCACTCTGCGAACCATGCAGATAAAACATGATAACTTATTTTTTCATGCTGAACATTGAGATCTAGAAGATAGCTTATGACAACATGACACTGTGCGGCAGAACTATAAAGAAGATTTGCGACGAAAAAAATGTAAAAAACTTCCAATTTTGTTTTAAATCAGACATGTAACACAATATGTTAAGTGCTTGTGCATCCAATGTAAAAGAAATGATTTTCATACATCTAAGCTAAAATATCTCTGTGCCATGAAAGATTTTTTCCAACCAAAGTAAGATGGTACCATGCTAAAATTTTGGGCTGGTCTAGTCTTCTTTTGTTATAACAGTTAACAGCAGCTTATCTTTCACATAAGTTCACAATTATGTGAAAAATAAAATTAGCTATAGTGCTGCCCAAATGAAAATATTATTTTCCAAATAATTGCAAATTTAGATGAAAGATAGGCTCTTACTAAAGCTATCCCAATGGAAAGAAGTCAAGCTACTTACTTGTCTATTCTGTCTCTGAGCTTCTTAAGCAACCTTTCATTGTCTTTCTCTATGTCCTTGATCAATTTCTCAATGAGCAGATGCCTCTGCAGAGGCTTGAAATGCCTGACATCCATAATATGCCTGTCTGTGACTATGCCATCCTCATCATATTCCTTGAAGATAGATGCTCTGATTCTATCATAGGATGGAAGTTTTTCTATGGCCGCCCAATGTAGGGCCTCCTCATCATCTACAACATCTTCTCCTTCATTGAATTGGGAAGAGGATGCTTGACTGAAGATGCTACTGTGCCTCTTGCTTCTGAAGCTCAGACGATTCCTACTTATCAGTCGCATGCTCCTTCCCACTTCAGTCAATTCCTCTCTGAATGACTCTATGTCATCTGTTGATACAGGATGAGCCATTGTACTAAACTATGCTAAACCTACAGCTCTATAAGCTCTATAATACGATATAGCTTCTTATACTGGTGCTTTTTTCTAAGGGGCCATAGAAGCCAACGTCCAAGCAAATATTACATATCACAGTTCCCTCTATGACATTCCAGCCATTGTTGGCAACAATGTCTCCATTTAAGAGCTGTTAGAAGTTACCACCTTGTCATAAGATCACTTTTCGTTGACCTTAGACTCCGGCATTTCAGCATAATGCAAAGGTTGGAAAGAGATGTTGGGTATTATTTATTTGCTTATATAATATGATCGTTAAAATATTAAGCTGTTTGAGTATTGGATGGCGACTGAAATATAATGTTTTAATGGTAAGAGTGGTTGTACATAAACAAACATCTTTCTTTTTTTAAAATTTTTTCTTATACATTTTTAAAAATATGTTATCTTTTACAATGGAAGTAGAGTGGTTGTAGATAAACAAACATCTTTCTTTTTAAAAAAAAATTTCTTATGCATTTTTAAAAATATGTTATTTTTTAAACTGGAATATGTTTAAAGCATCTATACTTCGAAATTGATTTTATGATTTAAAAATATTTATGTTATGTTAGAAATTAAGTTAGTAATTATTTTTTAGGAAAAAGTGATAGTATATTTGGTCTTGTATTAGTTATATGTAAAAAAGTTTAAATTTTAACAATCTGGTTATAAAAAAATTTGAATAAAAGATGAAGTATTGGAGTATTTTTTATGATTAATAATCAATTTTGAAAATTTTGGAGCCATTATCACATACAAAATTACCATCTAAATTTTTTTGGAGCTAGTTCTGAAGTATTTTATATTTAAAGAATTTAAAAGTTCAACCACATACAAAATTACCATCTAAAACACAGTAATCACAAATTTTAAAACTACATCAGATACACTCCATAATAAAAACTAACCAAAAATTCTTTTAAAATTCTTTAAATAAATCATTAAATTATTTTCTTCAATTAAGTTTACTAATTTTTATTTAAAAATTTTCTTAACTATATTTATTAAGTGAATTATTTCATCTCAATATAAATATTTTAATTAGAAACATTAAATATAATTATATGAATATTTACATTTAGTAACGAGACAATTTAAAAGTTTATTTAAACATAAAAAAATATTCAAACTAAAAAATTATAAAAAACACATTTTCGTAGTATTTATTGTCATTTTTTAAATAATGTAATTATATGATTGACCATATGGGATTTCTTCTAAATGGTTTGAACACGGTGCTCTTGACTTTTGTAAGGTCTGTATCAATCCATGTTGGACCTCAATAAAATAAAGGATGGGGGTTATCTTACCAAGTATAATTCTCTTATTTTTTTAAACGGAGAAACATATGGTGATTATGATACTATAACAGATTTGTTTTAGTTTCAGTTTTATTTTGATGGCATGTTTTAATATAATCATAAGTGATGTCATTTATGCGAAGTTAAAAGATTTCTTTATTGCTTCTTTTTTCTATTTATATCTACATATATTTCTACATTTCACTTTATTATATCTATGTTCGCATCTACATTTCACTTTATTATATCTATGTTCGCATATATTCTTATATAAAAGTTATTTATTATACCTACTATTACATTGGTTGTTTGTCAACCATGGAGGTCTCAATATGAGGGGATACCCTCTTATGCGAGCTTTTGGCGAGAGAATCATGAAATTAATGGAATATTCCCATGAATCTAGTGTAATGCCCAGGTCCTCTATGACAGCTTTAGGTTTAATAGTTGAACTATCGACTAATTGCAATACTATTGGAACAGGTCGAAGATCATCTAATTGAAGATTTTGCATAGTCTCCTTAGTCATAACATTAATGGTTGCACCCAAGTCAATCAAGATATTATGTATTAGAATGTCATTAATATACACTTCAATGATTGGGCTACTAGGTATGTGTACTTTGGAACAACCACTTTGCCTAACCTAATGTTTGCAAGTTGTCCCATGATAGGATAGTTTTGGGGTCTTTTCACTTTTTGCTTTGTTTCTTTAAACACAATTCTTGATTTTTTTTGCTATAACTTGAAACATCCTTGATGGCCTAAAATAAAGGAACTTTTATATAGACATTTTTCAATTGCCCTAAGAAATCAAACTTAGGCTTAAGTTCACACTTTTTTGTGTTCAGTCTTTCTGGAAATGGGGGCCCTTTATGGATAACTTCATTTTTCTTAGGGTGTTTACTTGAATGGTTTGGTTATAGGTTAGCATCATTGGAATATATTTTAGGGGGAATCTCCATGATTAGTGGTGATGTAGGAGTGGGTAGTGTTTTCCTCGAACGAAGATGCACGTTGTTAATCTCAACTGCATAGGTCAGATATTGATTAGTATCATTAGAATACGCTTGTTAATCATGATAACTTGTAGGGTTAGGAGCATGTTGGACTGGTAATTGTGTGGGCCTTGGTGGATTAGGAGCATGATTAGCAAGATTTGGCAAAATGGTTGGCTATTGGGGCAATGCCTATGATTGTTGCAAGTAGCATGCGTTAGGATTAGGCAAGGGTTGGTTTTCCTGCCATTGTTGTTGTTTCTATGAGGAATGAGGTGATTGCTAGTGTTATTGTGACCAAACTCCTTGGGGAGGTGTCCATCTAGGTGACATATAGTTTGACCATGCTAGAGGAGGTTGATTATACTATGGAGAATTATTTGCAAAAGAGTTTGAGAAAGGAGAACTATAAGATAATGAATCCAAAGGGGTACCTTGTCATTGGTTCCATGGTTTGCACTGTGATAGGTAAAATGATTGGCCATCCTCATCCTTCATTTCCTTAAACTTTGGTCATTCAGATCTATCTTCAATGCTCACCACCCTTTTGCACTTGCAATCCATTTTTTTTCTAGTGGCGATGGGGGCAATATTCTACCAAAGCTTCTTTTGCTTCCTCTTGTTTCTTCCTACCATACAGAGTATCTAGTAGGGTTTCTGTATGGTTGATGACGTCTTGCTTCATGTCCTTTAACAACTAAGCTCTATTTGTGAGACACCCACAATTGTTTTAGTTGTCATTGCTCACAACCTGCATGTCTTCATTGCGGAATGTGAATAGTTCCTACAAAGTTGGCAAACATACTCTTGTGGAACTTGAGATATATCTCATGATCCTATTAAGTATAGGGCATCCATGAATTCCTCATTAACCCCTCGCAGGAAAATTAATTTAAAGGAATCTCTGATTAGTCAGTTTTGTTTGGGATTTTGGAGACAACAAGAACCTCTTAACATAGTCTTCCAGTAGCTCATTTGGTGTGCATTTGTGGTGTAATCATATATTTTACAAAGGACATCAAATTCAAATAAGAACATATTGGGATCCTCTATTATAAGGCCATAAAAATTGGGAAGAGTAGAGGGAGGTATATTTTTCATTACAACATTCCCTTGTTGATCACAGATGGGGAATTGAAAGTAGCAAGTTTAGGAGGTTGATCTCCTACACCTCCAAGGTCCTCCTTTGTAAAGTGGAGATTAGGATCAAGAATTGATGGAGTGGGTTGAAGTGGTGGACAATTGGATTTTTTCTTGAGAATGGTCAGTGGGTTAGCTTCAAGTTGATTTATTTCAAGAGTCAAGGGTCCACTTTCTTTGTGTAAGCTTATTTATGCCATTGTTGTAGATGTGTTCCCTAGAGGATCCCTCCTTTCCACATGCAATAATTGTGTACCACTTCCCACCTTACCTACAAGGTGTGAGTAGAGAGTTTGATATTAAATATAATGTCTAACAATCCCAAGTGCTGAAAATGAAAGTTACTATATCTATCCAAATAAGGAATCACTTGTAAAACCCAAGATACTCCCATAGCTTGGCAACATCCCAAACAACAACATCAAAAATGTATGTGCACCCTTATTACCTAATGATGTGAAGCATCTTATTCGTGCACATCTACCCAATGGATTAGATCATCCTCTATTATGCAATCATTAGTAACATGTATTTATATTTAATTATCAACCAAGGATGTATTTCTTAAGATGATGCTAGTATTGTATGTATAATTGGGAAAGTTCTAAGTATTCCTAAGAATTTTTAACATAAAAAGTAAGTTTATTGAACTAAAAAATAACCTAATTAAGAAAGCATACAAAGTCTACATAATAAACTGTTGCTATTAGATTAAAGCTACAAGTTATTGTTGAACTGTAAATTAACAAATACTATTCAGTTATAGCTATGGGTAATGATAGTTATCAATTGATAATATAGTGTAGAAGGAAAATAAGCTAATCACTCTTTTAACAACAAAGTAGCATTATACCTCAAGTGGGCCCTTGCTTGGGTATCAAAACTCTTTCTTAACATATAAGATATCTATTAAATTCTATATGTGCAATTGATTCAATGATTGAATAATTCAAATAAAAAGGTTTATTTTTGTTATTCAAAAGAAAATACAGTAGTTGAAGGGAAAAATATGTTGTTTTCATTTACAAATTTATGAAATATATATTAAACTTAACTCTAATCAACTATGACTTTAAACACTACTTGTTAACTCATTCCTGCCAAATAGGAAGAGGAATTTTGTAGTAAATACATGAAAGAGATATTGAGAAATCCTAATTGGATCCTACTATCAGAGATAAAGACCCTGATTTCACAGGCATGCATGGGAAAATGGAAAAGGTGTTGGAAACAATGTTACACCCCGTTGTTGATACCTTGTTATTACCACATACTATTACTCTTATGGGAGAATAAGCTTATAATGCTAATTATGTTTTTAAAAGATTTTGGTGGATAAATGAGATGTATTGAATATGTATTACGATGTGATTTCTTTTTAATGTTTAAATGATATATATGCAAATTTTATGAATATGATTTTCATGTTATCAGCTAACTACATTCTTGTTGAACTAATGATCGAACCCTCTAGTAGGAGAGGGAGAGTAACACCCAGGAGAAGGAATTGGTATGAAAACCATTGCCATGATCATCTGAGTATCTGCACACACGTCCTTCACTAGGTAGAGTAACCATGTTGAGTCAATGTTAGTATGTTTTGAACCATGTTGTTATCCTTTTTGGTTGATAGGTATGTTAGGGATTGTTGCTTATGATTCCTTTATGATTGTCTTGTCAATTTGAGTCATAGTGTTAAATGCATTTTTGTTGAGTATGATATTTGAATGATTATGGATGGATATTCATATGTACATAGGTACATATATATGTATATTAAATATACATGTATATATATAGACGATGATGCACACATGCGATCATATGCACGTATGAGCATGTGTAGAAAGAAATGCCTATGTATACCTATACACGAAAAATTTGATATGTGTGTGACCGATCATTATATATGGCTATCGCGTGAGAAATGCACAATAAATAGCATTGAAAATAATGCATATTAGAGACCACGTATGGGGCCGACATGCTAGCCAAAAGATGGCGATAGAAAGCGCATGAAGTAAGAGTTATTATATAACTCAAATACATATGTGTTATGATATAGTTGTTAAAAAGTGTCGCCTTTAATGAGGCATATCATTTGCAAGCAATAAGAGTTGAGAAGCTACGACAAAAAGACAAAAGGAAGTAGGAAATCGATTGCCAGTTTGTTGTCATGTCTTCCATGCTTTGACTTAGTAAAATAGCATGAGTAAGTCGATTCAAGTCGACTTAGCAATAGAGGTATAAACTGAGTTTGCTGAGGGTTGTATATGTGTCGATTTTATGCATTTTTTTTTTGCTAACAACAACAAGAGAAAGAGGTACCTAGTTTGCCATTTGATCTGCCAAGCATTAGAATGGAATTTAGATTCTTATTTTTGTTTTAGAGGTGGCAAAATTGTGAAAGGTGGCGTAATTGTAGCTGTTCTATATGTAGATTCAAAAAAAAATCCCCTGTTTCCCACAGCCAGCTGATAAACTCAAATAGAAAACAAATGAAACCAGACAATTACATACAGCTGCAATTGAATATCAATTAACATTAAACTATATTAACCATACCAAGAATTCATAAAAATAACAGAGTGCTCTGTTTTTATCAGAAATATAATTATGTGTTCTGTTTTGAAAACAGAACTGTTCTGTTATTGCCACGCACAAAGAATACAGGATAATGCTTATAAAAAGATAAGATGCAGCATCTAAGACAGTCCGCTGCCCACAAAGAAAAGCATATAAAAACAGAAAATTGCTGAGTTTTTCCTAAGCTAAGCATGCGTTGCATGCTTTATTTGAATAAAGCAGAAAAAACAACTTTAAAAGAATAAACTACTTTAAAAACAAAACAAGCAGCTAAGAATAGCCACGCAGGAAAAAAATAAAGATCTTCTTTAAATCAATCTTCTTCTAAATAGGGATCCGCCAAGTCAGCATCAATTATCTTCATACTCCCCCTTGATGCTAAGAGGGCTCACGATCTGATCTCGAAGTGACAAAAACTGATTTGTTGCAACTGCTTTAGTGAAGATATCTGCTAACTGATCCTTAGTGCTGATGTGCTTCAATTCAACTTCCTTCTTCTGTACTAAATCACGGATGAAGTGATACTTCAAATCAAAATGCTTTGTTCTACTGTGATGAACCGGATTCTTTGCTAACTTGATGGCACTTACATTGTCACAATAAACCACTGTAGGTTGAATCTGCTTCTCTCCAATTTCTTCTAAAACTTTTCGAAGCCAAAGAGCTTGTGTACCTGCTGAGGTAACTGCAACATACTCTGCTTCTGTGGATGAGAGAGCAACCATGCTTTGTTTCTTGGAACTCCAAGTAATCAAACCAGAACCAAAAGAGAAACAATTTCCAGATGTAGACTTACGATCATCCATACTACCTCCCCAATCTGAATCACTAAAGCCAACAAGATTGAATCTTTTAGAAGAATAGTAATGAATACCATAATTTAGAGTGCCTTTCACATACCTCAAAATTCTTTTAGCTGCCTTCATGTGTATTTCTGATGGATTTGTCATATACCTTGAAACAAGTGAAACTGAATATGCTATATCAGGTCTTGTGTGGGTCAGAAACATCAAACTCCCAATAATACTTCTGTAAGCAGTCTCATCAACTAATTCAGCACCATCATTCCTACTCAACACAACTCCATGAGCACTTGGAGTGGAGTATGGTTTACAATCAACCATGTCAAACTTCTTCAACATATCTTTTGCATATTTGGTTTGGTAAATGAAAATTTCGTTTTTACATTGATAAACCTCCATTCCTAAAAAATATTTCATGAGACCAAGATCTTTCATTTCAAATTCTTTCATCATAGCAATTTTGAACTCATCTTTCATCTTAGAACTGCTACCCATATACAACAAATCATCAACATACAAACTTATAATAAGAATATCATTACCTTCTTGTTTGTAGTAAAGGGTAGGTTCACTCTTACTTCTCTTGAAGCCATTCTCCTGAAAGTATCCATCAATTCTTGCATACCATGCCCTTGGTGCTTGCTTGAGGCCATACAAAGCCTTCTTCAATTTGTAGACATGATTCTCTTTTCCTTCCACTTGAAAACCTTGTGGCTGTTCCACATATACTTCCTCTTCTAAGTACCCATTCAAGAAGGCACTTTTCACATCCATATGTTGTATGCTCCAATTCTTTTGAGCTGCTAATGAAATCAGCATTCTAATGGTCTCTTGTCTTGCAACTGGTGCAAACGTCTCTTCATAGTCAATCCCATACTTCTGTGTGAAGCCTTTAGCAACTAATCTTGCCTTATGCCTTTCAACACTTCCATCACTGTTATGCTTAGTCTTGTAGATCCATTTGGTGCCAATCTTCTTCTTGTCATGTGGAAGCTCTGTAAGCTCCCAAGTATCATTCCTATGAATGGAATCCATCTCTTCTTGCATTGCTTGCATCCAAACCTCATTAGTACATGCTTCTTCAAAACATGATGGTTCAAAATCAGCCTTGGTAAATAAAGCAAAATTAACTGTCTCACCTATTGGATTTTCTTCATGTGCTTGATTGGCACTCCTTTGATAAATATCACTCAAACTTTTTACCTTCCTTCTAGAACTTGGAGTTGAAGATGGACTTGAAGAATTAGATGAGGGGCTGCTTGGTGGATTTATAGCAATTGGGACAGCAACATTAGTGGGCTGCTCATGATCAATATCATCATTCAAAACAGATTTTGACTTCTCCATTTGGCCTTTTTGATGACCAAAAACTCCCCCTTCATCAAAAATCACATCTCTTGAAACAATAAGCTTATTAGTGAGAGGATTATATAACCTGTAAGCTTTGCTTTCCTCACTATACCCAACAAAAATACATGACTCGTTTTTAGCATCTAACTTTTGTCTATTCTGATCAGGTACATGAACATAAGCTAAACATCCAAAAACTCTAAAATGATTAACATTAGGCCTTTTCTCATACCATGCTTCATAAGGAGTCATCTTCTCAAGTGCACTAGTGGGACTTCGATTGAGAATATACACTGCTGTAGCAACTGCATCTCCCCAATAAGAGTTACTCAATCCCTTGGTTTGTAACATGCTCCTTGCCATTTCTACCACAGTGCGGTTTTTCCTTTCAGCTACCCCATTCTGTTGAGGTGTGTATGGAGTGGTGAGCTGCCTCTTGATGCCATTCATATCACAATAATCTTGAAAGGCTCTTGAACAAAATTCTCCTCCACGATCAGTTCTTAAACATTTGATTTTGCACCCTTTCTCATTTTCCACAAGTGCTTTAAACCTCTTGAATGTATCAAGGGCTTCATCCTTAGCCTTCAAAAAATATACCCAACATTTTCGTGAGTAATCATCAATAAAAGTGAGAAAATATGATGACTTACCCAAACTCTTTGTTTGCATCGGTCCACAGATATCTGAATGAACAAGTTGAAGGGGGTAATGGGCCCTCCATGCAGTGCCTTTTGGAAACCTTTCCCTTGCATGCTTTCCTTTAGCACATCCTTCACAAACCTCCTTGTGCTCTTCAACCTTGGGTAGACCAGCAACTAATGCTTGTGAGGTCAAAAGCTTCAAACTGTGAAAGTTTAAATGGCCATACCTTAGATGCCATAGCCAACTTGTATCCTCAAATGCCATATTGGCAAGGCTGCTGTTATTTTCACCAAATCTCAATGGAAACATCCTATTTTTCGTCATAGGAACAACTGTGACTACTCTGTTTCCCTGACTCTTATCAAAAATTGTACATTTCTTATTTTCAAAGACAACTCTATAGTTCTTCTCACATAATTGTCCAACACTTAACAAATTATGTTTTAACTCAGGAGTGTAATAAATATCTTTAACACTCTTCATACCTTCTTTTGTGTGGACCTCCATAGCACCTTTTGCAGCGACCACCAATGATTTATCATCACCGAGCTGAATCTTTGACTTGAAACTTTCATCCTTTGTTGAAAACAACTTCCCATTTCCTGACATATGGTTAGAGCATCCAGAATCTAGGTACCAAACATCTTTACTAGTATTTTCACTTTTAGAATAAGATAAGAATAAATTATCTAGAGGATTTTCATAACTTTCTTGAGCATAATTAACATTTTTACCTTCTTTTAGTCTACATTCTCTTTCAAAATGTCCATACCTATTACAATGGTAACATTGAACATTCCTTTTATCAAATCTTCCTCTACCTCTGCCTCTTGAACCACCTCTTCCTCTTGAAAAACTTCTGCCTCTACCTCTTGAATTATTCTGATTTTGACTTTTACCTTGGCTTTGATTGCTTTTGCTACTACTGCTGCCATCATCATTCTTTGTGATTTGTACTTTGGAGGAAAAGGCTTTCTCAATACTTTCTCCAAAATAATCTTTTAATCTTTCTTCATGTGAGATCAACGATCCAACAAGGTGATCGAATTGAAGGGTTGTCAAATCCTTACTTTCTTCCATTATTATGGCAACGTGATTCCATCTTGGTGTGAGAGATCTCAACACCTTTTTTATCAAAACCTCTGTGTTCACAGTTTCTCCAAGTGTAGCCATCTTATTGACCACATCTTTTACTCTGACACAATACTCACTCACACTTTCTCCTTCTTGCATTTTTAAATTCTCAAATTCTCTTTTCAATGTCTGTAACTTAACAACTTGGACCTGATCACTGCCTTGGTAAGCTTCTTTTAGAGTCTTCCAGGCATCCTCAGCTGTCTTTGCACCTGCAATTCTTGGAAATAAACTCTTGTCTAGAGCTATTTGAATATGAAACAATGCTTGAAAATTCTTCTTCTTAGCTTCTTTCCTTGCTGTTCTTTCATTGACTGGGAGGGCATTCCAATCAGCTGGCTCCTGGTAACCTGATTCAACAATCTCCCACAAGTCTTTTCCTATTAAAAAAGTCATCATTTTTATACACCAATAATCATACTCATTTCCATCAAATTCTGGAATGGGCAAGCTGTTAGAATTCGACATGATAATCTTTGGCGAAATTCGAACAACTAGATCTTAAACCCAAAACAAAATACCTGCTCTGATACCAAATGTAGATTCAAAAAAGAATCCCCTGTTTCCCACAGCCAGCTGATAAACTCAAATAGAAAACAAATGAAACCAGACAATTACATACAGCTGCAATTGAATATCAATTAACATTAAACTATATTAACCATACCAAGAATTCATAAAAATAACAGAGTGCTCTGTTTTTATCAGAAATATAATTATGTGTTCTGTTTTGAAAACAGAACTGTTCTGTTATTGCCACGCACAAAGAATACAGGATAATGCTTATAAAAAGATAAGATGCAGCATCTAAGACAGTCCGCTGCCCACAAAGAAAAGCATATAAAAACAGAAAATTGCTGAGTTTTTCCTAAGCTAAGCATGCGTTGCATGCTTTATTTGAATAAAGCAGAAAAAACAACTTTAAAAGAATAAACTACTTTAAAAACAAAACAAGCAGCTAAGAATAGCCACGCAGAAAAAAAAAGATCTTCTTCAATCAATCTTCTTCTAAATAGGGATCGCCAAGTCAGCATCAATTATCTTCACTATAGCATTAGTTTTCTCATTATTTTCTATAAATTGAGAGCAACATTTCATTGTTTAGTTGTCCATTTTTCCAAGATTATTCTGCTATGTTGAGTTGTTGTGAGTGCAAATATAAAGTTCATTTTGAGAGTTAGAGAGCAATTTTGTTGAGTGAGTTGAGAGCATTGTTTTGTTGAGTTTCTGTGAATTTCTGGAGTGAGTTGAAGTTGATTTGTGAAGCTGAGAAAAAAGGAAGTTTCAAGTAGTCTTTTGGAAGAGGCTGAAAGAGTTTTATTTGTTGGAAGTGTTATTGTCCAGGCATGCTTGTTATTTCACCTTTATTAATCTCCTTTATTTTTGAATTGAATGTGTGTTGAATATATAATATTGTGCTATTATTGTATGCAAATAGAAATGGAATGCTTGAGTTTTCATTGGTTGAGTTAGGGAATTTATATAGAGCATGATATGAGTTTATCATGAGCATACATGTTTGGAAAATGAAGATATTTATGATAAGTATATTATTAGACTATTGTGTAAATATTGCTTGAATGATCTTGTTGTTTCATTAATTGAGTTTAAAATCATGACAAGGAAGTAGGATGAATGATAAGATGATAGAAATACCTATATTGTGATTAAATTTGTTTGGTTGGAGAACTCACATTCTCAATTAGTTATTTACTTTATGTAGTAAGGATAAGTTATGCCCTAGGATTTGGGATGTATATACTTGATTGGGGAATGCAAAAACCTAGACATTACAAGTATGTAATGGGAATATCCAGTATTTATGACAAGCCATCAGGGTCTATGATGTCATAATTGGAACGTTATCACTTTATGTTAAACTTTGTTGTGATTGTACACCAAGAGGTTCAATGGTCAATATAGTTTCCAAGTCGAGTAAGGGTGGGTGAACATATGACTCTGCTCATAGGAAGTGATATATATATATAATCTCTAGCCATTGCTTATACTTGTTAGTTCATTGTGGTCCAGGATTACATTCTAGTAAGTAGAGTCATGCTAGTTGGAAGGGATCCAGTGTATGGTCTTACTAGAAATTTAGGACACACAACACCAGATACTCAAATGTGTGTTATTATGATTTACATACCAATCTCTTTGTTGAAGGGTAGGGCCATCTTACTAGTTAGGTAGATGTGCGGGGAACCGTAGTAAGTCTGTGGTTGGCGGAAAAGCACTTGGGTGATGCTCTCCCTCATGTAGTTGGCTGTTGAGTCTTGTGAAATAGAGGAAGTGAAGATCCATAGGTGGACACCTCAAACATTGAACCATTGTACTATTGAAAGATATGATATTGATATATGTTTATGATATTGAATCATTTGGAAAATATGTTTGAAAGATGTATTTCATTCATTGGAAATTATGTAATAATTACTATATTCATGTAATGATATGTGCAAAGTGCATTTATGATAATGAAAGGGAAAAAATTTTATGATCATGATCTTGAGCATTTGTGTTATTTACTTTTTCAAGTTAAAAACTTAGGTAAATTTATGGGGTAAATTTGGGGTATGTTACAAACAAAAAAAGGAGTTGTGACCTTGTAGCAAAGTCCCTCATTAGTTGGAGAAAATTCTTAAATGCCCAATAGTCTATGGTTGAGTTTGCATCAAGTATTGCTCCCTTCGTTGTGATGTAGGAGCATTCATGGCTAGGTGATGATCCTGTTTAATTTTTCGTGTGAAAATTTTGGTGAGTTGTTAAATCATATTTTGGCTTTCAAAATCCTTTTCCATGAGCATTTGATTGTGATGGCATTTGAAGGATTTGAATTTTCATTTTTGATGTGTGTAAGATGTTGCCCGGATAAGTGAAAATGGACAAAAACGATGTTTTATTTACAAAACTCCTGAAAAAGCAAAGGTGGGCATTGAGTTTGATTTGGGAATCAGTTTTCTTGCATATTTTAAAAATACCTAAAAAATAGGGAAGTGGAGGTGGGCACCCAAAGAAGATAAGGTTGTATTTTGTTTTAATGTGAAAGCGAAAAAAGTAGAAAACAATCCACTTTCATAGTGGATCATGCTTTATTAATTCTTTGGCTTAATATGGTATTTTATTTAATATTATTTACTGCATTTTTGTGACCTCCAAAAAGCTGGGCGTGTCAATAAGGAATGCACATGAAATGCAAGTAATTTGGTTGAAATGAAATTGCATTTCATTTCATTGTTTGAGGGCATGCAAAAGGTGAAAATTCTTATTTTTTAGGGAGTTTTTTCCAAGGGATTTGGTGGAGAGACTCAATAAGGGCATGGCTCTTCTCCAAGAAGGGTTTCTTGAGTGTGTTTTCAAATTGAAGGCATGAAAGTGAAGCTACAACAATTTTCTTCCATTGGTAATTGTTGATTGCAAGTTTGCAATCCATTGTTTTGTGTGTTATTGCAGGAGAGGGGTTTGAAGATTGTATGGGAAGATTTATTTTGCTGTTGTTGATGTTATTTTTCTATTGTTTATGAATTTATATGGGCCATGTTGCAGCCCTTGAGTCCCAACAGTGCTCATCCGTTTAAAATTTGTTGATTGCAAGTTGCCAATGCAATGTTTATGTGTTACTGCAGGAGAAGGGTTTTGGAGATTGAAGGGGGGAAATTTATTTGTTGTTATTAAGTTTATTTTTCTATTATTTGTGAGTTTAAATGGGCCATGTTGTAGCCCTTGAATCCATCATGGACTTATGTAAACATTGGAGATCATTTTGTAATAAAAAGTTGTAAATTGGTTGCAAATTGCAAACTAGATTTTGCATATATTGCAGTAGTGTTAAATGAAAGTTTGATGTTTATTTTGTGTTAAAGAATGGTTTTTATGTTGTGAGGGTTTGAGTGTTTTCCCCTCTCTACATTACGTTGTAGGTCCATGGTTCTTCGACTATGGGCTACCAACTCTTGTTGTTGCATGCTATTGTACTCGATTGATTGCTTCCTCTTTGTTGCATATAAGATTAACTACTACACACAAATCTTTTTCATCATAATTAACATAATTTATCATAACATTTCATCACATATCAATAACAATCACACACTTATGCAAATATCTATCATCAAATTTATAACTACTTATAATGCTTTATAATTATTTGACATGTAATCAATAAATATAATATTATTTTTATTTGTCTTGATGATAATAGGTGTTTTCAACAATGATGTAACATACCCAAAGTTTACCCTACTACTTTCACCTAAGTTTTAACTTAGAATGTGAAAAGTTCAAGTTTTAAAAAATATGGAAATAAAAATTTCCTTTTCAATAACACATTTGCACATTTGAAATAAACCATTTCATATTACATTACATGAATGAAATAACATTACATAATCCCAAGTAATGAATTCATCTTTCAAATACAATTTACAAGTAGATTCAAGATCATATTTATAAATCATAGCTTATAAGAGCTTAATGGTACAAGAGTATAATGGTCAAGATGCCCATATCTAGAACACACATCTTCTTCTTCTTCTATTTCACAAGTCTCGACTACCAACTGCAAGAGGGAGAGCATCACCCAAGTGCTTTTCCTCCAACCATAGACTTAAACGGTCCCCCACACACCTTCCTAACTAGTAAGATGGCCCTACCCTTCAACAAAGAGTTTGGTATGGAAACCCTTTAAAATAATGCCTACTTGAGCATGGTGTTGTGTCCTACATAACTAGTGTTGTCATATTGCACAGATACCTGCCAAACATGCATGACACTCCCTACTAGTTATGCAATCCTAGCTCATAGTGAACCGACAAAGTTTTCATATATATATATATATATCCACTTTCTATGAAGCAGTGTTGTATGTTTACCCACCTCCTCACTCGACTTGGAAACTCCATTAACCTATGAAAAAATATTGACTTGATTTGACCTCAAGATTTAAATAACATAAACACGATTCCATACAAAAGTGATAACACACTTATATTGATCTTATTGACCAATTAGGTTTAACCCAACCTATTGAATACCCTATTACACATTTGTAATATTCTTGGAACTGGCAAGTGCCTCTTATTCAAGTTCTCTCTTTTAATCATGGGAGTAACGACTCTCCTAGTTCATGCATAAATAGTTAATATTGATGACATCATGTCACCGACTTGACACCTCTAGTCTCAATCTAAAGCACTGTCAATATATCAATATGTATAATAATTCAAAATTAAACTTGATTTGAAGATTACTTCTTCGTATTGAGTTTTAGACTCTTTGTTGTCATATCTAGTATGGCTCCATCCTTCTAGGATACCATAACCAATGTAATTATCCTTGATATTAATTAACATATATAATCTTATGTTTATAGTAATATCCCATAATATATCAACATAATAAGCTATTAATGTCTAATAATTCAATTAAGTACCTTTCGACTATTCTCCAATTTCCTCATGGTTCTTTCCAAGTTATCCTTTGCATCATTTATATAAGGTACCTACGTTTGTATGTTCATAAACAATCATATATCCTTACCTTGAATATGACACATATATTCACATGTTTAAAATGTATGTTAAGTTCATACCTAAACTAGATGACATTTTTAGCTTGAGAGGAGTTTGTGCTTCTGCACCTTAAAGTCTCGTATTACGGCTTTGGGTTGCTGAGACGTAAACTCCTCTTCTTTAAAATTAGAATACCATGAATAGGTATGAACTCTTCGTCAAGTATAAGATAATATCATTTAAAAAGGTAATTGGAACAATACATTTCTAATACATTTTTCAACCCTATTGTAGAATATCAATATAATCACATTCAAGTGTATACCCTAACCCTAAGGAATAAACTAATCTCCTACTTTCAAGGGTTATAAGCAATCGAGAATGTAAGTTCTCCACCCATGGTTAAACTACCAACATAGGTGTTCATAGCATCACACCCTAGACATATTACTTCTATCATGATATCAACCCTTTTTATTTCTAAACAACATAACTTATGCAAGCATTATATGTATCATAATATATCTTAGATATTATCATAATACCTTCTAGTTAGCTTCACTTAACTACGTCAATCAAACACTAAAATCACGGTAGCTAATAAGATTTCTTAAGCCAACTTGTATATTTTCTAGTTATATGCACAAGCAATATTCAAAAGCTACAATAAGAAAACAACGATTTGAAAACACTTGCAAACAATAGCAAAACATAGTATCAAAATTGGACAGAGTGGGAGTTAAGAATATCTAAAACATTTCTGGAAAAATATAGCTCCAAATGAAAAACTTGCAACTCTATGCTCAATGCAAAAAAGACTCAGTTTACTGCCTCCTCCAAACTCAGCCTATCTCCACTCTAATCAAGTATTCTATGCACTCAAACTCACAAACAATCCGCTCTCAACTCACAATATAATCTTCTTTCAACTCACAATAAAACTACTCTCAAACTTTAAAAAAGAATACAAATGATCAACACGAATGCACTCAAGAATAAACACAAAAAACAAATACAAACTATAACCTTCTATTTGTACAGATTTGGAGAGTGGTTTCCAGCTGAAAAATAGCTAAGTTTTATGCCACCTCTATTCCCTTTTCTATCCTTGGGCTTTGCTGGTTGAAATGGCTGCAATTTTATCTCACAAAAACTCTCAGATGCATCCTTTAATTGCCATGATCCAACTAACTTCTTATGCCTATGATTTGTTGTACAACTACTCAGTAAAAATCTCCAATTTCATAGTACATATGGAGTCCAAAACATTCTCAATTTGTTCCTCTACCCAACTCGTGGTTTTCTCAGCTTTGTACGTGTTATTTTACTTAGTCAAAACTCCCTTTTTGGAGCTATGAGTGGGCTTTACACTCTCCTATTTGCATACTTATTATATTGTGGCTTTTCCTGCCTTCTAACTCTTGCAATCTGGCGCCTATATTGGTGGCTTTAGGTTCTTAAAACAGTTACCTTTTAAATGCTTTTAAAACAATAATGAATTTATACAACTCCTTTGCCATATGCGTGGCAATTTGACTCATTCCAATGCATGGTCTCTCAGCCTTTACGTGGCTGCTTATGCATGCTTTGTGACAACATTAACATGCTTGTCTTACGTGATAACACATTCACTTTCATTGCATTATAATATGCATGTAACATTTCATACATATGCTATGGTGTAGCATAAACATGCCAAGTCTCAAAGCGTACTCTATGCTTCCATTCGCTCCTCTTATAATATGCATATAAGATGTTATCTTATTTATGTTTTCCTTCACAATCTTTATATTATCAATAATATGCTTTTAGTTTGTTATAATATCCTTCACATTCATTAATATACATATGACTTTACTCACACTATATATATATATATATATATATATATATATATATACTTTATTATAATACATATCAATATATGTATATATTATTTTCATAGATTCATTTCAATCGATTACATATATATAGTCACTTAATTGTACACACACACACACACATATATATATATATATCCAATATTTACATATCTATATATATTGACGCACATATATATTATATATGTGAATGTTCACATACAAAATACATATCTATGTATGGGTATGCGTAGATGTTTCTATTTACATACACACATACCTACATATGTAGATATGTATGCACTATTGCATATATATATACATACATATAAATTCTATATGTATATGTACACCTATATGTATATTTATCCAATACACAATATATAACTCATGCTCATCACAAAGGTTTTAACACTGATGCTCCAATTAGCTAAACAATCAAAAAAATCAAAGACAATCATCCAAGCATTCCTATCAACTTGAAAAGTTATCAACAGGGTTTAACACTTACCGATTCAAAACTTGAATTGACTCAACAAGGTTACCCTACCTAATGCAGTGCATATGTGCATCTACTTAGACAAGCATACTAACGGTTTCCATACCAAACTCCTCTCCTGCATCATACTCTCTCTCCCACTCTAGAGGGTTTGAACCTGTCCTGCATCCAACTAAGTGCAACATGAACGGAGTTAGCTGACAACATGAAAATCATATTTATCATATATCATTTGCATCATTAAAGCATTTAAAGAGTAATTCATCATTATGCATATTCATACATTTCATTCATCCTTTGAACATACTAAAGTCATAATCTTGCTTTTAAAATCATATTTACTCATAAAGGTAAAAGTAATCTGGTAACTTAGAAATGGGGTGTAAAAAATGACTTATCTGATGGGATAGTATTGCCCATCACCATCTATATTGATTATGCCAATTTGTATTTTGGTTGTGTGCAACTTAGTAGATAGTAATCTACACCTTTTATATCGTTAGGATTTGCAATCATAGCGAAAATATCTCCTATACTAAAAATATGCATGTACATTAGAGTTAACAAATTATTCAAATATTTATCATTTAACTTAGCTAAAATATAAATGAATTTTAGTAAAATAATTTAAATAAATTTAAAATACACATGTAACAACTAAATCAGATACACATTCATAATGAACTAAATATAGAGGATCAAAGGCATCTACCATGTCACTATCTTCATAAGAAGGCATTGATATTAATTGCTTGCCCATCTCTAATATTCTCATATTGTAGAGTATTTGCACTATTCTTAATGCAGTCAACACAAAACATGTTTTTTCTCACTTGAATAGTAGGAGGCTTGCTATGTTCTATAGTCATCACTTGATGAAAACTTTTAATGCTAGCAATTGTTTGACAATTATAAGGATTTGAGTGATCAATATTTGTGAATATGAAAAAAAGTCTAATATTAATTTTCAAGCATTCAATTAAGAAGTATATACAATTCATGTACTCAGTAAAAATAAATTTTGAAATAACAAATTAAATACCTTTAAGTTCCCAAAAATAGTGTGATTGTATATTGAGTCACTTTTTATTTCATGAGCACCAAAATGACTTTTGCACCATTCAATGATTTTATTTACATTTTATATGGTGTTATTTGCAAGCTCATTTTGGAACATGCATTTTCACACATGCTCTTACTCCATCGTGCTCTCATTTTCCATGTCCACTTTCAAATAAATTCCACAAAATATGCTACATCTAATATGTTAGATTAACCAATTAAGTGCTTTTGCAGAATTAAATTGTCTTGTAAAGTTATAAACAATTCCATTCAAACCAAATTATTAAAATATATGTATAAGTAATTGATTCAAATCTTAAAGTTATAAATTTAATAAGCAAGCTAAAAAATTAAAATAAATACTTATCGACATTCCACCATAACAAATCTAGTGTTGTAAAGCATTTATGCCACATTGTCTCAAATCTTAAAAAATTTCCAAAATAGTGGACTACATAACTGCTATCATGACTAGTATCATCACTGATATAAAAGTGAACCTCCTTGACAATTCATTTATCTCTACTACTTTCTATACCATCTACATGTAATTCAACATGCTTATAGAAAACTTGTACAAAAATTGTGACTTTCTTTGAATGATAATATTAACTTTGAATATTAGTTTGAGGACTAAATGTATAGTTCTCATAAAAATCTGCAATAGAGAGAATACAATCTGATGGAAAACAATTCTTTGAGTCACAAAATTTCTTAGCTTGCCATCATCCACCATGATAATGTTGGATATGTGGATATAGGATAATAAGAAATTTATTCATAAACCCATTCTAGGAAAATTCACTATTTTTTAGAACAATTTTTGGACTCAAATCCTAATTTTGTTGAGTATTTCTCATATTCAAATCTCCTCCAAATAAGTTGCATTGAATGATCAATTTCTCAAATTGTAAAAAAAAATCAACTTTTCATAATCTATACATATATTTTATATACATTGTACATTGAATTTGTTTTAATCTTCTAATTTTTCACATGTATGATATGTTAAAAAAATGGTGTCTCAACCTTGAAACTACAAAAGGTTACTATTTATACTAAGTTTATATTTGAGTATGGATTGGTCCAAAATTTCTCCAAAGCTACAAAATGGCTAAATAAACATGTTGGTAAAGTTTTGTCGCAAGATCATGTCTAGATGTGAAGGTATTAAATTTTTTTGTTTTAAAAAGTTTCAAAGTCTAGTTTAAGACCCTTAAAGGCCATTTTGGGCTAAAAAGTGGTCATAATCAATGAAGTTGGTTTTAGCTTGATAGAGCACTTTATGAGAGTTCAAATGGTTCGTCAATCAAACTCCCAGATCAAAAGTTATAACACCCGAAAGTTGGTTCTTTCGAATTAGGAAATGTGAAAATGTGGACACATAAAAGAGTTGTAAGGGGAGTTATATGTGTTGGGTGTATGTTTTGACACATCATAGGGAATTTTGATTGGAGATAATTTGGCCACCACTTTTTGGGTGGTTTTAACTTGAAGAGGGTGGAAAATATTGAAGGTAAACAAAATGGAAGATAATGCAATACAAAGCATAATACCTTCACCTAGAATCTTTCCTTCTCTCCTTGATGAGTGGAAATGGAGTGCACCCTTATTCCATTTGATTTTCTATTTGATATTAATATGTGTATTTCTCGACGATCTAGCATAACCTTGATATGATTGATAGATAAGAGATCAAAATGACAACATGTAGGTATGATAGCTTGATGAGACTTTTTAAATGAAAGATGAGAGCCTCTAGATATAAAGTCTTGAAAAGGGAAAATCAATGGCTAAAATTGAATGAGGATTTGGATTTAAAACAAAGAAAAAGGGAACCCTAAGTTTAGTTTATAAACCTAGGATCATTTTTTGCCTTTTTTAGGGTTTCATTAAAATGGAGATTAACAAGGTGATTAGATTGACTTTCAACCATGAAGGTGAGACAATCAGACCTAGATCTACATATTACTGATTCTTGGAATGGATTGGAATTGATTTGATTTAATTAACCTAATTAGACTATGTGCCCTAATGTGAAAATGCAAGAATATGACAATTCATAAACTGAAACAGTGAATTACAAGTAGATCTTGGAAGGGTAGAGGACTGTGTACCTATCTTGAAATTTGATGTCAATAAGAATATAAGGATAGAGTCACCCGGGGATGTCTAAGTTTTTGTATTCCACTCTTGCTCTATTTTTGCAATCCTCTAATGAAAAATCTGAGATCTTTATTTTCGCTTGTAGAGTTGTCGAAACATTTTTGGATAATTTTATAGGTGAGTTTCCATGAGTTCAAAAGGCATAGGGTTTCAATTGCAACAATAAACAATTTGTCTTCATGCTACCTTCAATCCTCTCCAAACTTGAAACTTACACATTAAAAGAGAAGGAAAGGTTTGTACCATTTAGGGGCTTTCCTTAGTCAAACCCCATGTAAGTGTTTTCATTTCCACAATGACAATGTCAATGATAAATGGATAGATGAAAGGAAGGAATGATGAAATCAAAAACTGCTACAACTCACCACCCTTCAATGGCTTCCTTAAAGGATTGAAGTCATGCACATCACCTCAAGGTCTTGGATCTTGCTTGCTTGAATTGCTTTGGAGACCTACAAAGGGTTAGCCTTCACAAAACAATGATAACATGAACAAACATAAAATCACATAGGATTTGACATGATGTTTGGATCTTGAATTGCTACAATAAATCACTGAAATGTTGGTCTTGACTTACTCTTAAATGCTCTTGATGATCAATTGTTGCTAGATGTAGTGTAGAAAGTTGTATACCTTTACAATTTCACACTATGTTTGCCCCCTAATTTATTGGACTTAATTAATCTTCTAATTTTCCAAATTATGCATTTCAAAGCCTAACTCTTACCGTTTTCCAAAAGGGAAACAACATTAAACAAATGCATTCAATCATTAAATTTCCCTAGATTAAGTGTGTTCCAGAAGTTTGGGCTAGGACCCATTTTCCCATGGGTGAATGGGTCCCCTTAACCAGGACCCAAATTTGAATATGTTCTTGGCGACATTTTAATGTCCCAAATTTAAATTGTAAGTGTCATCTTTTGGAATCTAATCTTTGGGAAATTGGACAAACACCAATAAATACAATATTTTTATCATTTGAAATCTAAGCCACAATTGAGAGCATACTACTGAGAAAATATTGTTGTCAAAAGCATTCAAGAGCAACATTATCAGTCATTTGTAGCAACAATTTAAGATCCAACATCATGTCAAAGTTTATGTGTGTTCATGTTGTCTTGTGAAGGCTAACATTATTAGTCTTCAAGCATTCAAACAAATCTATCAAGCAAAATCCAAACTCTTGGAGTGATGTGTATGAATTCAGTCCTTCAAGGAAGCCATTGAAGGGTGGTGAGTTGCAACAATTTGTTCATTCATCATTTCCTTCCTTTCCATTAAGGTTTTCATCATTGACATTTCATGGGGTTTGATCGAGGCAAACCCCATATGGTATTCTTTCTTTGTGAATGTGCAGGTTACAGGTTGAAGAAGGATTGAAGAGATCTTGAAGATTAATTTTAAATTGTTGCATTTGTTTTCCTCATTTTTGTAAAGACACACAAACTAACTTGCATAATTTATTTACAAAATTTTGACAACGGGACTAGTAGGAAACAAAAGCTCAAATCCAACACCAGAGGACCCCAAAAGTTGTGCAAAATGTCCCTACAAGGAATGATTCACCACTTAGCTATTGTGTCTTTCTACAATGCTTGAAACATGATTTTTTGGGTTAGTACATATCACTCTACATTCCTCAGATCGACTTACAATTCACTATTTCTATTTATCTATCTTTGAGAAATTACATTTTACGCATTAAGTCTCATAGTTTGATTACCTTAATTACTTCAAATTATTTCTAGATCATTCCTAAGGACCTAAGGAAGGAGATCCATGTCTGATTGACTCACCATTGAGTTGGAAAGTCAATCTATTGGCCTTATTGAACTCCCTCCTAATGAAATCCTAAGAAAGGTGGAGTCGATCCTAGATTCTTTGCACTTAGGACCTAGGTTGCACTTTTCCATCATTTCAGTAGGTTTCTTTTGTTAGAGTTATATGCAATTATGTTAATTTCTCGTAAATTAAATCCCAAAAGTTGACATTTGCAATTTAAATCTCAAATGTTAAAATGTCAACACCAACATATTCAAATTTGGGCCCTAGCCCTATTTTCTAGGACAAAAAGTGTTAAGGAAAAACATTAACTAGATGCATTTGTTCAATGCTTGCAATTTATCAAAAAATGGTAAAAATAGGCTATAAGATGCATAATTCAGGAAATTAGGGCTTCAATCAGGTCCAATAAATTAAGGGGGACAAAACATAGTGTGAAATTTTCAAGGGTGACAATTTATGATGGTACATTTAGCCCCCACTTTAGTGAGAGTATGAACTTATGCTCAGACTCACACTAAAGTAGAAAAAAATATGCCAAGAGAGGTTTGATTGTCCAAATTTTAAAGAGATAGGATGACAAAGGATCTAGAGGGAGTGTACAATCCCCTAGGATCCAAGATCCCATAGAAAAATAGCATAAGCACAAAGGAACACACATGTATGTATAAAATGCAACAAGACAACATACACAAACATACATGTCAAAAACATGAAGCATACATGATGAAAACACATGACACAATATAACAAATAGATGATAACAAAATGAATGAAAACATGTTGCAAACATAAAGAAGCCACACAAAAAACACAAGGTTAGTACTAAAGGGATTCGAGTCGGTAAGGCAAAGAAACCTCAATCTTAAATTGTCTCAAATACCAAACATCATCCATTGAAAAAATGCCCCCATGAGGACTAGCAAGTTGTGTTATGTCACATCACTCATGATCTACATGGATCTACTGGCTAGCAAGTTGTGTTATACTTGGTGTCCATGCAATATGATGGGTTTCATAATGCTAGCAAGGTGCATTATGCTAAAAACTCATTAAACACATGGTTCCATTGAAAAGCAAGTTGTATTATTCTAGGTAGCCCTATTAAAAAGCATTCATGACTCACACCGTAGAAAAGTCTAATATTTGCTAGGTGAATCACAAACTGGAAGGAAACATGGGATAATGAAGTTTGATATTCACTAGGTGATCCCTCAAGACAAGGTAAAACAAGAAACACATTAGTTCTAGTGAATTTTGATATTCACTAGGTGTGTATCAATTAAGAACCATACCAAGAGTTATACTCCCTAATAACCTTGATAAGGTGCCATAAAATGATCATACAACACTAGGTTCAATGCGCGTGAACAAACTAAAGAAAAAATATCGAACTCACCTAAGGAGGTGTACAAAATTTCGTAAGGAGGCACATAAACAACAACAAGATAAGGCCAAAACCTCAAGGGGTGTTATAACACCATCGCAAAAGGTGATTTAAAAAATAATTCAAAGGGGCTTTGTTCAATACATGAAAGGTCACACCTTAGGGAATATCACACATGACATCACCACCAAGAGAGGAATAGTTGTATAATAGGTGACTCACATCTTAAGGAATGCTATCCATAGTATTACCAAGAGGGGAACATCATATGCCAATAAAGGTCACACACTTAGAGGATATCAAGCCCACTATCACTACAAAGGAGACACTTCACATAAAGCAAGAAGGAGCACACTTTGAGTGAGAAGGTCACACTTCCATTGACAATGTCACACTTCTTAGGAGATGTATGCTATCATCACTAATAAGGGAGCATTTTTTATTCAAAAAATGAGTGGGGTACCATATGCCCCCCTTAAAATGTTAGTGTACTTACTACACTAATGTTTTAAAGAGATAGAAAGAGATCCCTTCCTAGAATGAAAGCACCTAACACAAGGCTACCTAACCCCTTCCCCCCCAAGCGTAGGGAAAAAGGTGAGCCAAGTTGAATTATGAGATGTTGCTCCTTGCAAAATGAAATATGATTGCATAAATCCAAGTTTATACCCCCATGCATGGTAGTGAGTGTGTTATGATACTACAACTACTACATTGCAGGAGCAACAATTAATGCTATTTTTCTCTTGTATGATTAAGTGAAGGTATTTTTAATGAAGGAGAATAACCAAGATCTCTTGTTGTTTTGTGTGTGTTAGGCTCTATGGGGACACAAATACTTTGTTCTTTTACACCACATCCTTTTCCATTATATCCAAGTTGTTTCAAAAGTTCATAACCTCTTCCATAAATAACTTCCATTTCTTTCGAAGAGGGTAGTTTTTCACATTCACTTTCATCATATGTGGATGTGTAATTTGTGTTTTCTTCTTTGATAGAATTTGTGGATGGTTTAGTGATAGATTGTGTTGATATCATTGCGACTTCTTTCTCTTTTCTTGATTTTGATTGTGTAATTTTGTATTCCCCCATGAATGTAGGTGTGAAATCTAATGATCCCTAATCATCGTCCAAAAAAATTGTCATAGATGAAAGACACTCATCTTTATCTTCAAGTTGTAAAGGTTCCACTTTTGTAGTTGGTGTCAATGTTCTAAGAGGATTCTTCATTCCTATTTCAGTTTGTAAACATTTTTTAGATTTTTTATCAAATTTTATCATGGAAACCTTATTGTTGTAACCATATTTCATTAAATGATGAATCATTGAAGTCACTCCTTTCATTTCATGAATCAATGGTCTACCCAAGAGAAGATTATATGAAAGGTCATGGGGAATGACATGGATGGGAGTTTTCAACACAACCTTACCAGCTTTAACAGGTAACGTTATCACACCAAATAGTTGTCTTTCCACATTATCAAAACCTTTGATTGACAAATCAGTGGGTTGAATTAAAGGTTTTTCCACTCCAATTCTATCCAAAATATTTACACTACAAATATTAATCCCTAAACCATTATCAATAAGGGTACGTCTAATCTTAATACTAGCCATTATCCTCAAGGCATCATTTTGTATTTGTGTTTCCAAAGGGGATAACTCACTTTGATGAAAGGTAATATACACATTATCTAAATTCATACCCTGAATAAAGGTTGCTACATCATTTGGTTGCACACTAGGAGGGCTAAGAACTTTCTGCAAAGAATTTTGAAGCATGTCATTGATGAGACTAATTAATAGCTAGTTTTCTCTTGTTTAGTTCATGTTTTTAGACATTTCAAATTGCTTATTTCAGATACATGTTACTGAACTTATTTATCCTTTTTATATCTTTCATGTAACTTGAACCAATTTTTGACGTATGGGAATATGGTTATGATATGTTGATAATTGCATGATTAAATGTGTGAGTATGTATGAAATGCAGTATGAATCTATGTTTATTTCATGGTTATTAGTATTGTGTATATGTTGGATGAACTAACTCTTTGCAATCAAGAAGCTAGAGTAAGTAGACTATAACCCACAACAACTGGGAGGCTCAACTCATAGCCAAAGTATTTCAGGAAAAAATGTAGTAGAGATTTGTGAGGCCCAGCCCCATCTATAGATTGTGTCACACCTTGATAAGTTTAATTATGATAGTTTGGTGAATAAAGTGATGATTTAACCTAATTTCATGTTTAATATTTTGATTTTATTATTAACTAGTTTAAATAATTACTGTGACAACTTCTCTTCATTAAATGAAAATGGACAAAATGTAAAGAATGAATGTGAGCAGATAATATTTAGATTTTTGAACAAGTATCATATGAAGAATACACTTAGATTGATATGAGCTAAAAAAATTGTGTACCTAATATTAGTTTGAATCTCACTAATAAGTTTCATGTCACTTGGAAAATGATAATAGGTAGGAACAAAGCAGGACTTTGGAAGATCAGGGGGAAGTTTCCAGAAGGATCACTAGCCAAGAATCATCAAGGTAAGTTTAAGGGATGACTCCAATCAATGAGGGGTATACCTAAGGTAGGATAATTTGAGGAAAAATTATATAAATTAGATATCAAGTTGAATGATGAATTTTATTAAAGGAGAGTGTCCAAGAGTAAATTTAGTAGTGTAAATGAAGTATTTAACTAAGGTTAGGTTTTCATTATTATTCCATGCATGCTCAAAGTTTCCATCTTTTATAGGGAAAGAAAATGAATATACATGTGTATTAGGATTTACTAACCATTGAATTTGATCTTATTGATATTTTGAACAAGTATTTATTATATTTCTAACCTAACATGTATTTGGAAAAATACATGTGAGAGTAATGTCAAGGGTAAAAAAGGGGGAACAATCTAGACACAAGTTAAATATTTATCTTTTGAAGTTTTGATTTTTGACCCTGTGACCTAGGAGGTAGTTAGGGTTTTTTGTAAGCTTTAATTGTGTTTAAGGTTTTAATGATTGGTAGTTTAGTGTAAGCATGTTTTTTGAAGCTTTATTGAATTAAGTCAAGTGATTAAGGGTGTAAGCATAATTAGGGTTTTGAAATCTTTAGTTAGGTTTTGAATTTCGAATTGGTTTTTAATGTGGTCTTTTTAGAGTGTTGTTTGGTCAATTTTATTAATACTAGTGCAAAAATAGACCCTTAGGGCCTATACCTATGGAAGAGAGACATTTTGGATATATGACTTTGTCCTTAGGGCATGATATGACCCTTCAAAAATCCACTTGAAAGAGTGACGAATTTGATTTCTTGGAAGTTGGGAGAAGTGACTTGTCACTCTCCCACCACACTCCCCAAAATTCATTAATGAACTTGGGAAGAGTATCAAGGCTTTCACATGTGTGAAACCACCTTGTAAGGAATGTTGGGTAGAGTGTCATTGTACATTCCCTATCTCCCTAAAAGTCTCACACATGTGTGGGAATTTGTGGAGATATGTGTTGAAAGATCGAATGATAGAGTGACAAGTGTCTTTCCCTCATTTAAGTTGAATTCAAGTTGAATTCCTATATACTTGGATGGAAAAGAGGAAATTGATGTTACCCACTTCTTCTCTTGGAGAATTCTTTTTGGAAATGAAAAAGCTTGGGAGAAGGGAAAGGAAGAAAAATGGAAGAGGAGCAAGGAGCTCTCACAGGTTAAGGAGGTGTTTAAGGGTCAAAATGGAGATAAGTGATATCTCCTCATTTCTATCAACTTGTTTGAGTAAGAACTTTGTGTTGTGTTATTTTGTTATGGATTTCAAATCAAGTGGGAAGTCCAAGTTTATGTATGGGTAAATTTGAAATTTGTTTGGTGGGTGGGTAGATAGTAAATTTGTAGTTAAGTTATTCTCTTACTCTTCCTACCTAGATCAATGGCAGTTTGTTTCTTGGTAAGAGGTATGCCTAGGGCCCATGAGGCTCCATGATGTCATTATGGTAGGGTGGTGAGCAAGCCTCATTATTTTTTGTTTTATTCTAATTATTCTTAAATATTGTTGTAATATTGAGGACAAGTGTGTTATTTTAAAATGAAAGAATATAGAGAGCAAGTTTGCATTCATTGGCATAAAAACTATTTTTTTTCTCACTATTGTGATTATATTGAAAGTTAGTATTTTGTTGCAAGAGGAAATTATGGAATAGAGAAAAGTTTATTTGCATGGGTATGTAAGTTGTTAGTTTTCCCAATATTATTGGTAACATATCAAGTCCTTATTCTTTGGTTGACATTCTCTATAGATGTTAGAGCTAAAATGTGGAGTTCACCTCTTGTGGTACTATTTGAGTTTTATTGATAAATGTATGAAAGACTTTTATTCAATTTTTCATAAGAGAAAAGTTAGAATATTAAGAAATTATTATATAGATTAGATATAAGCAATGTATTGTTCTTCTATGAATATTAAACCTTCTAAGTCCCATAGTTGATTTAACTTTCTTGAATATTGATATATCATTATGACAACATTTAAAGACAAATTGTCATTAAAAAAAAAAAGATAAATAATTGCTACATTTTTTAGTTTGAGACTAAAGATTTCTATAAAAGGGAAAATAAATATACAAACTCAATAATATCTATCTCATATTCAAATTTAGAGATTTGGATGAACACCATGAAAATAATACATTCCATATTATATATATTTTTAAAGCGTGGAAAATGGAAGGTTAATATTTAGTGAATAGAAGTAATCTATATTGATACTTATCTAAGAGTCTTATTTAGAAACAAATCATAGATTTTTACTAAAATAGACAAAATTTGGGAAAATAATTTCAGCATGGACGCCAACGGTTGGGAGCATAAGGTTTTCAACGGTACAAAATAGGAGGAGGGTGTTGCGAGGGTTCTGTTTGGCTCCACTCCCTTGAATGTAGCTCGACAGAGAAAGCAGGGGGGTTTCAGATTTGAGGGGAATCATTTGGCGAAAAAGGATGGATGGGATTTTTAGAATTTTTGTGAAGGGTTCCCCTCTTTTCAAAATGGCGTTGGTTCTGTTTAAATCGATGGTGGTCGAGTTGTTCAGAGCCTTTAGAATGGAGAGCTCTCAGGTACCGATGTCGTTGGGAGTAAAGTCTTTGAGAAGGATTTGAAGCTATTAAAGAGTGTGAATGGAAAAGCCGAACAGGCATTAGCAGGTTAGCATCCTTAGGAGTCCTGTCCAGAAGGGGGTTTAGGGATCTCAGTGAATCATCCCTCAAACAAATCAATCACAGTCGAACTGAATGAGGAGCTCGAAAAGCAAGTGGTTTTTAATGAAGAATTTTTTCTGGGTTGGAGCTTAATGGGAAGTTTAGGGGTTTCTGGCCAAGCTTGGCTAAGCTTCATCAATGGATTTCTTCTTATTGGAAGCTAGTTCTGGATGGATATGTACAAATTTACCCAATGTCAAAAGGTTTCTTTATTGTTGTGTTTGAAAAAGAATAAGATAAAAATAAAATACTATGTGATTATCACTAGGAATGGGATGAAAAGCACACTTTGATGCTCAAGCCATGGCATTCAACCTTTAACCCTAGTAGTGAAATATTTGAAAAGGCTCCTATTTGGGTGAGACTTCCTAATTTCCCTCTTCAATTTTGGTTTGAGTCCTGCTTGGAGGTAGTGGGAAATACCCTAGGTAATTTTTTAATGGTGGATGAGGGGTCTTCAAATCTTTTACATTCAACTTATTCTCAAATCTTGGTTGAAATGGATGTGTCTAAGGTGCCCCCTAAGGAAATTCAGCTTAAAACCTCGAAGGGATGTTAGGTTCAACCTCTGGATTATGGAGGGGTGCCCTTTAGATAGTTTGCTACCAAGTTGGACATGTGGTGGAAAAATGTATTAAAAGTAAGAAGAAAAATAAATATGTATAATGGTGGAAAGATGTGAATCCTCAACATTATATAGTGGAGAATCAGGGGGAAGCTCAAGTGGTTTTTGTATTAAAAAACAAAGACGAGGCTGGGTGAAGTAGTGGGTTTCAATCTCAAGCAAGGCTATCTCAAGGGATTCAATTAGGTAAAGAGAACCGACAAGAATGGCATGCTGGTGTGATTCAGGAAGGGTGTAAGGTTGGTAAAACAGTCATTGAGGAAGGGATCAAGAAATACAAAACATACAACATTGTTTTGAAAAACAAGAAAAAGGATGTGCAACTTCCAATAATGGAACAACAACTCCTGAATGTAGGGAGAAAGGTTGACTGGTTAGACCCCAAGAGAATAAAGAGGGGGTACGGTTGGAGGAAGAGCCAAAGCAACGTGTTAGTTTTCAAGGAGGAGGAGATCAATAGTATTATCGTGATAAAGCTCTTGATTGGCAGGAGAAAGTTGCAAGGTTAGAGGAGGGTTGGTAGATTGTCTAGGGGAAGAAATCAAAGAAGGTTTCAAAGAGAGAATTTGGTATGGTCCTTTGATCATAGACGAAAAGTCGACCAAGCATTGTCACTTACTGGTGATTTTTATGGGTCTGTTGGGGTTGGGCTTGCATTTTGGGTTTGGAATGCTTAGTTGTAGTTTGTGGGGTGTATGGTGTTATTGGTTAGGAGTTTTTACTCTAGAAGTGATGTTTTGTTTGTATCTTTTAGTGGATGGTTTAGTGGGTTTGATAGGAGCTAGTGGCTTTATTTGGAATCATTTGATTTTTGTACAGTTTTCAACTGTGTATTCCTATCTTCTTATCAATAAAAAAATATCTCGTGTTACCAACCAAAAAAAAATAGACAAAATTTGCTTAATTAGAAAAGTTGAATAGATTTGATTAAAATTATTTGCTTTTATATCAAATATAAAATAGATATATAATATAAATCTTTATGGATGAGAATACTCATCCTTATATAAATCATTAAATAAATATTATATATTTTATATAAAATAATTATGGATTAAATGATAATATATATTTAGACAATTAAATAGACATCTTATGTTGAATTTAGAAGGAATAGATTCAAGTTGAAAACAATAAAATGTCCCAGTGTTGTGTTAAATCTACTGGAGACATTAATAGGAAAAAATAAAAATAAATAAATAAATTAAAACCAAGTGATACCACACATAGTTTTCGAAAATAAAAAAAATAGCTACACATTTTTTTTATCTAGATTAATAAAACCATGTTGTTGTTCTGTAACCGCAACACTAAAATGGTGCCCCCATATTAACAGACTTTCCTTAACACAACTTTCCTTTAGAATGCAAACTATGAACATAATACATGAAAAGTAATTTCTTGTGTGCAACAACTTAGAGATAACTATGTTAATTTTTTTTACAAATTTAATAGAAATATAATGATGTTCTTAATTGCAGTTAAGAAAATAAAATAATAAACAAAAGAAAGAAACCATATATGTAATTTAATAAATCCAATAGATTTTCTTTGCTGCAGATGTTGTATAGATTTACACCAGATAAATAAAAAATAAAAAAACAGGAGCAGTAATTATTTCTATTCTTTGTTTCACAACATTGCTCAAATACAACTTCCAAAGAGGGACTGTTTAGTCATCAAAGCATTTTTTTTTTAAAGAAATCTTCGCAGAAATGTATTTGCAAGTGCCATTGCCAGATACCACCACTGTCACAAATGCATGTGTACAAATTCCAATAAAATTTACACCACCTGTAAATATTTCTTGTAAAATAAAATAAAATTTGTGATCCGTAAACTTAAGCTCCTCACAGCCCTGCAACAAATTTTATTAATAAGGCCAATGGAGATATGCAAACTTAGCATTTGTCTGGACTTTATAAAAAAAAAGCTTTAAACAGTCTGCCCCATTCTTCAACCGCACTCCTTCTTCCTGTGTGATTTGGGCCCCAAAAGCGATCAAGGAAGGCATAATAAAATTATTGTAAACAAAAACAGAAAAGAAAGAAAGAAAATAAAATAAAACCAATAAGGTCAATGAAAAAAAATGTAAAGGGAGAAGAGAATCCCCACCCTGTGAGCCATGGCAAGGGAAGCCAAAAGAAAATTAAAAAAAAATGAAAAAAAATACATAAAATGGTGACTCAGGGTTCGTTCACTTTCCTTTCCTGTTTGCATATCCCTTGCTTTTAACATGGCTGAAGTTGAGTTTTTTTTAAAATGGACGTTGCGAAGTTATTAAATGGAATTTAAAGAAATTGTTAAATGAAATAAAAAAAATTCAAATAGTACATTTGTCGGAGAGCTTATTATCTCCAATGTATTATAGGAATAGAATATTGTGCAAATATGAGTATTGTTACTAGAGTAATAGTAATAGTATGAATGTAGGCTAATTAAACTCTAGTATAAGGTGGATGGTGTGGCATGTAAATCATTAATAAAATATTAATATAGGAAATTTTATTGGTCATAATATAATTACTATTAGTAGACTTTATAATAAGGGGTGGTTGTATAATATTAAGGTTAATATAAAGAAATGCTATTTTTCTCATGATATTAATATTAGAAGTAATCTAGAAATCATATAATAGCAATATGTAATGTAATATATAATCTAATGACAAGAATAACATCACAGGAAAATTTACAATAACCCTACATAATGAAGACTCGATATTGAATGGTATTGCTAATAAAAGATAAGGGGTTATGAACTAGATGGTAATGTTCTTTGATCTAAATTGTATCAACTAATCAAGCAATACTAAAGTCAAGATATTAAAACGACCATGCATGTTTACTCTATCACTTGTGTGGGATTTTAAGGGATATGTCTTTACATAATAATAAATTAAACCTTCCTAATGTTAATAGTACCCTTGTATTTCATGTAAATGAAGTGATGCAATATTCGTGTAGGCTAAATTATAATTAAGATAGTTATAGGAGACACGTTAATAAAGTCTACTTGGCTAAGTTTTCTTATGAGTAAATCAACAAGTTTATATTGATATTATAAGAAATATTAATAAGGTAATGTTAAGAGATTATGGTTGTGCTAGGTGAATAGTGTTGTAGTTAAAGCATAAATTGTGGGATTTGATGTTATTCAAAGTGAAATACTGAGATCACACTATTGTTGATAATATTCTTATGTGTAATATCTAGATTTAACCTTTATAGGGCACAATTGAACTAAAGAACTTTTAATTTAGTAATAGGTCAGTCCTTTGTCATAGACTTACTCCTTCTAGGTATAACCTAGACCCATGATTACTTGGGCAACCCAAGGAGAGTATTTGGGAGTGTGTGGCTGGTGAGTCTCTAATAGTAGTCATGGTATACAACTTACGTATAGTTTTGCACCTAGGTTGAGGAGTGCCTCTTCAAGGATGCTTGCTCACATCAAGTTGTGTTTCACCTCTGACACTTAGAATGGATAATTAGTTTAATTACATGTTTAAAAAAAAAAGTTAGGTTTTCTAGTGAAAAAATTAGGCACTACAAGATTTTTTTTTTTGATTGGTAATTCTCAACCGAGGCTAAGCACTTTTGACAGGAGCTATGAACCAGAGAACACACAACCAAGGGTGCAGAGATGCTTTTGACTGGAGCTATGAACCAGTGAGACCACATTGTTGAGGGGTCTCATCCTTAGATATGAATGACAAGAAACACCCTTTACATCTTTGTGTTGTCTTAACCTTATCACTCCAAGACCAACTGCACAAAACCTCCAGGCATGAGAGACTCACGAGGGTCCGATATAGAACCGCTAGGCATGAAAGACCCATGTGGGTCCAACAGTAGTCCACGAGAATCACACACCATTAGGAATTTGGATCCATGAGCAACACACACCTACAAGGAAAAACACGACCAGTCACCACGTCCGCCACCACGTCCGCCAAGATCACCTATATGTCCTCCAATATCAGCCACCACAATATCCTTCGAGCACAATGTGGGACTAGTAGCAGTATAAACACTGCTAGTAGGCCAGGTGGGGATTTGAACCTTGGTTGCACCATAAATGGGCAACCATCTCACCGTTAGACCAAAAGGTGATCCCGAGCATTACAAGATTTTAAAACACTAGGGTTGTGCCAATAGCAAGAATGTAAGCCTTCATTGATGATGACAATTGTGAATCACTAAACCACATTAATAAGATAATTGAAGACAAAAGGATTCTACAATAGTTAGGAAACCAACGTGATTGTTTTCATAGTACATGTCTCTACTATTCCGTTATAGACAAAATTCTAGTCCTATTTGCTTTCTTCCATATTTTTAGTTATCATTTCAGTTACACAGACAATCCCTCTATTTTATAGAAGAATGAAAATTTTCATTTAAGTTTTTGTTTTGAGTCCTTGTTTCAATAAACCTCCCTTGAACCTATATAGCTAGATTGGTGGTCGAGGAATAGATATAACACATGGATATGTTTTGATGTAGTTTTTATGCTACACAAACAATACTTTGTTGATTTCCTGTTACACATTCATGAATAAGAAATATATAAATATTCTTGCCAGTTTGTGAAATCCAATTAAATGCAATGGAGATGTTTTCAGTTTATCGTTATGTTTAGTTGATTCAAGGAGTTAGATTTGAGTTTACTCTGTGGACACAATGATTTGAGCAAGGGCCACTCAAGGTAACTATTCTCCACCATTAATTTTATGTTGTTACATTAGTTTCTTTCATTATTACATTCATCTTAATTGGATTCTTCATTTCTTTGTATGTGAATGAGATATGGTTATATGATTTATGTTTTTCTTTGTCTCAATGCATTATCCTCTAGAGTGAGACAAGTATTTAGAAGTATTTAAAATTATTTAGAAGTGAAAGTTAGCAGTATAGTTAATTTACAAAGTTTAATTAATTATGGAGTTTAGGTTTTGATGGTTAACTCTAGTCACAATGTTAAGTTGTAAGTACCCATAGCAATAGTTCCAAATTTAGTTAATTAATTGAAGTCCTTACAAGGGTTTAGTGGATTGTTCAGTTAGGAACCACCTCTAAATTGTTTTTTTAAACACCAAGTTTACTAAGCATTACTTTGGGCCTTACATTTCATGTTTCATTATCGGGGATGATGCTACATTCAAAGATTTCCCTATGTTATTTCAAGTTTTTTAGTTTTTTTTTTTTCTAGCATTAGGATAATTAGGTTTTAATCCATCTACACCAGAACATTTTACTAATAAATTGTGTAGGATTCGTTAACACAAAAGTCACAACTTTTGTATGCAGAGGCAACAAGACGCTTTGGGAAGATTTCTCCCATCAACAAACAGAGCTAAAGAGGATATTGGTGACCAAAGTGAATAGTGAGGGTATTCCTGAAGGACTTTCCCTAACACCAACATCCACTACAAATAGAGAGGAGACCTTCCTAACCATGGCCAATGTAGAGGTGAAAAACCCACCAGAGCATGTCACTTTTGAGTTCCTAATCACCAATCAGGAGAGAGCAACTTGAAGAATATACATCCTTCAGCGTTGCCCATCTTCTATGGTTTGGTTACTCAGGATCCATATACCTTCTTGTTTGAATTTGATGTCTTTTGTAGAAGCTATGATAACACAAAGATGGACATAGGCTCAATTGTTTCTAGCAACCTTGAAGGATGTTGCTCTAACATGGTTTATGGGTTTAGGAAGAGATGTTGTTCCAAATTGGAATACTATGAAGACCAAGTTCCTAGAAAAATATCAAGATTATTGTAGAGGAACTGATAGGAAGAGGGATGATATTTTTAGGATGACACAAAAAGAAGATGAACCACTGGAGGATTATGTAGAAAGATTTTAGTTTTGCCTAAAGAAGTCTCACCAAAATAGACTATCAAATGAATCCTTGAAATTAGTCTTCTTAAGAAGAGTCAATGATGATTACATGGATTCCCTCAACCTCATTTGGATAGGGGAATACCACAATTTCTACTTGAATAAATATGTAAGGTTTGTACAAAATACTCAAGGTCCTTCACTAAGAGGACTAGGGCAGACAGGATATCACCAATCAAAAAATTATCTAGTGGTGTCTCCAAGGTATAATTGAGTAACCTATTGTAAAACATGAAGGAAGATATCATCAATCATTTGGCCACACAATTGGACACTCTACATTTGAAGAAGCAAGAAGAAGTAGAGGTAGTCCTTACTAAATACTGCCCTAGTTGTAGAAAAAGGAAAGCTAATTGCAAGTGCAAAAGAGTGGTAAATATTTTTGAGGAAAAACTAGGGAAACTAGACTTTCATGCACTAGAAGATGAAGATGGGAAAGTGTTTTAGATTACTCACAGGAAACCATGGAAGCCAAGACAAGGTATGCCTCTATATCCTTTGAATTATAATATGTCGTTTCCATTTAGCAATTAAAATTTCTCTAGTTGGAACCCTCAACCTTAGGAAAATCCACAAAACCAATGGAAAAATCCTCAACCAAATTGGAACCAACAACAACAAAATATGTGGGCACAAAAAAACTACCAAAGATTCAATTATAACCCCCAATGGCCACTGCCAAAAAAAAAATGGCAACCTCAATGGCAAAAAGGACCGCAATGGAAAAACCAAAACATGAATTATCAGTAGCCCTTGCAGCCACAACAACCAACCATTATGCCAAACCCAACAAACCCATCACCTCAACCACCTAGGCACCTCAACTATCATCCTAACTTGCACCTAATCCAAATAAAAAGCATGTTCAATAGGCCTATACTAATGAGACTATTCAATACCCTACTTATGGGGTAGAGGTGAGTGATGTCTACCTCAAATTAGGGAAACAATTGGTTGGGCCTTCATCCGCTCAAATCACTAAGTCAGTTGATGAGGAACCCCCAACATAGGCATTGGAAAACCAACCTAAGGGGGCTAAGTCAAATCAGGACCACCCAACTAATACAAATCTAAATCCTCCTTTCCCTAAAATATTAATTGTGCAAAGACATCAAACATAGGCTAAAACTACCCTGTTCCAGGATAACTGAAGGATGTTTGTATAAGGTTTCCCCTCATCCAATCCATCAAGGACATCCCCATTTACACTAAAATAGTGAGATAAATTTGCATTAAGAAGCCAAGCAAGAAGAGGAAAGACCCACAAACTGTTCATGTCTTAGGAAAACTTGTAGATATTATGTTGGGAAATATAACTATCCCCAAGTATGTAGATCCTGGGAGTCCTATAGTGGATGTAAAGATAAATGGAACTCTCATTAAAATCACCTTGATTGACTTGGAAGCATCCAATATTAATGTGATGACCAAGGAAATAGTGCAACTATTACAGTTAAAAGACCATAAACATACACCCATTTTCCTACCGTTGGCAGATAAGTCAATAGTTAAACTTGATGACATCATTGAAGACTTCATCATAACACTAGAGTCATGGGACTACCTTGCATATTTCATGGTGTTGCAACCAAAATCTAAACTTGTAGTCTATCCCCTCATTTTAGGAAGACCATGGTTAGTAACAACGAATGCATTTATAGTTTGTAGGTCTAGAAATATGATTATCTCAAATGGAAATGTGTCTAAGAAATTAGTCCTTTATCCACTAGCCTAGCCTCATGCAGACTTAGAGTAGACCATTTGGCTTAACCTAGAAGAGGAAGACTAGTATTCCTTGTAGACCCTCATGACTATTAAACTTAGCCCCTTGCTAAGCAATCAAGATGAGGGTGACTTAATAGAAAACGTCATACAAAATAACTATGGTAGGGACCTACAACAATAGGACTACTTGGCATGTTTGCAAGATCCTCTGTAGAATGTCATCCCTATTGGTTCAACTGAGTTAATATCCCAACTTGTTCATACTTTTCTGCCACAACAATGTGTCCTAGACTTAATAGGAATTGAACTTTCATCGGTGCAAACAACATCCAAGAATTTGGTAATCATGCCAGGTAAAACCCTGAATGTTAATAGTGAACTAACTACTGCACAACAGACCTCCCTGACGACTGTGTTGAAAGAACACACAACAACCTTTCATGAGACTACCATGACATGAAGGGGATTGACCCAACCTTATGTATGCAAAGGATATACATCAATGATGGTTTCCAACCTATTAGACAACCCCAAAGGAGAATGAACCTTGCACTAAGAGACATAGTCAAAATAGAATTACAAAAAATACTTGATGCAGGCTTCATTTATCCTATTTTCGATAGTCAATGGGTGTCACCTCTACTAATTGTCCCAAAGAAAGTAGGCAAGTGTAGAGTGTGTGTATTATAGAGAATTGAATGTAGCCACTAGAAAATACCACTTTTCACTACCATTCATTAATCAAGTACTTGACTCCCTAGCAAGTAAAAAGTACTCCTTTCTAGATAGATTCAATTTCTATAACCAAATAAAGATAGCTCCAGAGGACCAAGATAAAACCACTTTCACATGCCATTGGGGCACGTATTCCTATTTTGTCCTTCCATTTGGACTATATAGTGCTTCAACCACTTTCCAAAGGGTGGTGCTCAGTATATTCTCAGATTTTGCACATTATTCTATGAAATTCTACATAGATGATTTCACAACCTATAGCAATACATATGAGGAAGCACTTGGGATCCTAGAGAAGGTCCTAAAAATATGTTAGGAACATAATTTATCCCCGAGTCATGAGAAGTACTTCATGATGATGACTTAAGGGATTATGCTAGGACACTTTATGCCAAGTAAAGTGATTCAAGTGGATCCAAATTAGATTGAAGTAATCTCTACACTCCCTATGCCCCAAAAATAGAAAGATGTCAAATGTTTTCTAGGACATGCTAGGTACTATAGAAGATTTATACAAGACTTTAGCAAACTTGCAGCCCCACTATATTTTCTATTGTCCAAGGATGTAGAATTTGAATGGACATGTGCTTTTCAAACCTCCTTTGAAGCACTTAAGATGACGTTGACCAAAACCCCTATCTTAAGAGGACCAAATTGGAACTTACCTTTTCACATCCATACAAATGCCTCTAATTTTTCTATAGGGGCAGTGCTTGTACAAAAAGAAGGTAATAAAGAGTATTCCATCTACTACATCAACAAGAATTTTAAAGGATCATAACTCAACTACACAATGTCAAAGAAGAAGATGTTGGCAGTTGTCTATGCAATCAACAAATTCAGACACTGCATCATAGGATATCCAGTATTCATACACACTAATCACACAACCATAATGAATAAACCAGTAGTTGGTGGTAGACTAGTCAGATGGTTGTTATTACTCATATAATTTGACATCACTATAGGGGACAAGCTAGGTAAAGAAAATATGGTGACAAAATTTCTATCCAAACTACCAACTCAATCAACGAAAGATGTCGTTGATGATTCTTTTCCAGATGAGAATTTATTTTCTCTATCTCTACACACACCTTGGTTTGCTGATATTGTCAATTATCTAGTAGCAGGACATATAACACCTCATTTCTTCCCTAGAGAAAATAGATAATTGGTTCACAAGAGTTTTCCCTACTCTTGGGTAGATGGTTATTTATTTTACATGGGTCGAGATAATATTATGATGATATGCATCAGAGAAGATGAGGTCTATGATATCCTCAAAACCTTCCATGATGAACCTTGTGGGGGACACTTTGCAACAAAGAGGACAACACTAAATATTCTCACTACTAATTACCGGCCAACTCTTCATAAGGATGCAATGAAATACACAAGGAGCTGTGGTAAGTGTCAGAGAATGGGTAGGACTACTAAGATAGATGAGATGCCATTGCAACCAAAATTAGCAATAGCGCTATTTGATAAATGGGGGTTAGATTGTATTGGCCCAATATCACCAACATCAAACAATAAGGAGTATATATTAGTCTGCATTGATTATTTGAGAAAATGGGTAGAAGTTAAAGCTTTGTAATTTGCAAGAGATGGCAATATGGCAAAAAAATTATATGAAGATATATTTATATGGTATGGAGTGCCAAGAAAAATTGTCACATATCAAGGTCCCTAATTTACCTTAGAGTTGATCATCAGATTGGTCTAGGAATATGAGATCCATCAGAGGAAGTCCACACCCTACCTAGACCCTCAAGCCAATGGGCATGTGGAAGTAACAAATAAGGAAATTGAAAATATTCTAACTAAAATAGTGCAAATTCACATGAAGGATTGGGAGGCCAGATTGCTTGAGGTAGTATGGGCCTAAAAAACAACTTGGAAGACAAAAAGAAGGTTCACACCATATGAGTTAGTGTATGGAAAGAAGGAAATTATTCCTATTGAATTTGAGTACAAGGCACTGGGGACAATGTTAAAACTGGGCATGGATTTAACAAAAGCATAAAATGAGAGATTACATAATTTGAATCCATTAGATGAAATAAGGATGGAAGCTATGTACCACATTGAGATTGTTTAAAAACAACAAAGCAAATGACATGATCAATTCATCAAAACCAAACAATTCAGTGTAGGTGATTGGGCTTTGCTCTATGACTCAAGGTTAATGACTACAAGGGAAAATTACAGACAAGATTTTTAGGCCCATATGAGATACAACAAGTATTTCTAAATGGGATAGTACAGTTGCAGATAATTGATGCAGTCATATTTTCACTACTAGTTAATGGCCATATAGGTTGAAACTTTATAAGAAGCTAGTGCAGAAGGATGACTCCCTTCTTTCATTAATTCACTAGAATGGGCCAGAGATTAACTTTGACAAAGAAATTGTACTAGAAATCAAAGATTCAAGAACAAATATAATAGGTTCTTCACATGACTCAATAGATGAGCTACACAGCTCACCTATTGAGGTCACTCAAGTATAATTTTATACAACCTTTCACATACACACACAACACAAGTAGCAACAATCAACCATCATTTTCAAGCCCAGTCTATGATGTAGTAGGGACCATGCAGACGAAAACATTCAGAATGTGACTTGTTGTTGAAGGCACTCATAGCACTTATTACCAAAAATTTCAAAATTTTAACCGAATTAATTGCACATCCATCCATATACACTTTATTCCTCCATACATGCAATCTCATAACTATCATTTCACTACATGCAGCTTAATCCACCTCATTCCATGTAGAAATCATATCACCTTCCTTGAACTATTTGTGCACTATGTAGTTCATTTCACATCCCATCACCGTACATCCCGTGACCCTTCACAACCATCATTTACCATGAGACATACAATTATACCATTAATTACTTGTTGCAATTAAGAACAGTCACATCATATCTCGTTGTGGGTAGTTCAAATCAACTTCACACAAGCTAATTTTTAGTTCACTACACTTCTATAGGTACATATATTAATTTTCCATAATTATCATAGATGGAAATTGTGTTTTTGCATGTTTACATATTAAATCTTGCGTGCTTCATATCATTTCTAATATTTCCACTACATCATTTCACCCTTCACCAAGAACAATGCAATTAAGTGCAAACGCTTAATACCTTTAATTGGGGGAGAGAAGTACACTTCATTCTCATTCCTGTACATTTCAAAACCAAAAACGTTTCTGGAACTTTTACCATTGTGTTTTTCCCCATTCCTTATGCAATCCAAGCTACAATTCAAACTCAGAAGGAAAAAGAAGGATTAGAACAACTACACTTGGAGAACACAAGCACATAGGCATAAAGGGATTGGTGATAGATAGAGAATTTGAGCACATACAAAGTAGATTGTAATCATGGGTGGTGACATAATATGAAGAGAACCATCTACACACAATCAATTGTCGGAAGACAGACTAGCGTCTCCTATTTTCTAACAAGCTGGTTGGGTGGACTATTTCTTGAAGTTGACAGAATAGAATGAAGTTGTAGGCACTTCAAATCATCCTGATCAATATTACACACCTAAATTTGATCTTAACACCATTTCCTCTCAAATCGGCTCTTCTTTGGCTATTTAATTAGATAATAAAAATTATTTAATTAAAACTCCTATGTCTTCCCATTGATTAAATAACTCTAATTATTTAATTAAATGTCACATTCCTCTAAAAACCCCTAAACCCACTTAAGCTAATTAATCCCTAATTAATTAATCTTATCCACTTGCTAATCCTCATTAGCCCATTCTCTAGATTTTAACCCCACTAAGGTTAAATAAACCTATGGTTTGTTAACCCCACTTGCACAAGTAATTAATTTCCTCAAATTAATTAAATGGCTATTTTTCTCACAAAGAAATATTCCCATGAAATATTCCTCCATTTACTCCCCTCATTGACTTTCTCTCCCCAAGCCTTAAATTCTCTTACAAGCCATCATGTCTCTTATATGAGCATTCACTTCTCTTACAAGCCATCATGTCTCTTATAGGAGCATTCACTTCTCTTACAAGACCTCATGTCTCTTACATGAGCATTCACTTCTCTTACAAACCTTCATTACCTTTCACCCATATAATTCTTCTTATACATGTCTTAACTTCCTCTTACATGCCCTCTTCCCAAAATGTGCACACACATATGTGGGCATGTATCCCCATCACCTCTCTTCGCCTTGTGACACTTTTCACAAGGATAATGATCCTCCCTTTTATCCCCCATTCATTAGTTTCAACCCTTGATTCAACCTATCTCTCCTATGAATAGAAGTCACCTCAATAGGAAAGGGATTCACTTTCATGAGAGAAAAGGCGTTATACTCATTTTCATCCATCAATCATCCAATTGTTGTCATTATCTTTGAAGGAAATTGGCATTTATCATGATCCACTTCTTGAAGAAAACTTATGCTACACAATTTCATCCTCATTATCATCCATTTTCATTATTGGAGCTCTAGTCTTACATGAATTTCATCTTTTATCCACAATCTTGAAGCTTGTTCATAAAAAGGGATTGGAAAAGTGTCATATTCCACATCGATATGGCACAAATCCCCCTATGGGATGAGGTTTGGGGTGTTTAGCAAGGTTTCATTCATGCATGTATTGCTATTTCATGCTTTTGTGTTGATTGTTTCCTTGTTTTGTGCTTTTAAGAATTTCATAGGGAGTTTTATTTATCTTAGTTAATATGACTAATCTTCTTGTGTTTTGATCATGTTGGCTAGAGGTTTAGATCATGCTTACATTTTGGCACTAGAAGAAGGGATTAACCACTTAAATTTGACATTTTTTGCTTGAAATTAATGTGTTTTTGTAGGCTACAAAACTCAGTGTCGCTATTGTTGATATAGAGCATCGCTATTGCAAAAAGATTCACTTTTATTAGCAAAGAGTCACTATTGAGATCCCTAGTTCATTGCAAAGCATCTTTATTGCTAAATAGAGTCACTATTGAAATAATATAGTCATTATTGCAAAATAGAGTTGCTATTGCAAAATAGAGTCGCTATAGAAAAATAGAGTCGCTATTAAAAAATAGAGTCACTTTTGTTTTCCTACTTTTTCACTTCACTTTCAAATGGCCATATCTTGGTCATACATTGGTATTTTTCAAAGTCTTTTTTTAAATGGGATAGAATTTCATGATCTATGCAATGGTGTAGGTGTTTCTCAATTTTGGTAGAGTTAATTTTTTCAATTTTTCACCTAAAGTCAAATGGCATTGCAACGTGGTCTAGGTTGTAGGGTTTTAATGCTTAATTGTTTATCTAACCCGAATATATATATATATATATATATATATATATATATATATATATATATATATATTCATCTAACATTCAGAGCATGGAGCATTGAAGTGAAAGAAAAAGCATTTGATATTCATTGTAATAGTGTTTTCAAACACTCATGGGGAAATAACCCATCATATGTTGTTTTTCTTTCATGTTTTAGGCCAGCTAGTTTCATATGGGCCCTAAAATTAACCATTGGTATGATATTTTTTAAGTTGGTTTAAAATTGAACCCCTCATTTACTAAACATTACAATCTTGGTTAAAATTGAAGAACAAAATCTCACATCTAGTTTTGGTGCCTAAAATGAATTCATCATTGCTTTGAAAGATCAAAAATAACTTTTGCATTATGTGAGTGATTTTGTTTTGTGTAAGCTTCTAGTGTGCACGCTCTCCCCTTGCGCTTCATGTGATCTTGAGTGAAGAGAAACACTTTAAGTTTACAATCTTTATGATACGAATTTTCCATCCAAGTGGAAATTTCATTTTGAGTCACCTTAGTAGATGGACCTGTTTGTGAGATACATCCGAAGCAAGGAGAACGAACTTACAACCCGAAAGTGGCCAAACTTGGATCGCTATATAAATTGGATAAGAAAAAAGTCAAGTACTAACTAGTATGAGTTTTGTCTTTTAGTGCCCGTTTGAAAGGGAAAGGTACTCACACGTATGTTGGTATATCTTATAGTACCCTAGTAGGATTGGTTAGAGCCTTAAGTGGCTTGTTGGATGCGTATAGAGTGCTAGTCCACCCAAGTAGAGTCATTAAAAACCTTGTTTAGAGGCCAACCTTTTGTTTTTCAAAACGTTCTTTGAAAATGGTGCATTGGAATTCACTTCCAATAAGTTACTTACCAAGTCTAATTTTTTGGTTGAGACATAGAACTTAAGATCTCATTCTTAGCATACCTCTACACTCATCCATAAATTGCATGTAAAATCATCCCTTCGAGGCATGAGGTATGCCCATTGTCAAAGATATGTACCTTTTATAGGTTGTAAAGATTGCCTTTTGTGATCTATCAAAACACATTGCTTGGATTCAAATCAACAAAAACAAACATTGAACAATCATTGAGATTTCAAACCCTTTGGACTTGGTGTGAATACCTTTGAAAAGTCCCAACATTATTGCTTGTCCCTAAGGATATCTTATCTTAGAGGCTTCTAAATATTTGGAATTATATCTTAATTCACACAATTCCAAAGTGAACCTAGGGAACTATAGTGTTAGTCTCTTGATGTCCACATGTTGAGTTGTGGCATGAAAGATGTTTAAAGTTGTAGATATTTAGTTTGAAAACTTAATCAATACATTGGATGTGGTAAAATCAATTCATTAATCAAGATTAAATCAATTGAATCCCACAAATTGAAAATATTTTATCTTATGTTCAAAACATATGGTCTTCCAAGAAAACAATGATCTTTATGGTTTGAAATACTCTTAGGGAAAAGCATGTTCTTCACTATCTTGGTCTTGTAAAAAATTTCCCTCCTAGGTTCATTTAGGATAAAAATCAATCTTTCCATCCACACCAAAACATTTTTCATTCCATCTCACAAAACAACTTTTAGAACTTTGGATACACCAACCTCCTAGACTTTGATAAATCATAAAATCAAACCAAATCACCTTGTTTAGCTAAGTGTGTGGGAATGCATCCTTTTTCATACACCTAGTTATATTAGAAAACAATCCATTGTGAAAAAAATTATCCAAAGTTCACAAGTCTATCTTAGGGATCATGAGTTCATTATCGAATCCTTAAAGATCAAAATATCAAACCCAAATTCTAGTGTTGTCCAAAGTTTGAAAGTTCATCATCCATATCACTCACCCTTTCATCCTTCATCTCATCATTGGCCCTAAATTCCTTAGAGCTAAACAAGGTCAAAACACAAGAAAAACATGGAATACAAACTCAATTCATACATCACATGAGTGATCTAAATCAACCAAACTATCAAATCCTTACAATACCAATTGTTTGTCAAAACTCACATTTATACAATTCACACATGGGATCATTATATTCGACAAACCTCAACGATACAACAAATGTGAGTACATTCCCAATCTAAATTTTGGAACACCTTTCCCTATGGTAGATTTAAATAAAATTCAAAACCTACAAATCTATCAACCAAATGATCAATACACGAGTCTTCAACAAAACAACATTATCCCATCAAATCAATACATGCCAAATGTGAATATACCAAATACAAACTTACCAAACATGAATATATCAAATCCAAACTTGGTGAACTATGTGATAGGTATGTTTTCGAATCACACCAATGTTGTTCAAAATCCAAACAATATGTTGACAACTCAATTTATTGATCCAAATCAAGGTTACCTAAATCAAAGCAATGTGTTTCCCAACCAAAAAAATGTTCAATACCAACCTATAGTGCAAAATCTAAACATCATCCCAAATTAGAACATGGTCCAAAATGAATTTGTACATGATCCCATACAAATACCACAAGTGTATATTCCAAATATGCTTGACCAACAACCAAATCAATTATATCAAGGGTATCAAAATCAAAATCAAGATCAAATTTTGCGACATCAAATTGCTTCACTTGCCAAAATAGTTGATTCATTGTGTCAAGAGACATATCCACCCCAAAGTTGACACACTCCCCCATTGGTTAAACCATGTCATCAAAACATTGAGTTGTGTCCACAACCACATCAAGAACAACATCTTCAATATCAAGAATTTGGATCTCAAAATCAACAACCTCAACAACAAGATCAATCACCACATCTCCAAGATCAATCACAACTAGATCAATCTCAACAAGCACAAACCTCACAAGATGAAAAATGTGAATACACTCCTTTGGGAGAGCCAATTGAATCAACATTAAACAAGCTACTTAATGCAAAACTCATCACTCTTCCAAAAATAAGTGCTTACCACTCTATCATAAATATCTCTTGGAATAAGAGAAGAGCTTATTGTGAGTATCATAGAGAAAAGCTTCATGAAACATCAAATTGTATTCAACTCAAGGATCTCATCCAAGACCTTATTGGTCAAGGAAAAATAATTATTGAGGACAATGATCAAGATTCAACCACTAATGATAGCAGTGACAATCTCTCCAGCACAATTGTTGAAAAAAATGATCGAGACCTATCCATCAATGAGCACCTTGAAGATATTTCTACCCCATCCAATGATCAAATCAACATACATCAAGAGTCATTTTTTAATCATGATAAAAACTCATCAACAATATCCAACAATGATCCATTTCAAGAAGTGTTAGCATCATTTGATCCTATGATTGGAAACATTTAAAATATCTCCACCACCATTTTTGAGGACAAAATTTAAGATCCATTCACCAATGATCATGTTGAAAATATCTCTACATCACCTAATGAGTTATAGGACACATCTCAAGAATTTATTCCAAAGAATGATCAACATCTTTCACTAAAGTCTAGCAATGGTCCTTTGCAAGACATATTGACATCCTTTGACCTCATGGTTGCAAATATTGAAGGAATCCTCAACTCAACACTTGATCCAAATCCACTCAAAGATCAAGAAGATATTGAGCCACTTCCAATGCCTAATGAAGATATCCAAGAACCCTTTGTAAGAAATCCATCCTTTGAAATTGACCCATGTCAAGAACTTAATCCAAACCACATCGAAAGTAATTCCAAAATTAATCAAGATCAAGAATTTGTATCTCCAAGATGATATAATGATCTAATGGGAATTCTCAAATCTATGCAAGATGTCATAAATGGTGATCATATCCATATAGCACATACTCCTCCATCTACCCATGAGATGCTTTTTTTGGATGGACATGTAGATGATCTTTATTGAGAACAAGATTCCTTTACTCTTGACATTATTACACGAGAATAGGAGGTTATTGATTCCTACAATTAAGCTGAGCTGTCAACATTGGGATTAGATATATCCCAAATTCAAATTGAGGACATCATGTATGAAGATATCTAGCATTATCCACTCAAGGAAATAAGTCAGACCAAATAAGATATTTCAGAGTAAATAGAGCAACAAATTGAAATAACATCATCTACAATGGTCATTTATCAGAGAATGCTTGCTAAATAGGACATCTTGAAATAGGAAGAATCAAAGCATGAAGGTACTACTTCCACAATACTGGGGGAAACCTCATCTCAAGCAAACGTCAACATAGGGAGCATGAAGAATCCTTATGATGAAACCAATGCCAATACTACAACCAGCCACATCACGAATCTTCATGGATCACCCCATCCACAAATTGGGACCAACCTCAAAAGAAAGATGTGAATCAAAGCAAGAAGAACATCATTAAAGAAAAATAAGTAGAAAAGCATGAAGGACAAATCAAATAGAAGTGGATACCAAAGAATACAAATAAAGATAATCCCTATCAAACTCCATTAGTCAAAGAAACTATGGGGAAAAATCAAAAGGGGAAATGTATCCATCAAAGAAATCTACAAATATAAAATAAGGACTCTCAAGTGACGTACAAAGTATATCTAGAATTTGGTCCTAATTGCACACACACTTTTTTATCCACCCATCATTGCTCATCTTCCCAAGTTTGGAGAGTTAAAGGTCCCAAACTATCAACCAATCCATCTTCTATTCCTAAACACACTCCATGATCCACTCCTCCACGCATGATATCCAATTCTCACATTGACCATGTATTGGCAGCCATCCTTCATCATAAGGAATTAGAAGGCCTTCTATTGTGATGTGTGCATAAAGACAAAGTTAACTTTGGTTTCAACAAAGCAAAACAAAATTCTCAAAAGTTGCATTCAAGTGCACATATCTTAGCGAAACAACTTCTTCAAGAAAGATATCGATGGCACATTATGACAAAAGCATCAACGTCAACACTACCAGGTGGCTCAACGTGAGCATGGATCTTTCAGAAAAATAAAAAAAATCAACAAATCATGAAAATAGTAAAGATAAAAATCGTCCTCTAGTGAAAACCACTACGGTGGCACTTTAGGCAAGTACTATGATGAAAACCTAGCAAACAGACATCATGTGTAGAATCAAGCATCTATGTGTGCTAATTCAGGGAAGCATCTTATCTCATTCATAATAAATCCAACATTTCATCCATCTTATCCACATTAAATCCATTCATCCATGAACCATTTATCCAATCCATTTTTATCCATCTACATCCATATTCCAAATTATCTTGATCTTGAAAAAAGTTTGGTGTACACTTTACACTTGCTTATGGTAAACATCTTAACATGGGTCACTATCATTAATTCTATCCTACCCAACATTATTTACGATATGAAGCATTATCCAAATGAGCAGCCTCTATTCAAACACCTTATATTATCACATGATAATCCTTGGCATCCTTTTCATGCTTACCATATCCATCCATCCATACATCTATCCAAGCATACACCCATGGCGTTCCATACATTTCTAGACACTAGGGGAAGATATTTAAATCTTGCTTCAGGAATAAATCTTGATCCATATCTTCCAACTTATGTGGTGATCTGAACATTAGAAAACATGAAATCAAATTGGTCAAAACATTTGTAAGCAAAAATCAAAATCACTAACCCATGGCATATTTTGATGAGAATGTGTTCCTTATCTAGCTTTGTCTTTCATCGAACATTAATCCAAACAATTAATATCAGTTGCATCTAATTCTCACTTCAATGTCACATCAAATAATTCAAACACATTTTGTTGCAAACCAAGCTTCAAAATTTTGATCAATCAAATCTAATCAATCCATCATCATCTCAGGATATCCTTCCCAATCCTCATGTTTCTTAACACTATCCTTGCATTGTTGTGTATCTTCAACAATGTTATCATCATCAATCCATCAATTAGATCAATCAACCTTAGCATGGTTTTCAAAAAAATCTCAAAATAAATCACTAATATCGTCACACATATCCATATCCAAATCATCAAAATAAATGAAAAAATTTCAAAAAACATTCAAATCATATCAAAATCCCAAAATAGGTCAAAAAGTCAGAAAAAGTAAAAAACATGGTTGTTGAATTATGTCATCTTTGATCTTAAACATAGGCAAGGCCATCATTGATGAGCCCCTAAGACACAAAAACAAAAAAACATTCATACATCTCAGAAAACCCAAAAACATTTGAAAATTTAAAAATCAAAACATTTAAATAACCCAAAAATAAAAAATAGTAGCAAAACATTACAAAAACATCAAAAACATCCAAATATTTGAAAAATCCATCAGTCTCATTTCACTTCACCATTATAATCAATCATCCATAATAAATCGATTGTCACCTTCATCCTTTGGAAAAATAAACATAAACACGTGTACAACAATCAGCAAAAGCAGAACTTTTAAATACAAACAAATCAAATTCTTGATCATTATCTAACATGGCAATCAAACCTTATATCAATGACCTTTCAAACAACCTATCAACCTTCCACCATTTGCTAACATGTCCTAGGATGTATCCTTCCTACAATGGGCATCATCGATTGGCAAAACACTTTGGATTCTTATCCTCACACATGTCCCCTTGGCCAAAGGTATGAAAAACATTGACTTGTTTGTTCATGTGATCTTTTCTTGTGATTTATCTTATTGCGCTCATTCCAATGACCTATCAATGATGTCTATCAAAAAGATTTAGAGAGAAAGGAATGGTGAATTGATCATTATCTCATTTACTGTGCTTGTTGGATGTTCTTATAATATAACCTTGGCGAATACCTACTTTGTTAGGTGTGTATGGAAGGTGTTTTGGGAAACTTGTTGAATATTACATTGTTAGGTTATTCCTTTTTGTGTTTTGGATCGAGGTGTTCAAAACTTCTGAAGTACATCCTAGTGAGGTTTCTACATGTCAAGTGTGAATAAGAATACTCCTATCTATTTATTGAGTCAAATTCCATCACACTAGATACAACGCCATCCTAGTTATCCATACCTTAATGCATCATGTCTATGTGTTTTATAAAAAAAAGGAATAATATTTCATTAATATCCCAATCCTTGAAAACAAGCAAATCATCATCTCTCATCACCATATCTAATAAAGTCTTGAAGAATCATAGGCTTGTTGGACTTTTGCATCAATCTCAAAATAAATGGTTAATCAATATCCATCTCATTCTTCTACTTATATCTCATTCTCATTCTAACTTATTCTTCTATTCTTACTAACATTTCTATCTAGGTATCAAATATGGGCAATATATCAAAATATACATGAGGCTACCCATGGTCGATGCCTGTCTATACATCATAAAATATCTCTACATCAAATATATAATTTTTCTAAAGAATTATATTTTGTCCTCTGATCAACATAACCACTCTTGTTATTTTTGTTGCGATCTCAATCGAAAAATTAATTTTTTTTGTTTGATCTCTCAAGGGGGCAGTGTACCAGCATAATTCCTTCCACTGGGCAATAGTGGGGCATCCAAAAATTCAAGAATTTTTAGTTTTTTTTTATCTAGGCAACAGTGTTGATTTTAAAGAGCGTTAGTCTTTGAACCAATGTAATAGATACCTCGCTTCAAAGAGGGGAAAAATGTAGACACTTCAAATCATCTTGATCAGTATTACACACTTGAATTTGATCTTAACACCATTTCCTCTTAAAACACCTCTTTTCTTGCTATTTAATTAGATAATCCAAATTATTTAATTAAAATTCCTATGTCTTCTCATTTGATTAAATATCTCTAATTATTTAATTGTCACATTCCTCTAAAAACCCCTAAACCCACCTAAATTAATTAATCCCTAATTAATTAATCTTATCCCCTTGCTAATCCTCATTAGCCCATTCTCTAGATTTTAACCCTGCTAAGGTTAAATAAACCTATGGTTTATTAACCCCACTTGCACAAGTAATTAATTTCCTCAAATTAATTAAATGGCTATTTTCCTCACAAAGGAATATTCCCATGGAATATTCCTCCATTTTTCCCCCCATTGACTTTCTCTCCCCAAGCCTTAAATTCTCTTACAATCCATCATGTCTCTTACATGAGCATTCACTTCTCTTACAAACCATCATGTCTCTTACAGGAGCATTCACTTCTCTTACAAGCCCTCATGTCTCTTACATGAGCATTCACTTCTCTTACAAACCTTCAATACCTTTCACCCATATGTCACTAATTCTTCTTGCACATGTATTAACTCCCTCTTACATGCCCTCTTCCCAAAATGTGTACACAAATATGTGGGTACATATCCCCATCACCTCTCTTGGACTTGTGACACTTGTCACAAGGCTAATGATCCTCCCTTTTATCCCACATTCCTTAGTTTCAACCCTTGGTTCAACCTATCTCTCCTATAAATAGAAGTCACTTCTATGGGAAAGGGATTCACTTTCATGAGAGCAAAGGCATTATACTCATTTTCATCCATCAATCATCCAATTGTTGTCATTATCTTTGAAGGAAATTGGCATTTATCATGATCTACTTCTTGAAGAAAACTTATGCTACACAATTTCATCCTCACTATCATCCATTTTCATCATTGGAGCTCTAGTCTTGCATCAATTTCATCTTTCATCCACAATCTTGAAGCTTGTTCATCAAAAGGGATTGGGAAAGGGCCATATTCCACATCAATATGGCACCAATACCCCCTATGGGATGAGGTTTGGGGTGTTTAGCAAGGTTTCATTCACGCATGTATTGTTATTTCATGCTTTTGTATTGATTGTTTCCTTATTTTGTGCTTTCAAGAATTTCATAGGGAGTTAGATTTATCTTAGTTAATATGACTAATCTTCTTGTGTTTTGATCATGTTAGCTATAGGTTTAGAAATTATGACACAACAATTTGTTGCTACCTTATAAAATTATGAGGATTGTAAGAGGTTTAAAAGTGGATGCTTCAAAGGCCAACATTATTGAGGTGTTTGTTTTGCCGCAAGGAGAGGAGTTTCCAATTAGGGCAAACATTGTAGCTACTAGGAACAAATTTAGAGAACATGGAGAAAACTAGGACTCATCCTCCCAAGGTACTAAAAGATTATCTTTACCATGGTTTTCGGATTCTATTGCTTCATATATCATTATCTTACATGTGATGGTAGGAATTCTTTGTTATACACAGTCCATTTTAAAATTTTAAGTCATCTCGCCATGATAGGCATGTCAGTGTGCCCAATTTTCATTACAATCTATTGAAAAGGATGAGTTTTGAATACAAAAGAAAAAGGAATAACATGACATTGTCACATTATTGCTTAGTTACCTTGTTGGTAAAGAGAAGTTTGAGGGTTCAGTTTCCATATGTTTCATGGGAGAGCTTCCTAAATTGTAGTCATACCAATAACATTCTTGAGGAACCTAATGTCCCAAAAAATGTAGAATGAGCTATTGTATCAATAAGGGAAATGCCCTATGGCTCACCTGTTGCTTCACCTACTCGCAGCAGAGGAGAGACAGAAGAGTAAAGCTTGTGAAACTCACAATCCACAGCCTTTGAGCAACTCACAGTAGGGGATACCCCCCAAGAAACCCCTACTTATTCAAAACACCAAAAACTAGAAAGAGGAAAGGTGAATCTTCTTCTACACCTACAAGATTGCAAAAGAAATCCACCCATCCAAGGCATTCACATTGCTTGAAAAAGAAAGGTGTTATGAGGGGATCAATTAAGAAGCAAGAAAAGGAAAATGTTGTGATAGTGGAAATAGATTCATAATTGAAAGATGTCCCTGGGAATGTTCTTACACTAGTCAAACAAAAATGGTATGACACAAGCACCTCTGAATCCAATTCGAAGGATGTCTTTGTTGCTAAAAAGATGAGAAAGAGAACCCCATAAAGCCCTGATAGTGAGGGTTGTGACTATGCCATAGGTGATGATAACCGGTTTTTAGAGAAAGATGAATTTTTTTTTGTTGAGGAAAGGAATGTTAAGAAGGAATTGCAGGAGGAACTTGATAGAATAAAGTAGTTGGAGGAGTTGTTGAAAAATTATCAGTCAAAGGATAATGAGAAGGACATGAAAATTAAAGAATTGGAGGAGAAATTGCACAAATCTGAACATGGGTCCAAGCTAGATGTTCTTGCACAACTTGCTCTTGTGGAACCAAGGAATAAAGAACATATGGTTGTAGGAAGACTTCCTCTACTCCAACTAGCCCCACTATTGTGTCCCTAGGAAATGAGTTGTGGAAAATAATTAATGAATTCTCTCTATATAAGGAAGCATGGGAGAAGGAAAAAGTAGAGATGATAGACATGATTGAGGAAATTACAGACAAGGCTACAAAAATCCTCAAATGTAGGCCACCCGCTAGGGTGTATGCCTTATTTTTTTAAGAATTTTTTTTGTGTTTTCAATTCAGCCAGCTAATTAGTAACTCACCAATTGCCCTGAGCAAAAAAATTGAGTTTTTAAATACTTTTGTTCACTCAACATCAAATATACAAGATTCAGCTGTGTGAATTTTACTTGCATAATCTTGATCTGCTAGATGATATAGAGTGGAACCCCTTAATATTTGTGGGGGAATTACATGTTAGAGCATTGGTTTCATACTTCAGGAATGAGCAACTGAGAGGGGAAATAATGCACGATTATATTGAGAAAGAAAAATCTATTTCTCTCTAGACAGAAAAGAGGCAAAGGATCCCAACACAATCATTGATAATAGACAAATCTCTTGAAGCATAAAGGTGTTGGTAGAAGGATAATAAACATCAAAAAGAATGATTATACCAAAATGAAACAACTAGTTGTAGGTATCATCCCTTATTCTTTTAAATATGTATAGGGAAGACGGATAGAATTAACTCTTGAATTTCAGAAGAAAGAACCTCACTCCTTATATATTTTTTTAGCCATGATTGAAAGGTCTCATAGGTGCATAGAAATTTACGAAGACAATGGACTTAAATGGGTACCTCTTACATTTCATCCACGAATAATTCTTCATCTAGTGCCACATTGGACAAGGGAACAACATGCTGAACAAGAAGAGGCCAAAAATATCAAATGGGAAAGACTTTCATGCTATGGGGGCTACTACTTCAAAATAGGGAAAAGGAGTGGATGTGGTTGAAGAGTTCAAGAAGATGACTCTAAATTACAACCTTTAGTCCTAAACTGTTGCTTGAGGACAAGAAAATACCTTAGTTGGGGAGAATGATGAGACTAATTAATAGGTATTTTTCTCCTATTTAGTTCATGTTTTTAGACATTTTAGACTGCTTATTTTATATACATTCTTGAACTTATTTATCATTTTTTATAGCTTTCATGAAAATTGAACTAGGTGTTGATGAATGGGAATATGGCTATGATATGTTGATAATTGCATGGTTAAATGTGTGTATGAAATGCAATATGAATCTATTTTTAATTCATGGTTATTAGTATTATGTATATGTTGGATGAACTAACTCTTTGCAGCTCAAAAGCCAGAGTAAGTAGATTGTAACCCATAATAACTAGGATACTTAACCCACAGCCAAAGGATTTCAGGAAGAAATCCAGAGGAGATTCCATAACACTAGAGACGTGGAAATTATAGGAATGGAAGAATTCATTGATGAGGATAATTGTGAATCACCAAGCCACATTAATAAGACAACTGAAGACAAAAGGATTCTGCAATAGTTAGGAAGCCAATGTGATTATTTTCACAATACACATCTCTGCTATGTCATTATAGATAGAGTTCTAGTCCTAGTTTCTTTCTCCCATCCTTTCAATTATCATTTTAGTTACATAGACTTAGTCCTTCTCTACTTTATAGAAGAATGATAATTTGCATTTAAGTTTCTATTTTGAGTCCTTGTTTCAATAAACCTCCCCTAAACCTATATAATTGGATCGGTGTTCAAGGAGTAGATATAGCGAGTGGATATGTTTTGATATATTTTTATGTTACATAAATAGTAATTTGTTGATTTCTTGTTACACATTCATGAATAAGAAATCTTTGAATATTCTTTTCAGCTTGTGAAATCTAGTTAAAAGCAATGAAGATGTTTTCAGTTTATCATTTTGTTTAGTTGATTCAAGGAGTTAAATTTGATTTTACTTAGTGGACATAGTGACTTGAGAACGTTCCACTCAAGGTAACTATTCTCCACCATTAATTCTTTGTTGTTACATTAGTTGTTTTCATTATTGCATCCATCTTAATTAGATTCTTCATTTTTGTGTATGTGAATGAGATATGGTTTTATGATTTATGCTTGGCTTTGTCTCAATGCATTATCATCCAGAGTGAGACAAGTATTTAGAAGTGAAAGTTAGCAATATAGTCAATTTATAGAGTTTAATTAATTACAAAGTTTAGGTTTTGACAGTTAACTAGTCACAGTGTTGAGATGTAAGTACCCATAGAAATAGTTCAAGATTTAATACTTTTTCCTATTTCACAATTTATGTTTTTCCACATGTGTAACCACCTATACTAGATTATATAAGCAATATAGAATCTTTAGATGCACATAAAGTTCTAGCATCATTACAAGCTTACGTTAGCCCTAGTTGATAATTAAATGAAGTCCTTACAAGGTTTTAGTAGATTTTTTAGTTAGGAACCACCTCTGAATTATTAGTTTAGACACCAAGTTTACTAAGCATTAGTTTGGGCCTTACATTCATTATAAATAGGTGATGTTTGAATCAAATCCTACAACAAGATCTTAGTAGGAGTATTACGAAGTTTCTCAACAAGATCAAATTATTTACCACTACGTTGTTGGATATTAGATGTAGGTGGGAGGTATGGTTGAGGCAATGGAATGGGTGTTTGTGCTTGTTTTATTTTTTTATTGTTTCAAATGTTATATGTGTGAGCTACAATATGATAATTTGGTTGTTGTGACATATAATTACTTGTAAGTTTTTTTTCAAAGCTTAAGATATGGCTGTGAGGTTTAGGAGGTCCTATAATGAGAGGTGCCTTAAGAGGTCCAATAATTGGAGTACTTTTAGAAGATCCAAAAGGAGTTTTAGGAGGTCCAATAATCAAAGGAGATATAATATCCAATTGTGCATTCATAACTTCAATGCATTTGACTTCTTGTTTATGATCTTCTATCAAGTGGGGATGTAATGTCACCTTAGTATCATCTATGGAATCCATAAATGTATCAATGATTTCATCCTCTTATGCTACAATATCTTCCCAAGTAGAAGAGGTATTGGGAGATAAACAAACAAGATTCTCATGACACTCAATTATTGGGTCCTCTAACACCAAGATACCTTCTTCATAAGTAAGTGAGGTATCAAGAGAAGAACAACTATGATTCTCATTATTGTCAATGATTACATCTTCTTGCACCAAAACATTCTCACAAGTAGGGGAGATGTTGGGAGATGAATTAAGATTAGGCAAAGTTATATTAAGAAATGTGTCAATGATTTCATTCTCTTGCACCAAGATACTCTCACAATTAGGAGAGAGCAGGAGAGGGATTAATGAAAAATAACAAAAGAGGAGAAATAAACCTATATTCACATGCTTGTATCAAAAATTCCTTGAAAATATTCACAAGATCTGATAATTGAACATGAATTATGATAGCACAAGATTTTTACAATTCAAGAACATGATGTAAACTATTGTCCTATAGATCTGATAATTTCCAACACTGAAATGCAACAATTTCCCCAAATTTACAACCAATTAAGCAAAATGACACTTTTCTTGCACATGCAATAACATCTTTTCATAATTTCAAATCAAACATTTGCAAGTGAAAATTGACTTAAAATACAGAGATAGAGATTTGTGCAAAGTTTTTTTGAGCCACCAGTAGCAGGATAGAGGCACCCAAGGGTGTCTATGTCCTTGATAGGGATTCTAAAAGTTAAAAAATTGAATGTTTATTAGATTTCCTAGGGGTTTGGTGTCTATTTGCAAATAGGTTTGGAGGTCAATATTTCTCCAAAATTTGCTCAATTTAAGACAATGAAGTTCAAAATGCAAGTGTTCAATAATGTTGAATTTTTTTTACAAATTTTTAATGCAATTTCGAGATCTAGTCATGCAACAATTGACTAACTCTAAGATGCAAAATTCTGAGAATGATGAGTTGATACAAATTTGAAACAAAACCATAAAAAATTTCACCTTTTTAACCTAAATGAAGGATGTCTAAATGAATGCAATGAACAATTTTATATTTTAATTGCCTAATGAATGCAATTTGAATGTAGATCTAATCTAAGATGATTGAAACAAACCCTATTGTAACACATAATGTAATATGATGCACAATTTTTGAATTTTATGTCTTTTATGATGCTAAATGAAACCCTAAGTGAACAATGTAAAACTTAGATCTATGATGAAATTTTAGAATGTATATAATGTTAACATGTCAAGTTCTCCAAATTGAAATGAAGAAAAAGAGAACCCTAGGTTTCGTATATAAAACCTAGGATCAATTTTTGCCTTTTTAGGGTTTCATTAAGATGTTGATCGATAAGGTGATTAGATTGAATTTCAACCATGAAGGTGAGCTAATCAGACTTAGATCTGTTGGATGTTGTGGTTGTGTTGTTGATATGTGGTTGTCATTGATGTCAATGTGCTATTAACATTAATGCATTAGAAGCAACATATGTCGGGTATATTGTGAAAATTGTAATAAAAGTGCTACAGGTTGTTAGTGGTGAAGTGAAGTTCAGTTTTTCAGTGAACTCAGTACATTGTTGTTCAGAGGTTGTGGACTAAAGGGTTTCTTGTTGAGTATATCTATTTTATCCATGTCTAGTTTCAGCGATCCACGTGAAGATTTGATCAAGTTATGAAGATTTGTATTTTGATAGTTTTTTTGTTACTTTAGTTTGTGTTCCTGAATGAAGATCATGTGATTTCACTAAGTTCAATTGTTGCGGATGATTCTCTGGTGATTCATGATGTTTTTGGATGTTTCTAGATCATTCTATATCTGTGTTGCATGTCTGCATTGTTCGTGGTGCTCGCGATTTGAGATTTTCTCTTGAGTGTTCGTATTTTTCATGTTCTTGGCCGACAAGTTGTTGAAGCGTGTTGTGGATCTTCGAGGAGTAATTAATTGAAGTGGTTCATGTTTGAGGATGTTATTTTTGGTCTTCACTATGTTGTGGCCAAACTTGGTTGATTCGCATGAAAAATCTTTATTGTTTTGGGTAGACATTTTGTATTCATTTTATTATTTCTTTGTGGCCAACTTATAGTGATGTAATTTCTTGTTGCGGATATATATAAGAGATTTCTTATATCATTTGATGTAGTAGTGTGCATGAATAATGTTCTAAATCATTCGAAGGTAGAGCAGAGAGTGAAGAAGAGTGAAGAAGTGTGAAGAAGTGTTCATGTGCTTAACCGAAATTGTAATAAGGAATTAGCATATGCTAATTTTTTAGTTCAAAATCTGATGGATATAATCAAAACCTTTCTGTAAGACAATGTGTCTTCCTTTGTAATTGAGTAGTGAGCTCTAGGTAGTGTGCCTGAATGCATGTGCATTCCCCATTCATATTTCCTTATACTTTTAATAGGGTATAATCTTGTGGACTAACCTCCACCGTGGTTTTTCCCATAACAGGGTTTGCACGTAAAAATCTTGGTGTTATGTGTGCTTCTAATGTGTTGTTCATTCATGCTTTCATGATTATTGATTTGATCTATGAATAAGGTTAATGAAGTTGAATAAGTTTAAAATTATGTGACAGATGATTCACCCCCCCTCTCAGTTGTCTATCCTTATGTTTCCAACAATTGGTATCAGAGCAGGTTCCTTGGAAGAATTTTAACAGCTTGGGGTGATCCAGGATGACAACTTATAAGAAGGATAGTCCTAGATTTGATGGAACAAATTATTCTTTGTGGAAGACTCGAATGGAGTGCCATATAAGATGCATTGGTGAACCCTACTGGACCATTACAAGTAATAGGTATGTCATTCCACCGAATAGTACTTATGTTGAGTATAATATTAGGGCTAAGGAAGCGTTGTTGAGTGCTTTAACTGATACTGAGATGACAAATGTGATGGAATAAAGATTGCTTATGAGATTTTGAAAAAGTTGGAGACCTTGTATGAAGGTGATGCTAATGTGAAGATTGCTAAGCTACAAAGTCTAAAAGGGAAATATGAAAAGTTGAGAATGGGTGATGATGAAAATGTTATTACTTTCATGCAAAGAGAATGAACTTGTGTGTGGTATCAGATGTGCTAGTGGATAGATAGACGAATCAGAGATTTTTGCTAAAGTGCTTAGATCCTTGCCTGATTCTTACAAAGTCAAAGCTAGTGCTATTGAAGAGCTTCAAACTATGACAAATGTTACCAGAGATATGTTGATTGGTAAACTTACTGCTTTTGAGTTGAGTGAATTTGGTGATGCCCTTCCTAAGGTAGAATTTGCATTCAAGGCCACTACTTCTGGAAGAGATAAATACAGATATGATCTAGGTGAAAGTTCATCAAGAAAGACATTCAAGTATGAGGATGAAATGAAATAGCTTGATGAAGAAGAAAGAGAGATAGAAGAGCTTGAATCACTGATTGTGAAAAGGGAAGGCATCGGACAAGGTAAGTATAAGGGAAAGTTTCCTATTAAATGTTTCTCTTGCAATAAGATAGGTCATTTTGCATCAAGGTGTCCTGAAAGAGTTTCCAAGCCAAGATATAACAAGCCTAAATTTCAAAAGAAGTGTTACTATGTTGCTGATGAAGGTATGACAAATGATGAATCTAATAAAGGAAATGCAAGTGAAGATGAATTTGTATTTATTGCTATCAAGGAAAATAATCTCGTGTCTACTGAATCTGCTAATTGTACAAATGTAGAGAAAGCCATAATTGCTCAAGTTGAAGAGAAAGATGAATGGCTAATTGACAATGGTTGCTCTCATCATATGTCAGGAGATAAAAGTAATTTGTGAGTTTGGAAAAATATGATGGTGGTGTTGTGAGATTTGGCAATGACAAAGCTGGTGTGATTCGTGGCAAAGGATGTATTTCTCTTGATGGTAAGCATAATACTGATGATGTCCTATATGTGGAAGGTTTGAAGCATAATATTTTAAGTGTTGGACAGATGGTTGATAAAGGATACAATCTTCAGTTCATGGATGGTAAGTGCAAAATATTGGGATATTCTGGAAATGTGATTGCATCAGGTACAAAAGAAAAAGGTAATATCTTTCACCCGAGTGTTGCTAACAAAAGTTGCTTGATTGCTCAAATTGATGAAAGTTGGTTGTGGCATAGGAGAATGTGTCATTTTAACTTTGATAATATTGTCAAGATAAGTTCTACTAAGACTGTGAGAGATCTTCCTAAGTTGATGAAACCTACTAATGCCATATGCAAGGAATGTCAATTAGAAAAGAAAACTAGAATTTCATTTTGGAGCAAACAACAAAATTCAAATGGATTGTTGGATCTTGTGCATACTAATTTGTGTGGTCCTTCTAGAGCTCGAAGTTTACAAGGATACAGGTACTTCATGTTGCTTATTGATGACTATTCAAGAATGATGCGGGATACTTTCTTAAGGGAGAAATTTGAAGCTCTAGAAAAGTTCAAGATCTTTAAGGCTATGGTTGAAATAGAGACAAGTTTGAAGATTAAATGTTTGAGATCAAATAGAGGTGGTGAATTCACTTCTGGTGAGTTTAATTCTTTTTGTGAAGAATATGGAATAAAGAGACAATTATTTGCACCGTGGACCCCTCAATAAAATGGAGTTGTGGAAAGCAAGAACAAAACAATTCTAGATATTTCTAGAACTATGATGTTGGAAGAAAATGTACCTCATATCTACTGGAGAGAAGCTATGAGTACTGTTGTGTACACACTTAATAGGGTACAAATCAAAGGTGATACTAGTAAGACTCCTTTTGAGCTATGGACTGGTCAAAAGCCTACTATTAGATATTTCAAGATCTTTGGAAGCAAGTGTTATATCAAAAGAGATGAAGATAAAGGAAAGTTTTGTGTTGGTGTGGAGCTTGATCAGTCTCCAAGTAGGAGATTGTTGGTATGTGGCGACTAATCATGCTATAAGGGGTTGGGATGTGGGTTACAGTATGTAGAAAAAGGTGATTATTCACAAGATTGTAATAGGTTTTGTATTGGATAATAAAATCATTGGATGGCTGTGGTTTTGTGGATGTAGCTCAGATTGGGTGAACCACATTAAATTCTCTGTGTTGTCTTATTTCTGCTATAATTTTCTGTGTTTTATTTCTCTATTTTATTGATCAAATCTACATTTAACTGTTAGATATCTACCTTCTAACCCTAACAAGTTTGATGCTAGGAGTGATGAAGGAATCCTTTTGGGTTATTCTACTAAAAGAAAGGCCTATCGATGTTACAATAAGAGATTGAAGAAAATGGTTGAAAGTGCAAATGTCAAGGTTGATGAAGACATAGTTGCACCATCTAGAGCCTTTGGATATGATTTTGATGATCAAAATGATAGTACAAACAAAATTCAGACTTCAAATCAAGTTCAGATCATTCTAGTGAATCAAGAAGGTAAAGAGAAAGGATAAATTGGTGAAAGTACAGAAGAGAGATCAGAAGAGCCTGAAATGCCATAAGACTCTGAGGTATGTAAGGTTTAATCATTCAGAGAATCAGATCATAGGTGATAAGAACAAAGGTGTTTAGATTAGGAGAAAGATTGTGGAAGAATATTGTTTGATTTCAAAGACTGAGCCTAACAATGTGAACGAAGCATGCAAAGATGAACATTGGGTTGAAGCAATGAAAGAGGAACTACAGGAGATTGAAAATAATGATGCATGGATTCTTGTTCCCAAACCTAAGGATAAAAATGTAATTAGAACTAAATGGGTTTTTAGAACCAAACTGAATGAGCAAGGTGAAGTGGTAAGAAATAAAGCGAGACTAGTATGTAAGGGATATTCATAGATGGAAGATATTGATTTTGAAGAAACCTTTTCCCCTGTTGCTAGAATTGAAGTTGTGAGATTGTTTCTTGCTTATGTTGCTTACAAAGACTACAAGGTTTATCAGATGGATGTCAAGTCAGCTTTTATAAATGGCGAGTTGGAAGAAGAGGTGTATGTTGAACAACTGGATCAATTTCAGTTGACTAATCAGGGAGATATCGTTTGTCGGTTGAAGAAAGCATTGTATGGACTCAAGCAAGCCCCTAGAGCATGGTATGCTAGATTAGATAAGTACTTGGTGAAGCTTGGATTTAACAAAGGTACTATTGATAGTAATTTGCATTTCAAGATTGATCATAATAAAGATTTGATTATGGAAGTCTTTGTTGATGATATCATATTTGGAGGAGATGATAGCTTTTGCATGAAGTTTGTTGATGAGATGTAGAATGAGTTTGAGATGTCAATGATTGGAGAGATGAAATTCTTCTTGGGATTGCAAATTACTCAGTTAGATAAAGGGATCTTTATATCTTAGTCCAAGTATGTGAAAGAATTATCAAAGAAATTTGGTATGGAAGATTCAAAGCCAGTTGGTACACCCATGGTGACCGGATGCAATTTGACAACTGATGATGATTCTCTGAAGGAAAATCAAACTAGATACAAATCAATGATTGGTGGATTTCTCTACTTGACTCAAACCAAGCCTGATATCATGAATGTTGTATGTATTGTTGCAAGATTTCAAGCTGATCCCAAAGAATCTCATGTGGCTGTTGTGAAGAGGATTTTCATATACTTGAAGGGGACATTTGACTTTGGCCTATGGTATCCTAAAGATGATGATCTTACTTTGAGTTCCTTTACTGATGCTGATTGGGCAGGATATTTGAATGATAGGAAAAGTACTAGTGGTGGAGCATTTTTCTTGGGAAAGAAGTTGATTTCATGGCTAAGCAAAAACCAGAATGCTATTTCTTTATCTATTGTAGAGGCAGAATACATTGTTACTGCTAATAATTGTACTCAAGTATTATGGATGAAGCAAATGTTGAAGGATATCAAATTTTTGTATGATGAGCCTATTGTTATATTCTATGATAACTCAAGTGCTATTAACATTTTGAAGAATCTGGTGTTTTCCAAGACCAAGCATATATCTATCAAGTTTCACTTTTTTAGAGAGAAAGTAAGTGAAAAGGAAGTCAGATTGGAGTATGTACCTACTAAGGAGTAGATTGTAGATATATTTACGAAGTTGTTTCCTAAGGATACTTTTGAGTATCTCAGAGGGAAGTTAGGGGTGATTACCCCTCCTAATCAGAACTAAGATGCATTGATTTGCATCAATTCATCCATTTCATGATCATATTTTGATCCAGATTGATGTTGTGGTGGCTGCTACTCAAGGGGAGTAGTCATATGTTCAGATGTTTAGGTTTTCAAATATATGGTTGAGAACTTGTATAGAAGAGATCTTTGTCATTGATGACAAAGGGGGAGAAGAGTAATGTGAAAAAATTTCTGGGTGAGAAGAACCTAAGGGGGAGTAAGTGTAGTTGCATTGATGGTGTTTTTCACATCATGTCTTGCCATCAATGCCAAAGGGGAGATTGTTGGATGTTTTGGTCATGTTTCTGATATGTGGTTGTTATTGATGTCAACACTATTAGCATTAATGCATTAGAGGCTGCATATGTTGGGGATATTTAGAGTAATAAAAGTGCTACAGGTTGTCAGTGGTGAAGTGAAGTTCATTCTATCAGTGAACTTAGTACATCATTGTTCATAGGTTGTGGAATAAAGGGTTTCTTGTTGAGTATATCTAGTTTATCCATGTCAAGTTTCAGAGATCTACGTGAAGATTTGATCAAGTTATGAAGATTTGTATTTTGACAATTTTTTTGTTACTTTGGTTTGTGTTCCAGAATGAAGATCATGTGATTTCAATAAGTTTAGTTGTTGCAGATGCTTCTCTGGTGATTCATGATGTTTGTGGATGTTTCTAGATCATGCTCTATCTTTGTTGCATGTCCACATTGTTTTTTGTGCTCGTGATTCAATATTTTCTCTTGAGTGTTCATGTTTTTCATGTTCTTGGCCAATAAGGTGTTGAATCATGTTGTGGATCTTCAAGGAGTAATTAATTGAAGTGGTTCGTGTTTGAGGATGTTATTTTCGGTCTTCAATATGTTGTGGCCAACCTTGGTTGATTCACATGAAAAATCTTTATTGTTTTGGGCCGACAGTTTGTATTCTTTTTATTATATATTTGTGGTTGACTTATAGCGATGTAATTTCTTGTTGCAGATATATATAAGTGATTGCTTATATCATTTGATGTATTAGTGTGCATGAATAATGTTCTAAATCATTTGAAGGAAGAGTAGAGAGTGAAGAAGAGTGAATAATTGTTCATGTGCTTAACTAAAATTGTAATCAGGCATTAGCAGATGTTATTTTCTCAGTTCAAAATCTGATGCATATAATCATAACCTTTCCGTAAGATAGTGTGTCTTCCTTTGTAATTGAGCAGTGAGCTCTAGGTAGTGTGCTTGAATGCATGTGCATTCCCCATTCATATTTCTTTATATTTTTAATAGGATATAATCTTGTGGACTGACCTCCACTATGGTTTTTCCCCTAATAGGGTTTCCACGTAAAAATCTTGGTGTTATGTGTGCTTCTAATGTGTTGTTCATTCATGCTTTCATGGTTATTGATTTGATCTGTGAATAAGGTTAATGAAGTTGAATAAGTTTAAAATTTTGTGACATCTAATTCACCCCCCTTCTCAGTTGTCTAGCCTCGTGTTGCCAACAAGATCCACATCTTATTGAGTCTTGGAATGGATTGAAAATTATTTTCTTTAATTAACCTAATTATACTATGTGCCCTAATGTGAAAATTGCAAGAATTTGACAATTGATAAATTGAAACAGTGAATTGCAAGCAGATTTGGGAAGGGGCAGAGGATTATGTACGTGTCCTAAATGGTTGATACTAGTAAGAATATGAGGAAAAAGTTTCCCAAGGGTGTTCGAGTCCTTTTATGCCACTCTTGCTCTATTTTTACAATCCTCTAATGATAGATTTGAGATCTTCGTTTCTACTTGTAGAGTTTTTGGAACATTGGTGGATAATTATGTAGGCAAATTTTTGTGAGTTGACAAGGTGTACGATTTCAATTGCACTAATGAAAAAATTGTCTTCAAGCTTCCATCAATCCTCTCCAAACTTGAAACTTGGGCATTCAAAGAGAATGAAAGTGTTATTTCATTTAAGGGCTTGCCTTAGTCAAACTTCATGTTAGTGTTTCCACTTCCACAATGGCAATTTCAATGATAAATAGATAGATGAAAGGAAGGAATGATGAAATTACAAAATGATGCAACTCACCACCCTTCAATGGCTATCTTAAAGGGCTGAATTCATGCACATCACCTCAAGGTCTTGGATCTTGCTTGCTTGAATTGCTTTGGAGACCTACAAAGTGTTAGCCTTCACAAAAAAAATGATAACATGAGCACACATAGAATCACATAGGATTTGACATTTTTGCATCTTGAATTGCTGCAATAAATCACTAAAATTTTACTCTTAATTTTTCTTGAATGCTCTTGATGATCACTCGTTTCTAGATTTCTCTTGTTAGATTTCAAATAATGCCATAACTAAGTATTTATATGCAATTATGCTAATTTCCCTCAAATTAAATCCCAAAAGTCGACATTTGAAATTTGAATTTCAAATTTTAAAATATCGACACTAACATTTCAAATTTGGGTCTTGGCAAAATAGGAGGACCCACACACCCAAGGGTGTATGGGTCTCAACCCCATTTTTCAAAACATAAAGTTTCGGGGACAAAACATTAATTGAATGCATTTGTTCAATGATTGCAATTTATCAAAAAATGATAAAAATAAGCTATAGGGTGCATAATTTAGGAAATTAGGGGTTTAATTAGGTCCAATGAATTAAGGGGAACAAAAAATAGTGTGAAATTATCAAGGGTAACAATTTACAAAAGTACAAGATCAAATATGTAATCATGTGACAAGTGGCACATGATGGATAGGATCTAGGTTTAGGATTGAGAAAAAGAAAAAGAATCCTTGTGGGGATGGCTAGGATTAATACGTTAAATGAGATGAATATATAAGATGAAAAGTTAGTTTGACTTTTGACTAGGCATCTAGATTCAATGAATCTAGACAAGGAGTAGACATGTGAAGAAGACACTTGTCACATGAGGATAAATTTAGATTATATTCCATGTGAACAAGATAAATGGATAAGAATAGATGGACAAAGACAGAGGATAAAAGGGAATTAATTAAACAAATAAAATATGTATTTAATTAATGGGATCGTGTGAAGGGAAAAATAATTAAATGAATAGTGAATATTTGTTCAACTAAAGGATTAGGATAAAGATGGGAAATGATGGAAATAATTAAATAAATAATAAATATTTATTTAATTAATGACTTATGATAGACTAAAATTAAGTGTGGTTGGGTAAGGTCATATTTTAAGCACGACATTGTATGAAATAAGATTTAAACATAGTGGATGAGAGAGAACAATGGTCAAAGATATGATGAGAGAGGATAAGGATCAAAGATATGATGCCGCAATCAACAGGAGTATGGGAAAGGATGAAGAAGGAAAGAATAGGATTAGGTGATGGGATGGCCCCTTAAGAGGACACGTGGGTTAGGAAAACATGAGTGTTCTCTTGAAATGGAACGGAACAATGGGAGAGATGAAGAAGATGAATTAGAAGATGAAAGGGGATGAAAGAAGATGAAAAGGAAGGAGAATTTGATGGAAGAGGATGAAAAGGAATGATAATTTGAGGGAAGAGGATGACATTGGAAGGAAATTTGATTATGATTGATAGGTTATGCCAGTATGTATTGAGAAATCCTAAGATTTGATATAGAAAAGGTGATTATGTACCAAGGTATGAGGAACTACGGTGACAAGGTAACTTTTTCATGAACTTGACACTCAAACAATGACAAGGATGATATATAGGATAAAAACAATGCCCCACTATACACTAGTTGTGACACACCCATATATAGATAGATCAAGGTGGTTGTAAGTAGGTGTAGTCATGGGTTAAAAGATAAGATATAATATCAAAAGATAAATCAAAACAAAAGACTCACTGCAAAACATGTCATGCATCCAACATATCTCTTGCCAAAGATAAGATGACGATGACGATGATGATTGACTTTATTACATTAGGCTTGAATAATCATCTAAGGCTTTGATAAGGATGATTTTCTTACTTAAGCTTGGATAATCACCAAAGCAATGCTTTGATAATGATTATGATAATTGATTGATCAAAAAAGGATATGATGATTGATTAATGTTTGACAACTAGGCTCATGATATGACTTTGATTAAGGATTGACATCTTGGATGCAATGTTTGAATTGATTGAATGTCAAGCTTGAGGAGCACAATATTATGTTTTTCTTTTAATTATGGATGATGGTTGGGATTTGGGATGATGGTTTTTTTTTATGTTTGAGATGGAATGGATATGATAGGGGATGAGAATGGGTTGATGGGTTGATGGGTTGATGTTTGATTTATTATGGGTAAGGATTATATTATGGGATGAGGATGGATTCCAAATGATGAGACTTGAAGGCCAATGCATTGGAAACTAAGGATATACAAGATCAAATCCTTGAAATAATGTTGATGTAACTTTTGTATATAACACATGTGAAAGAATGGAGGAGGGTGAGAAAGGATGAAGGATGGAGGATGGAATGATAGGATGGAACTAATCAAGGATCAATGATAAGTCATGATAGGTTTTATTATACATGGATGGATGGATGAGATTTTATTATGATATGGAAGGATAGGAGGGATGGATGGTTGGCATCCTAAGAGATGGTGGATAAGGGATGATTACACATGACACCTGTTACCATATTTTCACCATGCTACTTATCCAAGGTGCCACCAAAGTGGTTTTCATCATTAGATGGGTTATTTATTTTTATTAGTTTTTGATTTTTGAGTTTCTTAACCTTTTTGGATTTTTTTGGATAAATGAGACTTGATGATGTTGTAATAAAGGTGGACACTCTTTGATAAATGGATGGAAAATATAGATGGATGGATGAATATGGGATGGTAGTGAAGAGGGTGATAGCATGTATGACAAATTAAATGAGCTAAGTTATGATCACTAATATGTGCACTATGAGGGTCTTCATGTATGTAAAGGAGTTTGGTCAACCTTTGGATTAAAGAATGTTAAGGGGTTTCCATCAAAGGTTTGTTGAGATACATTTCCATGAGGGATGGAGGATGGATGTATGGATATGGGAGGATGGGGTGAAGTGTATGGATTGCTTGAAGATGATGAGGATGAAGACTTAGGATCAACAAGGTCACTTCTTGAATTTTTTCTTTGACAGATGCCCTCGATTATTTTGGATGAAGGGGCGTGATAGGAGATCAACTAATGATTTTTCTTTCTTTTATTCTTAACTTTGATTTGTGCATAATCTAATAGTTTTTTATTTTTATTTGGACTAGAGGACTTTTCTTTTCTTTTTATTTTTGGTGTTGATTTTAGATCTCCATTTGATAAAGGAATTTTGATTTTTGATTTTTTATTGATAGCCTTGTTCTTTTGGGATAATGCTTGTTGATCCAAGTTTAGGAGATGGATGGAGTTGGATGAGTTAGATGAGATGGTAAATATATATGAATCATGGAAGAGGTTGGTGATGTCTTTGACATATTCATTGTGACTATACTTATTGGCACTGTTAATGCAAAAGGATGCTTGCATGTATTTAGTGGGAGGATAATTAGGCTTAGTAGGTGTGGTATTAGGTGATACATGCCCTAACAAAGGATGCTTGATATGAAAGGATTGTAGCTCATATTCTCTAATACCAAGGTCTTTGATTTCAGCCTTGATATTTGGGATAGTGTGAGAGGCGAGTAGCGATGAAGGATCCATGTATGAGGATGAGGATGATATGGTATTGGTAGGACAATGTTGTGAAAGACCATGACTAACTTGCAAGAACTTGCGATATTGGAATGGATTTGGATCAACATGGGAAATCAATTCAATTCTATTGTGAGGGAAATTTATGCATTGATATAATTTGGATGGAACAAATTGCATGGCATGGACCCATGAGCGGGCCAAGAAGGATGTTGTATTGGACATCAAGGTCTAGAATTTGGTAAGTAGTTTCAACTGTAGTTGGTTTGATTTGGATGGGTAGCTTTATAGAGCCTTTGAATTCACCCTCAACTTTGCCATATGCTTTGATGATAATTTTTGTTTGTGGATAAAGAGCATCATTAGAATCTCAATTGTTTTATTAAACTCAAGTTGCAAAGGTTAAATCTTGATCCACCATCTACTAGGACACGTTTGATTATGGTTTTATGGATGTGGGCTTGAAGATATAGAAGATTGTTGTGAGATGGATTGATGGAAGGAGTTTCTTTAGTGGAAAATGTGAGGATTATGGGGATGACAAGTTTCCTATCATGGCTTGAATTTTCACTATATTAATGTCATTAGGGACACAAGTATTCATGGAGGGATTTCTCAAGAAGATCCTTGTGGATGGGGGATGTTTTAAGTAGCTCATGGATAGATATTTGTATTGGTAATTTATTCAAGTGGTTAAAGATGCTATATTGGATTGTATTTTGGGAGGAGGATGAGACTCCTTGGATGGTAATTTGACCACATTGGGTAGTAACAACACAATTAGGCACTTTGATAGTTATAGTAGCTACTGAGGAGGACTTTGTTCAATGCATCCAATGACATAATCAGATGAGATATTGTTGTTGTAGGAATAAGGCATTATGTTGTATGATGCATAATCTTTACCATCATTATGTTTAGGGAAAGGTTGCTTGTAGATACCCAAGTGTTCATTAGGGGAAGTGTGGCCTTTGATAGAGATCTCTCCTCGATTGATAAGATCTTGGATCAATTTTTTTAGTTTCATGCATGAGGAGATTTTATGCCCAGGAAACCTATGGTAGTCAAAATTTCATGTTCTTTGTACCAAGAGTGCTTAGGAATATCTAGACCATTCAGGGGTTTTATGGGTGACAATTGGATCATGTTGGCTTGGACTAGCTTTAGGAGGACATTTTCAAGAGGTTCACCCAAGGGAGTATTCTCATGTCCAGTGTATTGTTTAGGTTGACCTTTAGGGATAACCACATTGTTTTGGGATGATGATGGTGGAGGTATTTGGATATTTTGAACATTATTCACACCATCATTGACTACATTTTTGTTTTAATTCCAAAAACAATATTTGTCACTAGATTGATGATTGTTGTCTTTGATTTCTTTATATATATCTACTAATCCTTTGGCTATAAGTGATTTCTTGATAGTGACTACTTTTTCTATGATATCATCAAAGGAGTGGGCCAAAAATAGTCTCATAAAGCTCAAATTTCCCAACAACTATATGGGAACTAGATTCTAGTATATACTGAAGTCATATATATTCATTGTATAATATACAATATAAAACCCCTCACCACCTAACAATAATAAAATATCCTATATTGGATCACCTAGAGGAAGACTCTTGATAGAAATAAAACCAAATTTGATATTCATTCAATTCTTACTCATATAAAATATTTGATTGGATATCACAATGAATATTTGTCTCTCCTCAAGGCAAAAAATTTTTTGGTAGAATATCTCTAAGACACATAGCCTCATGGAATGCCTTGTTTTCAAAGTATGCTCAAAATGGTTTGTTAGAATACATTAATTTTTTTTAAGAAAATGCAACCAATGAGTGTAAGACTAGACTCAAGTATAAAATATGAATGGCCTTAATGATACACATTAATAAGCAGAGGTTGACCTAGATTAATTATCTTCACTTTCAGTAGTGGATAACTAATAATTCAATGCTACTTTAGGATATTTATATTATAAAGGAGCAGTATACTTAGCTCTATGAATATTGTTGAAGATATTTATGACTTAGGAACTGAAATATACCTTGTTTCCTCTCCTTTTTTTGCATATTTTTTTGTTTCTTCATCCAATACTACTTCACGCTTCTATTTTTTCCTTGGTCTCCTTAGATGCTAAGATCACATTTTCCGCTTTTTATGATGTATTTAGATGCTAAGATCACATTTTCTGCTTTTTATGATGTATTGAGATAGCCATGGTATGTTGAAAAGAGGTCATTTCTTTAAAAAATCCCCATCCATGGGCATACCTCACCACCTAAATATTTTTTCCTTCAACAATTCCTAGAAGATACATATAGACAAAATGCCATTGATTGTATTAAATGTTATGTATTGGAAGGAAAGAGGCAATCCATCAATTTCTAAAGGAATAATATTCATTCCCATGCAATTTTGGATGATTCCCATCATTGAGGATGTTTTTGGAAAAAATGGAAACAAATCCACTTGACTTTCTCACCCTCTCTCCCTTATGTTAGTCAACCTTTTATCCATCTCCCTCCATATCACCAACCAAGGTCCATAAATATTATCAAAATAATGTTAAATCATTTATATTTTCTTTCCACCCAATGCTATCCACCAAATATAGGTCAATCAAATTAAATTGTTAAAATGTTTCCCATTCTTTGCTACAAAGGAGTCAATGTTAGGTTTTTCCTAAGTTGCTTTAATTTCCAAATTTTTAGAGTGTGGATTTAGTCTATATTCATGTCTAACAAGATAGAGCTAACTACCACATCTAATAAGATGAGTGTTTATAACTTATCACAAGGCTCTTGTTCCTTGCAATTTATGGAGATGTGACAATTGTATTTAGTATCATTATATAATAAGTAAAAGGAAAATAAATTATCCTGAACTTCATTCAAATCACATATCTTATAAATTTGATGTTCTCAAGGTGCCTTATAGTGGATTCATCTAGTAATTTCATTATACATTTTATTTTAATTTGGTAATTAAATTTAAAATCATATTTTTTTGAAATTATTTTAATCCTCAACTTCATTCAAATCATTTATTTTATAAATTATTTGTTCTCAAGCCGTCCTCTAGAGGATCTTTCTATCTATGCCATTTGAGTTATTAATTAATTTTGAAATCAATTTCTATTTAAATTATAATTACCTTTTACATTAAAAAAAAATCCTCGATGTAAGGTTGATGATGATCTTCTAATACTAATTTTTGGGTCTTTATTTACTTTATTAAAGAGGTTTAGTTTAGTTTTATGCTAGATGTTTAGTTTTAGTTTGTTCAAATTTATAGATGGTGAGTCTTCATGTCATAATGCTTCAACCGTTGGTCTTCTTAAGCCTCTTTTTAGTTGGAGACAATATGATTGTTGTGAAATGATAATACACATCTCCTATTTTGACCTTATTGAATTATTTTTATTGTCCTCACTTCAAAACTAAAAATTCATAACACTAAAGGAATTAATTCTTAAAAGATCCGCCGCATCATTTTAGATGCACTAGATATTACTCATGACTTATTCTTCACCACCAATTTTTGGCTTACTATATATTAATCATTCTTTTTTATTTGAAGTTCACCAATATAATTGTATTGACTGCATGTACCAACAAATCACATAAGTTGAACAAAAACATGTTGGAAATATGTATCTCAACCTTGCAATTACATAAGGTACTCTTGATTCATTAGAAATAGGGGGTCATGGGGGGGTTTCACACCCCCCCCCTACGAGGGGTCTGAGGGCAGTGCCCCCAAAAGGAAAATTTTATTTATATTTTATTATTGTAAATCTGGACCATTCATCATTAGGTCTTAGATCTAACGACCAATATTTTATTAGCTTGACTTTCCCTAGAAGGAAACCATATTTTATGAGGGAGTTGTATTATGGTTTTGTATTGTAATGTGTTCTAAGATTCTGATAGTAGTCGTGTTTCCTAGCTTTGGATCTCTGATTGATGATACTCCTATGAGAAGCTTGCCTTGCAAGTATATTGTAATCTTTGTGATTTCTGAATAATATAGTGGGAAACTTTTGGAGTGTGGGGTTTTTCTCTTAAAATGGTTTTCCCCATGTAAATCACTATGTTGTGGTATGCATGGTATTTATGTTTATTTTTGGTTAAGTTTTAGTAACTATTAAAGATCTATATTTTTTTTGCATTATTCTCCTCTCAAGATTATTGTAGGAAGTTGTTCCACTACCTTAGCTTCTTTACAAAGCATGCTCTAACCTATGAGATAACAAACACTAAATTGTAAAGAAAATAATAACACACAAAAATGGATAAAACCAACATGTCCATTAAGCCAAAAATTATATGTAAATATAGAAAAGAGAGGAGAAACTACCAACTCAATTATTAGAGAAGACTAGGGAACCGACTCCCACTAACAAAGAGTAGTGGTGAGTTAAACTCCTCAAAACTTGCAAGAGGTGGTAAGTTAACTATCTCTAACTAGGACACATAACTAGAACTAATGCCATGTGTATACCGATATGTTATAATGCATGATATATATACTAGCACCCCCACTTAATCAAAGCTTGGGTTGGAAAAATTAAATTGATTCCTCAAAACTAGGCCTAATGAGGTACCCAAGTACAATGCAATCTCTCATAAAACAGAGAAAGGGAAAAAACCCAATAGGAAAAATATCCCCCCAAAAGAGATAAAAGAAGATGAAGAGGACTAGAAATCCTCTACAAATATGATGTTTCTACTAAAGTAGAATATGTACCCCAAGAAGAGCTTGTAGATGAATGAAATTTCTCTCATTAAAAGGCTTAGTGAAAATGTCAACAACCTAATTTGAATAATGGAAAAATACAAGTCAATTATTTGACTATGAAGGCGCGCTTGAATGTAATGCATATGAATATCTATGTGCTTGTTCTATTGCGTGTTCTATTGATGTTGGAATAGATTCCTACACATTTGGATGGTGCTCTAGTTATCACAATAGATTACTATGGTTGTCTGAATGAAATTCCAAACTCATTGTGAATTCCTTGAAACCAAAGAGCCTCACTAGTTGTGTTAATAGCTCCCATATACTCTACTTCTATGGATGATAAATAAATAAAAAATTTAATAAATAACATTTTTTATCTTTGTTAGACCAAGTGATGGGACAAAAACCTTGTGTGAAATTGTAACTTGAAGTAGACTTACAATTATGAGTATTTCCAACCTAATTTGAATCTATGTATCCAACCAAGTCAACCTCTGTACCAAATTTGTAGTAAAACCAAAATTTGTGAGTACCTTGAAGATAGTGAAGGACCCTCTTAGCTACTCTCTAGGGAAACTCAAGAGGTTCCTACATAAATCTTGAAAGAATTCCTAGTGCATAGGAAATTTTAGGTCTAGTATGAGTCAAATAGACGAGACTACCAACAAGTTGTTGATACAAAGTAGCTGCATCAACCAATGGTATGGTGTAGTTATCCTCAAGCTTGACTCCAAATAAAAATGGAGTTAGATATGGGTTACAATCAACCATTGAAATCAAGTAGATCGAGAGTGTACTTAGGTTGTGCAAGATTAATCCTTGAATTAGACTGTCAAACCTCAATACCAAGGAATTAATGCAATAAATCTAGATTTTTCATGTTAAATTTATCTTGTAAATCTAATTCCATTGCTGAAACAGTAGATGAAGATCTCTCAGTGATCAAATTATCATCAAAATAAATTACTAATATCAACAATGATTCATCTTTTTGTAAGAGATACACATTAGGATCTGAATGGCATCGAGTGAAATCTAAAGCTAGTATGAAGGAATCCATCTTTGCATACCAAGTGAAAGGGGCCTGTTTGAGGCCATAGAGAAATTTCCTATCTACAAACTAAGGATGAATCCTAAGAAAACCCTAGTGGCCTCTCCAAATAGATCTCCTCAAGGTCTCCATGAAAAAAATCACTTTTCACATTCATCTAATGCACATCCCAACCATGTCTTGTAGAAATAGTAAGTGTGATCAGGATAGAAATCATCTTGGCCATGGGTACAAAGGTCTCTATGTAGTCAAAACTAACACCATGTGAAGAACCCTTAGCAACCCAATGTTCCTTTTCCTTGATTCATCCATATACATAAAACTAGGTTTGATATATCCACCTACATTGAACCACCTTCCTTCCCTTAGGAAACTTGATGTCAAGTCCCAAGTGTGATTTATCATTAACGAATTATATTCCTCATGCGCACTATCCCATTCAAGAATTATAGATTCTAATTTGAATGTCTATGGATTGGATGTTGAGGAAAAGTAAGCCTGTGGCACACTCTAAAAGTCTAACCATGGACATTTGTCATGTATTGGGTTTCCTACCCAAGTACCTATAATGTAAAATGTTTGTCTATCCCAAAGAGGGAAAGAAGTGACTGAGTCAGATGCTATAACATCATCCTCCAATGCATGTGTAGAAGTGGATGAAGATGAATCTCCATCACTATCCTCATCATAAGAGTTGGAAGAAGAAGAAGAATTTTCCTTGGGAATCTGCTATGGATGGTTTGAGTCATCATAAGAATCATCAAAACCAAGTGATTCCATAATAGAAAAAGAAAACTCAAGTGTAGAGTTAACAAGTCTTTTTTGAAACTTAACACTCCTCTCAATGAAAAAATCATGTGTGGTAGGGTCGATTAGGTGATAACCTTTCACACCATCTATATAGCCTAAAAATATTCAAGGTTTGTCTTATGATTCTATTTCATTCATGATGTTGTGTCAACATATATGTCATGGCTAGAGATTTGAAGACCATGAAGTGCTTATTTGATGGTTTCCTACTTATCCAAGCTTCAAAAGGAGTGATTCCCTTCAATTCTTTATGAGGAACCCTATTCTAAATCTAACAAGAAAATTTGATTTCTTCTACCCAATGCTATGGTTTAAGACCCTTGGAGTGTATCATATAGTTATCCATCTCTTTAAGGATTTTTTCTCACATTTTGCAACACCATTAAATTAGGGAATGTAAGTAACTATGTGTTAAAAAAATTATCCCCTTTGGTGTATAAAACTACTCGAACTTAATGTTGACATACTCACCCATTATCTGTCGAAAGAATCTTGATGACTTTCCATGACTATTTCTTAGCAAGATCCTTGAAGTCTTCAAAATTATTAAAGAATTTTTTTTCCTAAGAAAGTAGACCCATGTGTACCTAGAAAAGTCATTTATGAAAGTGAAAATACATCTATCCTTAGTAAAATATAGATAGGAAATCCCCCTAATGCATCATTGTGAACAAGATCCAACTAATGTAGACACCAATGATTTTTCTTTGTCAAATTTCTCTTCAAGATGCTTCCCAAGGGTACAACCTTCACAAAGACCATTACAAAATCTAACTCTAGGAAACTTGAAATTTTTAAGCTACTTGAGGTAGTGGTATTTAATGTGGCCAAATCACCCATGCCATAATTTTCTAACTCCATATGAATGAGTAAGCAATGATGTCGGAGAAACACTAGGTGTAAAGCGTTAGAATCTATATAACTTGGCTTAATGATTTTCCCTTCTCAATGCTAAAAAAATATTGTTGTGCCTCTCTCTAATCTAGATTTATTATGCATAAAATGAAATTTCCTACCCTTCCTTGTTTGGGTAATTTGATACATCGATAGGAGATTAGATAAAAGTGAAGGTATACTTAGAAAATTTGTGAATGTTCCACCTTCAACTTTAAGAGAGAATCTCCTTGCAATTGATACTAAAGTGTCATCACCCAAAGTGATAAAAGACATAATACGAGGCTCTAAGGAACAAATCTCAACCTATGAAGAACATGTGTGATTTGAGGCACCTGATTTGATGATGTGATGTAGTGGAAACTAAAACCTTGCTCTTAGATTTCTATTTTCCCATTTCCTTTTTCTTAGTAGATTCTTGAGTTGAAGAAGATTATTTGATAGATTCAAGAACCACTAAGTTGTGCTTCTCAAGAAGATGTGAGAGGTGGTTAATATTCTCTTCATACATTTGTGCTCATAATGCCCAATTTTCTTGTAATAGGAACACTTAATTTTTTCTTTCTTACGTTCCCCTTAACTAGAAGAATTTTCAGTGTTGATTTGAATGATTATGCTTTTTTTTTCTTGTTATCCTTATCATTTTGAGTGTTTAGTTTCTTTCCATTAATATTTGAAGCCTCATGTTTCCCGTTTGTAACAATAAGGGCTTGAGATTTTGAAAACTTTAATGTGCCCATTTGTATTAACCTATCTTGCTCCCTAGTCAAGTTGGCAATAAAGTTATCTAAAGAAGACATCTTCCACACAATCCCAAGGGCCCTTTTGGTGGAGTATAAGGTAGATACAAGCATGAAGTAGTGAGGACCTAGTTTGGAGAGTATAAAAGGAACTACCTATTCCTCTTTTTATTGGACACATTCTTCTATCTATACCCTAATTGATTTAAACTTATTAAAGAAGTCCTATAGGGTCTTTAAGGATTTGGGACTCAAACTTATGAGCTTATTCCTAACTCACAACCTTTCATTTTATCTACCTTCCCAAAACAAAATCTAATGGAAGAAAAAATTCATTGGGTTTATTTAATGATTCTACATGAAAGATAAGTTCAAGAGACACATTTAGTCACAAAAATCCAAAGGCTTCATCACACTTATGGGTGTTGCCACAATAGTGTGTCTCACTTTTGGGACATCCTAATTTTTGCTTGAAAAATCACTTGTTTTTAGAAAAAACTATTGATTAAAGTTTTGAGAGTTTCCATATGAATGGTTTTAATTGAAAAGGGTTAGGTAAGACCCCCTTATATCAAACTCCCTTGGATAGAACCCCTCTAGTATTAAATCATACCCACAATGGAGTCTCCTTCGCACCTATCAAAATGTTGGAAAAAAATATTTTTTCTTTACCTTTTGAGCGATTAAATAAAGTTATTTAGAAATTATATTTTGCAAGATCGTATCCCTCAAAATGATCTTTCCAACAAGTATAAATTTGATATGTTTTCATTTTATCATGTATTTAATTTTTAATTTTTATTGAACATAGGTTTTTCACCGAACATCAAGTTCTTTGTTCTATAGAGGTGGAAAAATAGTAAACCATTGTAAAAAAAAATCAAAAAATACCTTTTCCCTAGGTATTGATGTCCTTGTTTCACCAAAAGAAAAAGCATTAGATTTCAATAAATACACAAGTTATGTTAGATGGCATACACCTATGTCCAAATTATAGTTACAATGACTTCAAAAATTAATTAAAAAATATATGTAACAAAAAATTATGAAAAGATATTCTTAACCTAGATATTGATGTCAAGAATCTATATTTTAAAAATTAGAATTTTATCATTTATAGATAAAAATTTATGTTGGACAAAAAAAATGTTACTTTTTGAAAATGTTGTTTTCTATTTAAACCTAGCTATTAAAGGAGATTTTGAAAGATTCATGATTTATTTCAGAAAAAATAAAATAAAATATATATTTAGAATCTATATATAAGTTTCCATAAATCACTAGTTCACATTATAAAGCCCAACTAATGCTTGGTAAACTTGGTGATGGACACACAATTCAGAGGTGGTTCCTAACTGAACAGTCTACCAAACCCTTCTAAAGACTTCATTTAATTATCAACCAAGGCTAACATAAGCTTGTGATGTTACTGGCACCGTATGTGCATCCAGAGACTCTATACTGCCTATATCATCTTAGTATAAGTGTTTACACATGTGGAAAAACATCTATAGAAAAATGAAAAGAAATAAATCTAGAACTGTGAGTAGGCGTACTTAAAGCTTAAGACTGTGACTAGTTCATTGTTACAATTGAACTATGTAACTAATTAATTCAATCCTAACTACTTCTAACACTTTTATCTCTCTAGAGATTAATGAATTGAGACAAACAAAACATAAAGTATAAAACAAGATCTCATTCATGATTTCATTCAATATAGAACATGAAGAATCTAATTAAGATAAATGCAATAATGGAAGTATCTACTATGACAAAAAAAATGGATGGTGGAGCACAGTTACCTTGAGTGGCCCTTGATCAAGTCATTGTATCCACAAGATATGCTCAAATATAACTTCTTAAATCAACTAATCATGATGATAAACTGAAAACCTCTTCATTATATGAAATAAGATTTCACAATCTAACAAGAATCGTCATAGATATCTTCTTCATGAAAGCATAACTAAAAAATAGAGTGTTGTCTATGTAATAGAAAAAACTATCTTAATTGGACATATCCATATACTATATCTACTCTACTTCTCGACCACCAAGACAACTATATAGGTTTGAGGGATTTTTATTGAAAGGACTCCAAACAAAAAACTAAATGCACATCACCACTCCCCTATAAAATAGAGAGTGACAAAGTTTGCATAGCAGAAAACATAACTGAAAAGATAGAAGAAGTCGATTAGGATTGCAACTCTACTTCAAAGGTATAACAAAAATGTGGACTGTGGAAATAGTCATGTTAGATTCTTGGTCACAGTAAACTCCTTTTTGTAGTGGTCTTATTAAATAGCATGGTGATTCACAATCATCCTCATTAATGAACACCTTCAATTCTACAATTGTTTTGTTCTTGTTATGGAATCTCCCCTACATTGCTATTTGAAATCCTTTGGTTGCAGAATGTGCTTCCTAGTTGTTGTGGGCTATAGTCTGCTTGCTTTGGCTTCTCGGCTACAAGGGGTTAGTTCATCCAACATATACACAGTACTAATAACCACAAATTAAATATAGATCCATATTGCATTTCATGCATATTCACATTTCAATCATGCAATTAACAACATATCATGATCATATTCCCATATATCAAAACTAGGTTCAAGTTGCATGAAAGGTATAAAAAGATAGATAATGTTTAGGAATGTATATGAAATAAGTATCTATGGAAATGTCTAAAAGAATGAACTAAACAACAAAAAACTAGCTAATATTTGGTTTCATCATGCATCATCTTCAAATTCTTAACGATTTAATTTCTATAAGTCTCAGAAGGTGAAGATTCAATTAAAAATGTTGATATAAATTTCCATCTTGGCCAAAAAGTGAGACATGGTATTGTGATTTCACCCTTATTAAATCATTCTTATTTAGCTTCCTCAACATGTTCTTTCTTAGTGCCCATTGTTACCCTACAACCCTTTTTTTTTTTATCACAATTTATACTTTTAGTTTCAAGTCGTGATAGTTAAAGGGTGTTAATGGCATGACAACTTGATTTGAATCCATGCTTAGAAACTAAAATTTTGCATAAATGAAAATGTACAAATGAAGACAAAAAGGAAAGTAGGAAATGCATGCAGTACACAACACCCCCCTTGATTCAGTATTGGATCCCCCAAAGATTTTGGCACTTTATATGTTTAGTTCTTTTACAAATCCAAAGGAATGAGAAAGACACTTTATAACTTTAGTGTGATAACATTTGCAATGGATCAAGGATAAATAAATATCAACTTTCAATCAAAAGTTATGACAATTTTAATTTTTCCATATGTATCCTACATTACACAAGTTGTTTCAATTATTGAGAGAAATAAAAAGTGTGTTGAATTTAAGCCCCTAGCAGTAGGAATGACAAGGTTTTAGCCTTCATGCGACTAATGGCTAAACCTTTTGGTGGAAACTCAATTTGGCTTCTACTCGTTGTCTTTAATTTAATGGCTACCACAAACTATTGTTATGTGCAATCTACCCCTACTATCATGTACAATCTTACCCTTCTAAATTAAATTGTGACCTCGTCGATCACTCCTTTCACAATCAATTCTTGATCATTATGCACAAGATTAGGTAATCATGCCCCTTTCAAAAGAAATCATGGACTTGCATTGCAAAGAAGATCAGATCATGTAACCATCTAATTAGTTCTTTCCACCACCCACATACCCTTGGTGAAGGCTACTAGTCACTTCTCCTGCTATACACCTTTAATCAAGTGCCCTTTTGGCCTACTCATATTGCCAATATGGATCTTGGCTTGCACAAACATATACACCAAACATAAAATTGGATTTCTCTTTCCCATATATCACACAAGTTAGACCAAGGAATTTTGTGACATTTCTCAATCTAAAACATATACATGGCCTGTGCTAGTTTAAATAAAACACAAATTAACATAGAAAACACAAAAATTAAACTACCAATCAAATAAAAATTTTCTTTGATGTGAAATTCACCAAAATCACTACATTGACTACTTGTACTAATAAGCCATGTGAGTTGAACAAATGGACACTCTATCCTCTGAGACAAAAAAAAACACAAAAATTCAAAGCAAATAAGAACAAAATAAAATGGATAAATCATTATATCAATTAAGCGAAAAATGAGATGTACATATAGCAAAGATAGCAACTAGCAGCATGATTAGTGAAGAAGATTATTCTATCAACTCCCATTGACAAAGAGTAGTGACGATTTAACTTCCTCAAACCTTGCAAGATGTGGTGATCTAATTATCTCTAACTAAAACACCTAACTAGACTTAACACCATGTGTACAACCATGTGCTATAACACATAATATATATACTAACAATTTAATGTAAAATATTTTTAAGTATTTTTTGCCACCTTTTGAAAGTTGTTAGCTTTATTTGTTAGTTTTATGATTAGATGTAATGCACAGAAAATTAGTTCAAAATTAGACACAATAACACAACAGATACCCTAGAAAAACCCTCCTCTTGAGGGAAAAAACCCAGCAACAAATATCACTCTATTATATATCAATAATGGCAACAAGTCTCTTTACAACGAGGCCAATCTCAAGGCCGATATGTAGCACCTTCACAAGATGCAATGATAACAAGTAATGAATACTTCCTTGTAACTCATATCTGCCCTGAAGAAATTTTCTATCTACTCTTGATAATTCTCAATCTGCACTTAAGTGATCTTCCCTTGAAGAATTCGCACTTGGAAGAGAGGAAATGCTCAAACTTAATTGATGCCCAAATGCAGTGGAATGATCTTGTATTTATACAACTTGAAGGAGAGATGTCACACCTTTTCATGCAAGGTTTGCCATCATAAAAATATAATTTCAATTTAATAAATACAATTTACAAGGAAGGTTAGCCAAGAAGATAATTACAAAGTTTCCATGTGAAGCACCTCTTTACATTGAATAAACACATATAAATAAGGAAGTATGAAGCCCGAAGCTGCAATTACATCAACACTCCATCTCAGCTAGGGAGGAATAATTCCTATTGCACAAGACACATCACCTCATCGCTATGTCAACCACAATGGCTACAACCATATGTGGAAGGGAAATATATTACCTCAACGTGATATCAACCATAATGGCTACAACCATGTATGGAAAAGAAAGATATCACCTCATTGTGATATTAGATATCACCTCATTGTGATATCAGATATCACCTCAACATGATATCAACCATAATGGCTACAACCATGTATGGTATGTACAAGTGTTCATCACTTGCGTGATGTTGTCACCTCAACATGACTTTCACCATGGCTCTCCCAGAGGGTGAAACACAAGTACAAGAAAATAATCACGGACTCTCTCACATGATGTTGTCATGGAGTCACACACATGACATCCACCATGGCTCTCCTAGAGGATGGAACAAGGGCTTTCACCTCAAACTTCTCTTGCAGAGAAGAATGCATTAATAAGGGATTTCACCTCAAAATTCTCTCATAGAGAAGAACTCATTAAAGAGGATCACTGATACTGAGACTTCTCAGTTAAGGTTGTATTCTCCACCATACCAAGCTTATCTTGAAAGTACACAAACTTTATCCTGGAGAAAGGCTTGGTGGGAATGTTTGTCATCTGCTCATCAGTGCTGATATACCTCAATTGTATAGCTTTCCTCAATACCATATCTCTGATATAATGGTATTTGATCTCCACATGCTTAGTTTTTTCATGGAACACAAGATTGAAAAAAAGCTTCACACAACTATGGTTATCACAATGAATGATAGCAAGCTCCATTGATTGTCCAAATCAATCCTGCAAGGAGCTTACAAAGCCACATTGCTTCCCGAGCTGCCACACAAGTTGCAATATACTCTACCTCTATTGTACTCAATGCTACAGATGACTACTTCTTGCTGCACTAGGAAATCATAGTAGATCTCAAACTAAAGCAACATCCATAAATGCTCTTCCGATCAGTGACACACCTTGCCCAATTAGAATCAATATAGCCATGCAACTCCAGATCCACACCTGAAGAATATCTTAATCCATATCCAACTGTGCCTCGCAAGTATCTCAGGATATGCTTTGTTGCAACTAGACATATTTGCCTTGGGTCACATATGAATTGACTAAGTGCACTTACTGCATAGCAAATATCTTGTCTAGTATTGACTAGATACATCAATGATCCAATCAACTATGCATATAGAGGATCCACCGGATCTGAACTAGTTGTAACCTCCTTAAACATCTTCTTCAGGTTCAGTAGACTCCCTCTAAATCTTCAAGTACTTACATCAACCTTCTAACCTCTTTGTCCAAGATTGCCTGCAACACTTGCCTTAGATAAATGTTTTCCAGCGCACACCTCTGGTACTGTAGAGAATTCAGGATTGTCCTTCTCGACCTCATCCCAGATCACACTATTTTGAATAGGTTTGTGGAGCTACCAATGTGAAATCCAGATGACTATCTTATGCAATTCTAATCTTAGCATTTGAAGAGGTCTTTCAAGGATTTAACACTTGGGCTTGCAACACTGCAACCTTCAATTCTTCTCAGTGAGTCACAGAACTCCCTCTTGATCCCTGCTTCAAAGATTGCAAAGAAGTCTTCTAGAAGTGAACTCCCTCTAGCCACCAACTTAGTCATATGGTTGCAAGTTGTGACTTCACACTTGATCATTTCTTTGGTCGGCATGACTTCCTCACAAGATGCCTCAATATTTTCATCACTAAGCAATCTCTCATCACCTTCTTGCCCCTATATCTATCTTGGAAGCATTTTTGGAGAGATATTACTAATAGTTTATAATTTTCCAAAGAAATATCAAGGCTAGAATCATACAAGGTTTACTATTCCAAGTTATAATATGAATACATAATAATTTATGAACAATATTAAAGCATAAATAAATGATTCAACCTATAAGAGAAATATATCAAAAAAAATAGAATAAAGGGATAAGGAAACTTATCTTTATTGAATTCTGATAAAACTCTTTCTTCCATCTTTTACTCTTCTCGAGAGTGCTAAACTCAGCACATCAAAAGGTAATCTGCACAACTATAGATTTCTTGAATTCATTATGCAATTAGCATGTAGAACTAACTCTCTCCAAGATTTCAAGGTTCTATCATAGTTCATGCATTGGAGAATGATATCAATGTGACCAACTAATCACCATTGAAATTGCAATTCTCTTTTTTATTTCAGAGTCACACTTAGAAATCTTCACAACTAGCATAAAATAACTTGCAACAAATGAAATCTTCAAAGGATCTTATGTTAGAGAACACAATTCAAGAGAAACCTCTATCTCTCTTTACTAATTACAAGATCCAACTAAATGATATAGCTCAGCAAGCAAAGAATACTCATCTCTTTAAATATTCTCATGGATGCAAATACTAGACGCAGTAAGATATGTTGCTCTTGTGCACAGATCAACACACAACCTTCACAGCTTGAGCACAGGCCCATGGCTTAGAATATAAATTCCCTAGAATCCTTCTAAGGAGAGATCTCATCCACATCCACAAATGAAGCATGCTAATTAGGCCTGGTGGGGCAATCCTTTTCATAGTGACCAAACTTGTCACAATGAAAACATTAGACTTTGGAGAGGTCCCACTTCTTCTTGAATATGGGAGCACCATCAACTCCTTTTATCTCTATTCCTCTTGAAATATCCTTTCTTTCCACCTTTCCCTTTCTTCTTCGAGGATAGAGCGGAAAGAACATAAATGTCTTCATTTGTAGAGCTTCGACCAACACCTCTCGCAACCAACCTAGACTCTTCTTGAATATAATCTGCCCTCAAACAATCAAACTTGGGAAGTTTTGATCTTGCACTAATTCCTTGAATGTAAGACTCCCAAGATGAAGGAAGAACATTAAGGGCCAACATGGTCAAATCCTTGACATCAACAAAATGAACAATAGAAGAGAGTTGATCTCTTAATTCGGAAATCTTCATGAAGTAAGCGATGACAGATTCTCCTTCTACCATCTTCACATGATGAAGTTGTTGCTTCAATGCAAGTGCATGGCTTGTGTTGTTGATCTCATACATATCCTCCAAAGACTTAAACATCTCTCTTGTTTTCTTCATCTTAGAGATGATGGAAACAATATGATCCTTCACGGAATCAACTAACATCTTCTTTTCCTTAGTATCTTTCTTCTTCCATTGACTCTTCTCTTCCTCATCAACAGGCTCAGAAACTTTGCTCTCCACGAACTCAGCCAATTCACTTTCTTCCAAGGTGAGCATAATTTTGAATCTCCAAGATGTAAAATTAGATGCTCCCGCAAGTCTATCCTCAAGCTTAAGACTGATCACCATCTTGACGAAGAGATAGAAGTAAAAAACGATGAGAAAGAGAGTAAAGAGTATTGTTGTAATAACAATCTGATCAAGATCTTCTTCAAACCTGCTTTGATACCATGTTAGTTTTATGATCAGATGTAATGCACAGAAAATTAATTCAAAATCAGATACAATAACACAGTAGATACCCTGGGAAAACCCTCCTCTTGAGGGGAAAAACCCAACAACAAATATCACTTTATTATATATCAATAATGGCAACAAGTCTCTTTACAATGAGGCCAATCTCAAGGCCGATATGCAGCACCTTCACAAGATGCAATGATAACAAGTAATCAACACTTCCTTGTAACTTAGATATGTGCTTAATAAATTCGCTATTTGCTCTTGATAATTCACAATCTACACTGAATTGATCTACCCTTGAAGAATTCACACTTGGAAGAGAGGAAATGCTCAAACTTAATTGATGCCCAAATGGAGTGGAGTGATCTTGTATTTATACAACTTGAAGGAGAGAGGTCACACCTTTTCATGCAAGGTCGGCCATCATAAAAATATAATTTCAATTTAATAAATACAATTTACAAGGAAAGTCGACCAAGAAGATAATTACAAAGTTGCCATGTGAAGCGCCTCTTTACATTGAATAAACAAATATAAATAAGGAAGTATGAAGCCCGAAGCTGCAATTACATCAACATTATTAAAATTTATTAAAAAACATTTTATTTTGATCTCCATGTGGTTGCCTATATTCTTTGCTTCTAAGAAGGGATCAATGTTTCTATTTTAATATTGTATTAGTTTGATATGATAATATGTTATTATTCTTTCATGGGGTCATCATCTCTATAGATTTTTTTTCTATGTTATTTTTTCCTCTAGCTTGTTGCTTGTTATACTAATACCAACCTCTTTTTTCCTGCAAGTTTTATTGTCATTGGGGAAATGGTATGGAGTAAAATGTTTGTGATGAATATTGTATTTATGTATCAACTACTATTGTTGCCTTATTTTTTAATTTGAGTGAGTGTTTTTTTGGAAGGACATGCTTCTAAAAACTATGTGTTTGAATTTTATAAAAGAATATGATGAGATTGCTACAACAATTTAATTCTCCTTTTGATTTGTTTATCTATTTAATATTGTTATTTAGCTCTTTTAGATTATATGCAATTATTTAAATCTAGTTAAAGTAATTAGAAATGTTTATTTATGTTATTGGTCTTTTCTTCCAACACTAGCAATTAGTATCAAAGAAAGAATATATAAATAACTATAAATTCTTAGCAGAGAGGTGAGTATTTCCCAAGTTGTGTGAAATTTAATTCAAGATATAGAATTAATAAAAAAGTGTGTGGAGAGTGAAGAATAGTTGAAATTTCATTTTGTGAGATAAGAATGGTAGCCAATATAACTTTGCAAGTTTATCTTAACCTAAAATACCTTTGTTCAAAGGAGAAAATTATAATTTTTAGAGTATAAAATTGAAAATCCTATTCATTTCACAAAATTTGTGGGGGTTAATAGAAAATGGTTATACAAAGATTGTGGGATTTGTTAGAAAATGCATATCAAGGAACTAGAAAAGTGAAAATAATTAAACTTCAATTTTTTGAAGATTTTGAAAACATATTTGTGAAATAATTTAAACCTATGCTAGAGTTATTTACTAATCCAATGAGTTTAGTTAATCATATTAGACAATATGGAGAAAATTTTGAATAATTAGAAGATTATGGAAAGGATTTTTAGTTTTCTTCCTCCTTGATTTGATCCTGCTACAATGGGCATTAAAAAGTCAAAATATCTAAGATCCTAACTATAAATGAGCTTATGGGTTCTCTTCAAATCCGCAAGCAAAGAATAAACAAGTCTACTAAAAAATCAATTGGATAGGCCTTTAAAACAAATATAAGTATCTCAAAAATCAAGGTAAAAGGATCAAAAGATGCATTTAATAAGGAAATAGGAAGGTTTAGAGGAATAGGATGCACTAATAGAGGAACTAGCAGTGGATGAGGTATAGGTTATAATGGCTATGAAAAAGGAAAAATAATAATAATAATAATGAAAGATGAATCAAAACCAAGACAAATAATAAGTCCAGTGTTATTACTACAAAAAAATTGGCAATATGAATGAGAGTGTTGGAAAAAGAATAAATAACGTGCAAAATTTTCTAAAGAAAAAGAAGAATAGAAAAAAAATTGCATGCAATGGTACCAAGGAAAATTCAAAAAATGTATGGCTTATTGACAATGGTTGCCATAGTCACATGATGGAGAATAAAAATGTCTTTGTGAACTTGGATGATTCAATTAAAGCTCAAGTGTGGCTTGTTAGAATTGTGAAACAAGCACAAAACCACAAGCCACAGGATCAAACAACAAAAAAATACACCTTTTATGCAAGAGATCTACAAACAAGAATTGCTATATTCATCAAGGAAAAGTTACAAAAGAAGCTTTCAAGAAGATATGAAAGTCGTGATATTTCCCGCAAATAATATCTAAGAAGATATTTACAATAAGGGTTGAATGCTTATAAGAGAAAATCCCTAAATGAGAAAGGGATCAGATCATGACAAGTGTCAACATCACATGAGATGAGACATAATGATCTAATATTAACTCAACTAATAAAGCATTCCTAAGTTTAGCTAAAGTGTGTAAGAATAAATTAGATTAATAATCAATTAAATATTAATTAATTATTAGCTAATGCATGATAAATCTAACACCCCCCCTTAAGATGAACTTAGGGAGTAGCTAAAAACCCTAAGAAAAGAATGCAAGATGGGTCCCAAGAAACAAGGCCAAGTAAGGTACCCATGTACAAACAAAAGATCTTTATAATGTAGAGAAATAGAGAAAACCTCATGGGAAAAACTCTACTCCAAAAAGAGATGTAAGCCAAGTGAAAGACTGAAGAAGCCTCCAAACAAGACAAGGTTGTCCCAAAAGATAGGAACAAAGAGAACACCATAGAAGCATGAAGAAGTTGCAAACACTGTCGAAGAATGACTGTTGTAATGCTGAAAGAATATCCTCCACTAAAACATCTGATGATCAGGATCAAGAAGACAAGAATTTGTATGAGTTCCCCCCAACAAAACTACTCGAATCAGATGGAAAACAAAGGAAAACACCTAGAACTCAAAGATATAGATGGAAAAAGGTACCAAAATTTTGAAGAACTCATCATGAGAAAATGGAAGGTCGCCTCCAAAAATAGGAATGCAAGAGTGTCCATATGGTAAGTGCTCCATCTCACCAAAATGCATGGGTAACCAGCCATTGCATCCACCTAGTACATAGGAACAAATATTGTATACATAGCTCACTCCAACGCGAAACCAAGGAAGCAGTAGCACCAACAATAGAAAACCCCCATAATGCTAAAAAGGGAGAGGCATGACAGGTACACTAAAAACTGAATGCCTAAAAGTAGTGCATGAAGAGGAACGAAGAACATCTGAAGATGCAATCATGAAAGTACAAGTAGATAGAACGGATCTGAAAACAAAAGTCACATTCACATGAGAAAGGTATGGAGACAAACAAAGGAAAACATCAACCCCCATGGCACTTTATATCATAGTGCTAGTACAATAAGGCACAAAGTGATGTGCAAGAATCCCAATACTACACATACAAAGTTGAGGCACTTTATCTCAATGTGTTTACAAAAGAGAACATGCATGAAAAAGATGTCTACAATGCCCAAATAGGATAGAAAATTGGAAATACATATAGAACAGCCAAAAATGAGTCATCCCATGCAAAAAAAAAGTTTCTAGGAGCTAAAACATCCAAGTAATTCATCAGAGTGTGAAAACACAAAAATATGAATAAAATGTACCTGGAGAACAATCTAGAAAAATTGCATGGATGGAACTGAAGAGCTTTGAAAGATGGTTCCAACGCTGTTGAGATCACGAAAAATGGAGAAACTAGTCAAAAGTTACAAGCTTGGGACTAAAAACAACTCATTTGACTTTAATAGGCTATAGAATGCACCAGAAGTAGAACAGGTTATAAGACCCACACCACTAGAAATTTGACAAAATTAGCTTTTTGACGATATCTCATTTTCCAAAAAATAATATCGTATGCCCAAGTTATGGCCAAAAGAAAAAAACACCCCTTTTAGGGCACAAAGGTGGTCAAAGGGGGCCATAGGGTACGTTCGTATCGCTAATGTTAGCATGACATCAGTAAAATATTCCTTCCACCTGAAAAAAATATGACCCCTGCAAAAAATTGTCGACGGAATATTCCCTCTAAACCGGTTGAAAAGAAGATTCTCTGCCTTAAAAAAAGATGTTGCTGGGAAATGAAGTAAATACTAGAAATGTTTGAAAGGTGGGAAAAACCAAATCGGCACCGCAAAAACGGATGCTTGCCGGAAGTGAAATGCCACCAGGGGATGAAGCTGTTAGACGGTTGGGGAAACAAAAAGGCCAGCAGTTGAAGCAACGCCGGTTGATGGAAATAAACCGTCGGTGGGAAAGAGAAAGGTTGTCGATGCCTGGGGTGGGGCCCGCAAGCCTACGGGTGTAGGTACCTGTAGGTACCACCCTCTTAAATGTGCCCTTTTTTTAAAAATCCACCCAAATTTTAAAAAATCGCCCCAAATAAAATTAACCATTCAATTTTTTTAATATATATATTTTTTTAATAAATTTTGAAAAACTGAAATTTATAAAAAAATATGTAGACCTTTTAGAATTTTTTTGATTGTCTTGATTTTCGTGTTGGGGAGGTCGTACGGCTTCTATGGCAATTTTTTTTGCCTCAGATGCCAACTTCATGAAAATTGACAATTTGATAGGTGATCTTAGGATTTTTGGCCACTCCAAATGCAACAATGAGGTCCATTTGGGCTCAAAATGCCCCGCAAAATTAGGCACCCCCTTGATCTAGCAAAAAAACCTTTCTTCAAACCTTCACTGATTTGACAAACAGAATCAAAATCAAGGGAAACAAAAGCCAAATTTGACTTTCTTGACAACTCTGGATCTAACGGCGAGGTCATTTTTGCACCAAAATTCTCCAAAAAATGCCCACCTCCAAAATTTGCAAAAAAAAAGAAAAGGGGATTCAGATTTGAAGCTTGCAACCCTTGTTGAACAAAGAAAACCTCATAAATTGAGAAGAGGTTCGTTGAATCCATGCTCTAATACCATGTTATAATTGTGAAACAAGCACAAAACCATGAGCCACAGGATCAAACAACAAACAAGTACACCTTCCACGCAAGAGATCTGCAAACAAGAATTGTTATACTCATCAACAAGGAAAAGTTATAGAAGAAGCTTTCAAGAAGATATGAAAGTCGTGATATTTCCCGTGAATAATATTTGAGAAGATATTTACAATAAGGGTTGAATGCTTATAAGAGAAAAGCCCTAAATGAGAAAGGGATCATATCATGACAAGTGTCAACATCACATGAGATGAGACATAATGATCTAATATTAATTCAACAAATAAAGCATTCCTAAGTTTAGCTAAAGTGTGGAAGAATAAATTAGACTAATAATCAATTAAATATTAATTAATTATTAGCTAATGTGTGATAAATATAACATGGCTTGGTGATGACAAAGAAGTTAAAGTCACAGGTAAGGGGACAATTGCAATCAAAATAAAGCAAAGTCGAAAAAGTTACATTCATGATGTCTTGTATGTACCTAGATTGGCACATAATTTTTTCAGCATAGGAAAACTCATTGAAAAGGGATATTATCAGTGAACCACGGGGACGCGTTTCCCCCCAAAATGTGACCCGTTTCGGAAACGGGGACGTCCCGGGGACGGGGGGACGGGTACTTGGCGTCCCCCGCCGTCCCGCCACCGCCACCAAAGCGCCGCCGGAGACGGGGAGACGTCTCCAAGTCTCCAAGTTTCCTTGGAGACGTGGAGACGTCTCCAAGTCTCCAAGTTTCCTTGGAGACGTGGAGACGTCTCCAAGTCTCCTGGGGAGACGTCTAGGAGTTTCTCGGGAGACTGGGAAACGTCTAGGAGTTTCTCGGGAGACTGGGAGATTGGGAGTTTCTCGGGCACTGAGTGGACCAGATTTGCCACTCTTAGAGGCTATTCAGATGCAGCAAAGGTGGATATAGTTTCTATGGCACAGGAGGACCCACTTTTGTGGTGGAATTGTCATGGTTCGAAATCTTTGACCACCACTCTAGCTATTCGTCTGCTATCCCAGGTTTCCAGTTCTTCAGCTGCTGAGAGGAACTGGTCTACATATAGCTTCATCCACTCTCTTAAGAGGAACAGACTTACCTCTAAGAGAGCAGAGAAGCTTGTGGCTGTACACAGTGCTTTGCGTCTCATGGACCGCAAGACAATTGTGTACAAGGAGAGTCCAGCGGCACGATGGGATGTGGAGCCAGAGGAGCCTTCACAGATTGATGAGGATGATCCTACCACTTCAGATGCAGGGCTGGTTGGTGTGAGCTTGAGGGATCTTGACCATGTGGAGTCCAGCAGTTCCAGTGATGGGGAGTTTGGAGATGATTAGAGGCCTCCATTCACTACATTTTGAGTTTCGACATTTTGGCATTTTGTCTTTTCAGTTTTCATTTTGTAATGCTACTTATTGTAATGAACTAATGATGAATCATGTAATCAATTAATCATCTTTATAGACTTTGTCATATCATCAATGTTATTCATATTTGGGCCTTTGGCGATATAATAGAAATCTCCAATTTGACAATTCAAATATCTTCGTATTTAGATTTAGTATTTCAAATTTTGCCATGTTATAAATTACTAATTTCCTATAGTTTCATTTGAAATGTAATTCTTATACTGCTATACTATTATACATCTTTTCAAAACTAGTTTTTCAAGTACTATAAGTATATGTATAACTATATCAGCGCCACCCCCCCGCCACCCCCCCGCCGCCGTCCCCCCGCCGTCTCCCTGCCGTCCCCAAACTAAGGCCCTTTGTCCCCCCGTCTCCGAAATGCGTTTCCCCGTCCCCCAGGCCCGTGGAACACTGGATATTATGCAATATTTGAAAATAATGAATGTGTTATTTATGATAAAAATAACAACAATTTGATAGTGGTGAAATTTGGCACGTTACAAAATAAAATATTGCCTTTGAGACTTGCATATAATGAAACTCAAGCTCTTAACACAACTTTTAAGGATCAATCTTGGTTGTGACATATAATATGTGGAATTTAAATTTTAGAGGATTAAAATTGCTTTCACAAAATAAAATGGCGAGAGGACTATCACTTATCACACAAGATGATAAGGTTTGTCAAAGGTTGTATTGTTGAAAAACAACATTGGGATTCCTTTAAACAAGAAGAACTTGGAGAGCAAAAGTAAATTGGTACATGTTGATATTTATGTCAAAAATAGATTTTATCTATTAATAAAACTAGATAATTTCTCATTTTTGTGGATGACTTTAGTAGAAGGATTTGGGTTTATTTCATCACAAAAAATCAACAACCTTTACCAAATTTCAAAAATTTAAGGTTAGTGTCAAGAAATTGTAAGGAAAGACTCTAGTGTGGAAATTGCTTTCCTAATGTCAATTCACAGGGGAATAATGCAAGAGTACTATTGATTTCAAATTACAGAACATTAAGATTCACACATAAGGGAATAGAACAAAATAGACAATAATATCAACAGAGAATGGACACCAAATTTACGTGGGAAAACCCTCTCGGGAGAAAAACCCACCACCAAAGGAAGATCACTTTATTCACAGTAAAAATTACAATAAAGTTACAGATCCCTTCTTCATAGGTATTTGTTCTCTGATATTACACAGGATCCTTACAATCGGGCCAATCACGTAGTTCTTACAAACCACAATCAATCGCAACAATGTTACAATGTTCTTTCAACATACAGTACACGCTCAACCAAAACAATATTTTTTTCTTCCAACACGAAACAAAACTGGTCCGCCATTTTTTCTATTCACACAAAGGCCCTTCGATCTCCAAGAATATCTTGTCCAAAACCAATTCAATTAACTATTCAACTACCAAAGAAGTTCAACCATCGACATCATCCCACATTGGTGTAGAATACAAACAACCAACAGTTTAAATCCAAAAATTTGAAGACTTTACGTGTCCATGAGTTAGCCCTTTTGTTACTTACTCACTCGTACATCCACGAGCATAAAACACCCATCAACATGGCTCCAACAAAGTGAACACCCATTGGCATGTTGCGTAAAACTCTAACTACACAACCACCACACAGAGGTTAGAAATTTCTTGATCCCCGCGACAAGCCAATACCATTGTCGCCTAGTCGGAGAAAACTCGAACTTCGTAACCTCCACTACAGGTTAGAGAATTCTTGAATGTCATTACAATGAAGGAGATCGACCAGTCTAGAGGTAATAAACTTCCTAACTCCGCGACAAAGTTCTAAAATTAAATAAAATAGTGATGCCGCAACCAACACACTGTTGCCAAGTTAGAAACTTTCAGAACCCTACGACTTAGGTTACAAAGTTAAGAACTCCAACAATCAGCCGACAAAGAAGACCAAACAAAGGAAAATAACGCTAAGTCTTTAACAAAGATTCAAGCCAACAAGTTGAGGCACAATTTTCCAATAGAAATGTTAAAATTGGTTGCCCCATCAAAATCCTATGTTCAAATAGAGGCAAAGAATTCACCTCTAATGAATTTCAAGGGATTTTCCAAGATAATGTACAATTCAAAGGTTATTGAATACTAACTACACTCCTCAACAAGTAGATAATTTATCAAGCATAAAAACCACACTATTGTGGAAATGTCTATAAGCATGCTTAAAGCCAAGGGTCTACCAAATACTTTTTAGTTTGAATTCATTACAACATCTATATATTTATTGAATATATTTTCAACATGTGAGAAATAAGAAACCTTATGAGGCATGGTGTAGTAAAAAACTTGGTGTAACACATCTTTAAGCTTTTTGGATGCATTGCTTATGCTCACATAGTTGAACAGAAAAGACAAAAAAATGTTGATAAGAGTGAGAAGTGCATTTTCATTGGCTACAGTGAGGAAACAAAAAGTTATCTATTGTATAATCTATTTAGTGAGAAGTTAATTCTTAGTATAGATGTTATCTTTCCCAAAAATGAAGCTTGGAAATGGAATGGAAATTTGAATTAGGAAAGACAAAAAATTACTAACTTGAAACAAGATGTTCCATCTTCTCCTATTAGACAAAGTCATAGATCAAGTTCTACTACATCACCTTAATTGAATTTTTCATCTTCTCCATCTAGTCCTTTTTCAAGTACGGGTCCTCCTCCAAGGAAAGTAAAAAGTCTTAAATATATTTATGAAGGTACTACTAGTCTTGATTCAACTACATTTTTTTTTATTGTCTTGCATTCAAGTTGAACCATAATAATTTGAGGATGAAATAAAATAAAAAAGTATGGATTAATCCATGAATGGGGAAATCACTTCCTCTAAAAAGAATCAAACATGGGAACTAGTTTATCTTCCACTTAAAAAAAATGTTATTGGGCTAAAATGGATCAGCAAAACTAAGTATAAACTTGATGGATCCAATTTAAATTCATAAAGCTAGATTAATGGAAAAGGGCTTCTCAAAACAACTAGGTAGTGATTACACTAAAACATATTCTCTTGTAACTAGGTTAGACACCATAAGAACATTTTTTGCATTGTAAGCACAGTTTGGATGGAAAAATTATCAATTGAACTGTTTGTAGGATAGGCACTAAGGTATGAGGTTGCACAACAAAAACAAAAAGGTGTATAGGTTGAAAATATACTTTATGGACTCAAGAAAACACCTAGAGTGTGGTATAGTAGGATAGATAGATAATTTAAAAAGGATGGTTTCAAAATGAGTGAAAGTGAGTTCACACTATATGTAAAATTTTGAAGTACATGTGATTTACTCATAATATATTTGAATGTTGATGGTTTGATTTACTCAAGAAATAACAAAGTGTTAATGGATGAGTTCAAAAATGCCATTAATAATGAATTTGAAATGATGGATTTGGGTTTGATGCACCATTTTCTTTAGATAAATGTAAGACAAAATAATGGCATCTTTATCTCACAAGGAAAATATGTCAATCATATTCAAGTGATAAATTTAAAATGATACATTGCAAACCAACTAACGTACCTTTGAACATAAATGAGAAGTTGGTTATAGATTATGGTTCAAAATAGGCAAGTTAAACATTGTATAGGAGTTTGGTCTGTAGTCTTATGTCTCTTACAACTACTTTACTAGATATCATGTATACTATTAACTTGTTTTCAAGCTTTATGCAAAACCCAAGTAAAATTTATTTAAGTGCGGTGAAAATGATTATGAGGTATGTTGGTGTTTAGTTTTGGCATTTTGTATACACCTACTGATGATTTTGGTTTAGTTGGATATTTAGTTGTGATTGGATTGGATTTATTCATGGTAGAAAAAGTACTTCAAGTTATGTATTTAGTTTAGGATTAGATGTCATTTCTTAATCTTTGAGAAAAAAATGATTTGTGTCATCAACAAAAGTTGAATATATTGTTGCAACTTCAACATCTTGTCAAGTAATATGATTGAAAATGATTATGAAAAATTTAAGGTAGAAACACAATCAACCAACAATTATTTATTGTAATAATAACTTGACAATTGTATCAAAATCTTATAAATAAATATGATAAGATTGTGCGATGAATACTTGTATCAAACTCTTTTAGATTACATGCAATGATTTAAATCTAGTAATTTGTTTCTGTTATTAGTCTCCTCTTCCAACACCAACAAACCTTTGCTTTGAAAATCATGATAGGCCCTCAATTCCACATAAATTTCTTTTTCAATAATAATACAATCCAAGGGCTCTAGGAAAATTCACTGCCAGCAATTCACTGCAGGAAAATTCACTGCCATGAAAAATTCACCTCAAGGAAAATTTACCACCAGCAATTCACCACCGTGGAAAATTCATCACATTAAAAGTTTTCCATTAATTTTTTGTGGCAGTGCATTGCTAGTGGTGAATTTTCCTTGAGGTGAATTTGTCATGGCGGTGAATTTTCTTGCAGTGAATTGTTGGTGGTAATGGTGAATTGTTGGCAGTGAATTTGCCTCATGCCACAGTCCAAGACTTTATAGGAATGAAATAGTCTAGTGGGTGGTTATTAAGGAAATTATAGGGTAATTTGACTTCTTAGATTGCACTGCCATGATCTTGAATTTACCAATTTACTATTAGATTGGATTTTCTTGTTGAATCAGTAAGGGCACTGAATAATTGCTTAACTTTATAATATTTTTGGTGAGTAGGAAGATATTGTAATGGTAGTTACAGATTGTAGGATGTTTTGGAGGTTTTTCCTCACTTGAACAGATTATTTTTGAGCTTTTTATTGGTTTCGAGTTGTCTATGCTTTTACTCCTAATGAGAATTTGAGGTGATTTAGGTTTTGTTGACGATATTTTGAAGATAGATCAGATTTTTTTGATGGTTTTGTTGATTCAAAAGCTTGTTATTTTGAATTGTTTGTCTACTTGGTTTTTGGATGCAATTGAATGGATTCCACATATTGTTTACTGTATCTGATTGCCCTATTTCACATATTTGCTAGTGATTGAGATTACTTGTACAAGTTAATGACTTGATTAGTTTTTCTTGAACTTCATGGTGGAACCCTAAAATTTCATCGTTCCACTAGTTCCATGGTCAAGTCTATGACCTTTTCTTCCCCATTTTCATTAGAGTTTAGGGTTTTATCACTCCGTTCATTTATACACTCGTTGACCAACTACACCAGGTCACCGTTTATTTAAGTGGTATTTTATGGCTATCACTATCATCTTTTTAACCAACCCCCAACATTGTAAGTCACCTAGCGAGCTTAGGAGCTCTCTCTTTTATGAAAAACTTATACCCACATGTGTTCTTGTGCCTCTTAAGCATGTGGCTCATAGTTCATCGCTCATCGCGCGTTCTTTTTAAACTTCCCATGTTCATCCCACGATGAGTGATGCTTCATCCATCTTATCGTCTCAAGGTCCATCGCCTATTGCATGTTTCATCCTCACCACCAAAAGGTAGCCTATGATGAGCGATGCAGTTAATTTCTTAACCCATCGATGGCCCTTACACTATCATCGGTTGTCTCATGTTATCCAAAGGAGAACCCACGATTGTCGATGGGTGGAGTCTTTCCCGATCGCACAGGCTCAGTCTATCACCGGTTGAAGCTGCTCGATAGAGAGGGAACAAGCGATGAGTTATGCAAGTAATGATCTTCATCTAGGATCTTCTCGTGATTAAATTAACAACTAGTATCTCATTGTTGGCTTCTAGGTCATCATTTGATGAGGTTCCAAAGTGAAATTTGAAGGCACGATGGGCGATGTGTTTCGAGTTGTGGCCAAGATTCTCCGATGATCATCAAGATCGACAGTGGACGAGTTGAGGATGATATAGTAAGGATGCAGATGGGTACGTGGAAATTTTAAAGCACCTCCTCATTTTTTCTAAGTATGATCAATAAAGCGAGTGACAATCCTTAATGATCCTTGGTGATCAAGTTTTAAATCCAAGGCAATCGATGGTTGAGATGCAACATGCACTAATTGATCCTTTTGCTCACACGAGTGAGCCAAGATGGCCATTATTGTGACTAGCCTCAAATTCCTCTATTTAATGAGGATTCTATGCAACTTATTAGATTATTCATAAATTATCATGGCACAAAATTGATTCTTGCGAGTACTAGAGGAATAATTTCAGATTTTTGAATGAGGTAGTGCAAAAGTGGTTGCATGGTGTCTTCTGGCATGTAAGTGTGTATGCTTATTGCATTGTTTTTACAATTCGGTTGATTTCTGTGTCTGGTGTTCATGGGGGTTTTCATTGCTTATACGTGGGAATTATCTGGAAGTTGTGGTTAGTATTTTTTTCCATAATTGGCTCTGGTTGTTATTGTATCATGGGAAAATGAGTGAGCCGAGTACTCCCATTACACAAGTCTAGAGGTCCAAAAGATTAAGTATGTAGGAACCAATTGCATATGTATTTGAATCCAAACCCCTCCTGGAAAAGGTGTCAATTGTCCCAGAAGGAAAAAGAAGTGTATGCAGGAGATGTGAGAATGTTGTTGTTAAGAGTACCTATACCCTGAGGAATAGGATTGTGTCATAGGAACTGGTCGGAGTTGACGTGAAGGGGCTTGTGTTTGCAAAAGAATTAAAAAGGCTCGGTATGGGTCCTAGGGTTTGTTCAAAGAAGCTTGTTGATCCTATTTTAATTTCTCAAGTGAAGAGAGAGGAGAAAACACTAACCCTAGCCAATTCCCTGGTTCTCTTGTGCCTTATAGTGACTTGGCTAGGGTTAGTGTTTGCTTGACCAAGGACTTAAAATCATAAAAAATTCATTTAAAAAATTTAATCACAAGGCATGTATTTGGAGTACTTGAAATAATTCCTTGTTCCTAGTGAATAGATGATTCCTTGCTCAAAGATTAGCCAATCTTTTAGTAGATTATGTCTATTTTCCCTTTATAGGAATGAATTTGTGTTGAAGTGTTCTTGAGTATTTGAAATATCAAATGAACACAAAAAGGAACACCCTCCTTGGTCCTACAAAGCCTAAAGTGCAAGAGTAGAGACATCAAAATTCTTTACTCGCGTTGGCCACTAGCCTTAAGTAATTCTTGAACATAAGGGTTGGCTACCCTTTAGAGAGTTCCAAGGTTTAGCTAGAAAAAACACCAACAAAAATGGTGACTCTACCAGGGACAATTTTCATTCTCCAGTCGTAGATTGTTGTATTTCAAAGTCAAATGGTGTGATAAATCTAAACATCCCATTTAGATATTGCAGAATTCTTCAGCCTGGTGAAAGTATTTGTAGTAGCAAAGCTTGAAGGTGACTCTGTTGTTGGAGCAAACCTAGAACAAAATTTATTTTGAAGATACTTCATCTCATTTGAAGTATAATCCTTTTAAGAGAGGTGGTGACTCTGACTCAAAGAACCTAACAAAGAATATAACAAAGCTTCAGATCTGCAAGTTTGAAGATTGAAGGTAGTTGGCTACTCTGACATTCCAGGTATTCTCATGAATCTGAAGAGATATTATCATATTTGCAGATAATTTATGGGAATTTTCAAGATATAGGATATAAATACTTCCCAATTTGGTGAAATAGCACTAAGGTAGGGAAAGGAATGGTAATCTTTGCATAATATTAAAGTGAACTTTAAATGAATGTAGGAGTTTGTTATATTAATGAATTTCACTTGTTGAAAGATACTATGTAAAATAGAACTAGAAGATCTACATTGTAAAGGCTTGAGATCATAAGTATAAAAGGAACTTGAATTGCCTTTTGATAACATTGATAAGGTTTGCAAGAGTGGTACAAGATGTCTTATCAAGTTGTACATCTAGAATCAAACTTGAATGCAATAATGCATGATGAGTACCCTTTACCACATGAAAGGAATTTTAGTACTAAAAGGTACAAAGCCATAAATTTCAATAATATTTTTTGTTTTCCAAATATTGTACCACCCAAGATCAGGGACAAGATACCAAATTTTAATGGAGACACGTCTAAATTAGCAAGAAAACATTTGCAGGAGTTTGGGGATTTAATGGGAGATTATGAAGTGGATTTTGAGGATGTGATTATGAAATTGTTTGTTCAGTCCTTGAAAAGGGATGCAAGAGATCGGTTCTCTTTTTACCAATGTCCTCTATATATTCTTGGAATGAACTTAAGGTAGTTTTCATGGAACAATTTGGGAAAGAGTGAACCCAAGTGTAGTAAGGAGAAACTTTATGCAAATTCGTAGAAATGAAGATGAGTTAGTCTCCTCTTTTAACCTCATATTCACAAGAGCTATAAGGGATATCCCTGAGAATATCAAAACAAATGATGTTGAATGTTTGGCCGTATACCTTGGTGCATTTGATAGCAAGATGAGCTATCTATTAAGAGATAAAGAGCCCGCAACATTGCATTAGGCATATCAAAACGTCATGGACATTGAGAACAATTTGAAGTACTCAATGATGAAAGGATATAGGGTTGTGTGTGTTGGTCATCCTAACACACCTCATGCAAATAGAACTCATGGATCAGATAATAGAAATGCTTGTAAATATGGTAATGCTGCTACTATTCCATTTTATCCATCATCACAACATGCAGGTCATTGTGAGCTCCATGTTAAATGTCATCAAAATTTGAGCAATGTCAATCAAACATTTTTTGTTCAAGGATTGTCTAAAATGAAAAGACACAAGGGAGAGTTACCACATGAACTATTTTTGAGATTTTTGGATGCTTTGATAGAAGTTCCTAATAATTTCAGACCTGAAGACTCAGTGTGCATTGATTTGTTTTGTGAAATCTATGAATCTAGGCTAAGTACCTTGCCTAAGGAATTGAAGCCTCATAGCCTTGATCAAGTACCTAATTGGATAAGGATTGTGGAATGAACCAAATATGATTATTCACAAAATATGGATTCCCAAGGTAGAGACAGTAATTGTTCTCTTGAAAAGGATCAAAGGAAAAAGCAACATAATACTGTTGAAGAAAAGGATACATGGGATGATAATAAAGTAAATATGTATGAATGCTTTTCTAGTGATATCTCAGATAAAGGAGAAGTAAAGGAGATACAAGGTGTTGTTCCATGTCATGTTGTGACCAATGAAAGTAATGCATATGTTGCTGATATTTTATCACAATCCAGTGATCTTGACCTTGAAGGTACAACCTTAAGCATTCATTCTAAAAATTTTAAACATGATTTAGATAGCGATGAATCTTTTTGTGGTGAAGATCAGAGCGAGGTTGAGGTTTCTAATTGCTTCTCTGAGGATTGTGACTGCCCTTTTGAAGATGATTTGGAAGCATATCCCTCATATGAAGGATACAATAATACAGATGCTCATGATGTCACTTGTTCAAAAGTGAAGGGACAAATTGTAGATGGTGCATACCTGGAATATAACTCGGGTTTATTATCAATGGAACACGTTGAATATGTGAGTGATTCATCTAGGATGATCTATGAACCTTGAAAAATAATTTGTATTCAATGCTCAGGAAGTTGGCACCATGGTGTAATACTCAGAAACACAATTCCAACACCACTTGAATCGTGGAAAACGAAGTCCGTATGCAAAAGTTATGACCGGTCAAAAATTGGTCAAAACAGGAACCAATGGCTAGTCAGAAAGGCGAAAAAAATGATTGTCTTGAAATTCATCAAAAAATGGAGCTCGTATGGTGAAGAAATGGATGGTCAAAGTTCTAGGTTGACTAGGATGACTAGATGGTACAATGATGATGTCAACAGCTGATAGAGCAGATGTGTCATTGTACGAATGTTGACGTGGACCAATCAAGTCTTGACACATGGTAGTCATACATTGATGTGGCATCTAAGTTGATAGTGATGTAGCATGTATGTGGCAACTGATGTGGAGAGGTGGATGGCTGATGTGGACAGTGACTAGGCGGCAATGTGGACGGTGTCAGCGAATGAGCTCATGCCACATGGCACATCATTTGGGTGCCATGTGGCATCTCTCTCCCATCTTCGACGGTTGACAATTTGGCGTAGCAAAATTTGATGAGGCTCGAACCCCCGACTTCGTCGCCACAAGTCACTGGCTCGACCGTTGTGGCATGTAGTTCACACCTAATCTATAATGAGCGAAGGTTAGTTTTGTTGTTTAAACTATTTGAAATCGAGCGATAAAGAGTGGCCAACGGGAGTTGAACCCCCAACCAGCCAGACAACCAAAAGCTTTCTTATGCGGTTTGTTATATAAATGAGCAGTGTTTTATTTAAACACTTGTAAGCTTGAAGTCCTTAAATATATATCTAAAAGGTTATTAGTTAGGCTTTAAAATAAAAACAAACAAATCTCCTAAACAACCCAAGCCCAGAAGTGATATTTAAAACATAATTTAAATGTTTTATTAGAGGTTGTTAATTGTTATTGTTAAAAAATGGGGGATTGGTTTCTAATTTTTCCCTAAAGGGGGAAAATTTCAAATCTTGGAGGTTCTAGCCCAAATGGGCAAACTACAAGTATAAATGGAGGAGTCAAGGAGAGCTTTCATCATCCCTTCTTTGTGTGAATTCTCAAGAATCCAAGTGGGGGGAGAGAGGAATTGGAGATGATGAGGAGGATTTTCTTGAAGAGGAGTAAGCCATATGAGGCAAAATTATTCTAAGAAGATTATGAGTTGTGTAGACTTTTTTGTTGCAAATTTTGTTTATGTTGTAATTATGCCCTATCTGTAAGCCTTTGTAGGCCTTTGTGAGTCTTTTGGGAGGCGATAGAGTTCAAATTTTTGTTACAACTTTCTATTGCAGGTTGAAAGCTCTTTTTCTCAGAATTTGTACTAAACCATTTGGAGCATTGTTAATAGATTGGTCACTCAGTTGAGATAGACCCAGAGATGTAGTCCACTCGGACAAACTTCATAATCAATCTTGTGTCATCTTCTCTCTCTTTGTTTTGTGTTATAATTCTCTCTCTTTATTGTTCCTGTTGCTCCATTATTTAATGTCTTGTCAGTTAAGCTTAAGGCATTAAGGATTTGTTCACCTTTATGTACATTCACTTTAGTAACGTTTGTCATAGATCCCTTATGCATCAGATCAAGTGGTATCAGAGCCCAATTTGGCTAGTTTTGCAGAAGTGATTGTTAGTCAGCTTGCTAGTTTAATTAGTTTGTCAGTTTGAAAGTTTGATGGTTTCCAGTGTCAGTGTGCAAGTTGATAGGTGGACATTTGGAGTTATGAAGTAGAGATGACACCAGAGAAAGGAGAATCATCTAGAGTGATGTTGTCTCTGTCTAAATCCATGGAGGATGATATCTTTGCCATGAAGGGAATGGTTGAAGAACTCTACCAAGAGTACCGGGACAAGGCTGATAGGCTTCGAGAGCTGGAGGAAGCCAACCAACACATTCAGTCTGAGAATGATGAGCTTAGAGGTTTGCTTGAAAAGGAAAACAAGGAGAATCAGGAGTTGCATGCAAAGTTGCAGAAGCTCATGGAGGAGTAGCACAGGAGGAGTCCTCTTGCATCAGAGAATGTTGGCATATGTGATTTTTTCCCGCATTCGGAGGATACTTCTTCATACTTCCCACTCACTCCGAATGATAGCTCAGATGCATCATCTACAACAAAGTCCACTACAAAGAGTTTCAAGTCAATATTTTCTTGTGGTCATGGGAAGTGGGCCAATTATGGCTCAAGTTAGGAGAATGTTGGCCAGTGTGCTTTTTGTCGGCATGTGGAGTACCTAAAACTTTTCAATGTTTCTAGTAACCAAGGTGGTTACCTGGAAGAGTCTCCTGCATCAAATCAGGAGGTGGAAAATGATCAGAACTCTATTTTTGAAGGCTTTGAAAGACACACCAAGGGTAAAGGCCTTAGGATCAGCGAACAAGGCATGATCAATCCTATAGAGGTTAAGCAAGGACCTCATGATCAAGGATTAGGATATGGAGGGACTAGTGAATCCTCCAAAGCCTTTAAAAAGGCATATCCTCGAGCACACACTTCAAACTATGGTAGTGGAAGTGAATTTGTTATTCTCCAAAGAAGAAAGCGAAGAGGCAGGATAAAGCCCAGAACTACTGCACCCACTGCTGGATAAGTGGGCATTGGATCGATAAGTGTTGGAAGTTGCATCTAGAGCTTTGATGCTCACCTAGGCCCATTGAGGGACCTAACCAACAAAAGGTTGTTGAGGAAGAGGTGAAGGCAGTACCTGAAGCCACTACCCTTGAGGCAGAGGTGAAGGCAGTACTTGAAGCCACTATCCTTGAGGCGGAGGTGAAGGTAGCACCTGAGGCTACGATCCTTGAGGTAGAGGAACCTCAACCAGCAAAGGAGCAGCCGACAAAGGAAAGTGCTTTTGACCAGCTCCATAAGAGCTGGGAAAACCTATCATCTAAATAGTTGTATCAAATTTGTTTTGTTATCAACTCATTAATAAACATCACATTGTGATTATGAGCTAGGTGATACAAGTAGATAGGGTTTTTGTAGTAAAATCATTATGCTATTTGCATGAAGCTATATTTTCTTGGAATTGAGATTTTGAAAGGTTGTTTAAGCCTTATCTCATGTAATTAGAAAAGAAAATGCTTGAAGACTTCTTTTTGCAGAATGGCAGATATTTTTTTAAACTAAAGAGTGCTTAGTTGATGACAATTCTCAAGGCGAGAAGATGTTTGTTGTTCCTATTTAAGGAAAAGGAGCACTTGATAAAATTCAGTGAAAGGTGGATAGATCTAGATGATGACTCCACATTGGGACTTAGAGTTGCAGAGAATGACCGAGAAGTCGCCTGTATGTTTTCAGATTTAAGACTTAGTCTGACTTAGTCAATTGATGACCGAGGCTCCTGAAGGTCTTTTTCTATGGCCTTGTTGCTCAGGTGAACATAGAAAAAGTTGTATGGTGAAGCTCATAATCAGCTATTCCGAAGTACAAAGTTGAGAAGGAATGATCCAAGCTGAGGCACAATTGTCATTGCTCATGCTTTTGCAAATGAAGAAGAGCATCATGATCATGCCCAAGAAATTGGCTAGGTTGGTATGCAAAACAAGGACCAATGCCGTGAGAAGCACCAAGAGACAGGTTTATCATGCTTGGTTTTCTTCTTGCTGTTTGGTATGTCAAGTTTTGTTTTGAACTGCATCCTTTGAAGTCCTAGTATTTCCAGAAGTGTGAGACCCATGGAGGGAAAATGTAAATTCCGAAGCATGGTGGAACAAGCAAAATCATTGCAGTGAAGCTTCGAAGGTGACAACAAAGTTGATTTGAGCTGAGGGAGTCAAAGGTTCTACAAGATAGCTTTTGGAGGACCAAAAGCTCTTTACTGGGGAGGTTTGATCTAGGAGGATCTATGAACCTTGAAAAATCAATTGTCTCCAATGAGCAAGAAGTTGACACCATGGCGTAATGCTTGGAAACACAATTCCAACACCACTTGTATCACGAAAAATAGATTACGTACGCAAAAGTTATGACTAGTCAAAGATTGGTCAAAATAGGAACTAGTGGCCAATCAAAAAGGAAAAAAAATTGATTGTCTCAAAATTCGTTGAAATCGGCATCAAGATGAAGAGCTTGATGAGACAATCTTGATGTCGCTTGTTTCATTGAAAATAGAGCTCGTGTGGCAAAGAAATGGCTAGTCAAAATTCCAGGTTGACTAGGATGACTGGATGGTACAATGATGACATTAGTAGCTAACATAGTAGATGTGTCATCGTACGGATGTTGACATGGACCAATCAGGTCTTGACACATGGCAGTCGTATAGTGACATGGCATCCGAGTTGACAGTGACGTAGCGTGTACATGGCAGTTGACATGGAGACAACGTGGGTGGTTGACGCAGACAACTGACATGGACATTGACCAGGCAGCAATGTGGACGGTGTCACCGAATGAACTCACGCCATGTGGCACATCATCTGGGTGCCACGTGGCATCTTTCTCTCCCATCTCCAGTGGCGGACAATTCAATGTAGCAAAATTTGATGAGGCTTGAACCCCCGACATCGTTGCCTCAAGTCACTGGCCTAACCATTGCGGCATGCAGTTCACACCTAATCTATAATGAGCGAGGGTTAGTTTTGTTGTTTAAAATATTTGAAATTGGGTGATAAAGAGTGGCTGGTGGGAGTTGAACCCCCAATTGGCCAAACAACCAAAAGCTTTTAAACCGTTACACCGCTGATGCAGTTTGTTATATAAACGAGAAGTTTTTTATTTAAACACTTGTAAGCCCAATGTCCTTAACTATATAACTAAAAGGTTATTAGTTAAGCTTTAAAATAAAAATAAGCAAATCTCCTAAACAACCAAAGCCTGAGATTGATATTAAAAACAAAATTTAAATGTTTTATTAGAGGTTGTCAATTGTTATTGTTAAAAAATGGGGGATTGGTTTTTATTTTTCCCTAAAGGGGGAAATTTTCAAATCTTGGAGGTTTTAGCCCAAACGGGCAAACTGCAAGTATAAAAGGAGGAGTCAAGGAGAGCTTTCATCATCCATTCTTGGTGTGAATTCTCAAGAATCCAAGTGGGGAGAGAGGAATTGGAGATGATGAGGAGGATTTTCTCGAAGAGTAAGCCATACAAGGCAGAATTATTCTGAGAAGATTATGAGAGAGTTGTGTAGACTTTTCTATTGCAGATTTTTTTTATGTTGTAATTCTGTTGTAGACAACAATATATTAATGTCAATATATGACAATTACCCAGTCACATGAAAGATGTTGCGGTACAAGTATTGGTGAGGTGGCTTTCCCACAACTCAATGAGCAGATTGTACCTGATGATAATCAAGAGTGTAGCTCAAATTTGTTGATAGTTGAATATGATAGTTGCCCACATGGTCAAGAATTTGAAGATGGAGATGTTATCCCCCATGATAACAATACCAAGCATAGTGTTGATGAGGAGAAATAGTTTGATCAACCTTTAGATTATGTGAATACTACAAGACTGTTTGATTCATGTGGAGGGGAATGTAGGGGTACAAATAACTTGAAGCATGATGCTAATCAATACGAATGTTAGCTTGATTTTTTTGCAGAAGCCCCACATCTTATGGACCTCATCATAGAAATGTTTCCATTTAATGAGGTTGACTCTCGTGCAGGGAAAAATGAAGATCCTCCTGCATTGGTATCTTATTCCTCTAACACCTTAAAAGAAATTGGGAATAACATACAACAAAGTGTTTATGAAGGTTTTCAATTTGATGTTACAACCTATGATTAAGGGGAATATGAAAGTTTCATCTTCTCAACTCACTTGGATGAGCCCATGATGCAACAAGATGATGAGAAGAGCAGTTTCATGGCAAGTAGAGTGGATGATATTAATCATGATGATGATGGTCATTCAAAAATGCATAATGCACATGTTGATCCTTTGTTGTCAGAGCAAGCTAAGGTATTTGATAGAGGAAAGAAGTGATTTTAGCTCTTGGGCAGCCATTGGGCCTCCAATTTGGAAAATGAAGCTAATGAAGATATAGGGGAAGGCTTCTGAGATTGGAAAGGAGAGTTGTAATCTTCATCCTTGCAACTCATTCTGCATGGGTTGTTATTCTAGTTCTTGGTTTCCATGCTCTTCTGCTAGTTTGTTCTACCAGAGATATAGATTCTTGTTATGCATGCAAGAGGCATACATCCCCAATCAGAGCCACTGATAGAACCCTAAAATTTCATCATTCCACTGGTTCCATTGTCAAGCCTGTGACCTTTTCTTCCCTATTGTCATTAGGGTTTAGGGTTTTATCGCTCCATTCATTTATACTCTTAATCCTTTTATTGGCTTATGTTTACTCATTGATCGGTTGCACCAGGTCACCATTTATTTAAGTGGTATTCTATGGCTATCACTATCATCTTTATAACTGGCCCCCAACATTGTAAGTCACCTAGCGAGCTTAGGAGGTCCCTCTTTTATGAACAACTTATACCCACATGCGTTCTTGCACCTCTTAAGTATGTGGCTCGCAATTCATCGCTCATCATGCGTTCTTTTTAAACCGCCCATGTTCATCTCGCGATGAGCGATGCTCCATCCTTCTTACTTCCCCAAGGTCCATCGCCTGTCATGTGTTTCATCCTCACCACTGAAAGGTAACCCGCGATGAGCGATGCGGTTAATTTCTCAACCTATCACTAGCCCTTGCACTATCGCTAGTTGTCTCATTTTATCCAAAGGAGAACCCGCGACCTCTGATGGGTGGAGTCTTTCCCCATCGTGTGGGCTCAGTCTATCGCCAGTTGAAGCTGCTCGATAGAGAGGGAACAACAGATGAATGATGCAAGTAACGATCTTTGGCTAGGATCTTCTTGTGATCAAATCAACGACTAGTATCTCATTGTTGGCTTCTAGGCCATCACTTGATGAGGTTTCAAAGAAAAATTTGAAGGCGCGATGGGTGATGTGTTTCGAGTTGTGGCCAAGATTCTCCCATGGTCATTAGGATCAACGTCTGATGAGTTGAGGATGATACAATAAGGATGCAGACAGGTACATGGCAGTTTTAAAGCACCTCCTCACTATTTCTAAGTATGATCAATAAAGTGAGTGGCGATCCTTAATGAGCCTCGTTAATCAAGTTTTAAATCTAGGGCAATCGACGATTGAGATGCAACATGTAGTAATTGATCCTTTTGCTCATGCGAGTGAGCCAGGATGGCCATTAATTGCGACTAGCCTCAAATTCCTCTATCTAATGAGGATTTTTTGTAGCTTGTTAGATTATTCGTAAATTATCATGGCACAAAATTGATTGTTGCGAGTACTAGAGGAAAATTTTCAAAGTTTTGAATGAGGTAGTGCAAAGGTGGTTGCATGGTGTCTTTTGGCATGTAAGTGTGTATGCTTATTGCATTGTTTTTACAATTCAGTTGCTTTCTATGTTTGGTGTTCGTGGGGGTTTTCATTGCTTATACGTGGGAATTCTCTAGAAGTTATGGTTAGTATTTTTCTGCATAATTGGCTCTGGTTGTTATTGTATCTTGGGAAAATGAGTGAGCCAAGTACTCCCATTACACAAGTCTGGAGGTCTAGAAGATTAAGTATGCAAGAACCAATTGCATATGTATCTGAAGCCAAACCCCTCCCAGTAGAGGTGCTAATTGTCCCAAAAGGAAAAAGAAGTGTCTGCAAGAGAAGTGAGAAGGTTGCTGCGAAGAGTACCTATACCCTGAGGAATAGGATTGTGTCACAGGACCTAGTCGGAGTTGATGGGAAGGGGCATGTGTTTGCGAAAGAATTAATGAGGCCTAGTATGGGTCCTAAGGTGTGTTCGAGGAAGCCCGCTACTCCTATTTTAATTTCTAATAATTCCTCAAGTGAAGAGGGAGGAGCCGACCCTGACCCTGGCCAATGCCCTACTTCTTTTGTGCCTTATAGCGACTCAAATGATGAGATTATTATTGCAACTCCACTCTCTATCAAAAGGCCTAGTGAGGGTGTTTACTTGGTGGCTAAAAAGGCCAGGTAACACCCGTGTCCTCTTCTAATGGTGTTTGGTTTTTGGGTGTTGTGGTGATTGGACTTCCATGTGGTTGGATTGTTGGTTTGTGGTGTTGGTGTTGATGGTGGTTTTACTGGTATTGAGGAATGTGTCTTTTTGGTAACATTTTTTGGAAGGATTGCATGGCGTCTTCGACCAATAGCTTGGCGCTCTTTTTGCCTTTTTCCTTTCCCCGTGGTGGAGGAATGATTGAAGATATAATGGTCCAAGAACAGACCCTAATGAAATGAAATGAATTTTGAAATTATCAGGAAATGTAATTACATTTGAATCGAATGCTTGTTGCTCCCTTGTACTATAAAAGGGATTTCATGGCTCATTGTAAAGGGTTTTGGTCTAAGAAATTTTGAGTCATGTGTATAGTAAGGGTAGAAACTAGGTGTAGAAAGGATGCCAATGAATAGAACAGTTGAATTGTCTTGGTTTTGAGTCATGTATGTAATCATCTTAAAGTAGTTTTATAGAAATTACTGATATCGAAACAAATCTTATTTCTAAAACATTTACTCTCCTTTTGTAGGTTTCTACAAAGTATGAATGAAATATCAATGGTATCTTTGTTCATCATCAAATGCTCATTTGAAAGTATGTCTCTGTTTATGCTTTGGCTCAAAGAATCAATTAAACGCTTGAATAGGGTCATGAATTTGTAGTAATTCGCAAAGGATTTGGTAAGCAGTCATGTTTTAGGAACTGTGAGTTTTCATGATGTAAGGCATTGTGAAAATAGTCCATAATTGTTAGAATTAAAGAATTTATGTATTACTGGTTATTATATGTTTGACTCCTTTACCGAATTGACAAAACACTGGTCTATTTGTTAAAGATATTTACAGTCGAAGTATGTTAATTGTTTGCCTAACCAAGGACTTAAAATCAAAACACAATTCATTTAAAATGTGTTAATCACGACATGTATTTGGAGTACTTGAAATAATTCCTTGTTCCTAGTGAATAGATGATTCCTTGCTCAAAGATTAGCTAATCTTTTAGTAGATTATGTCTATTTTCTCTTTATAGGAACGAATCTGTGTTGAAGTGTTCTTGAGTAGTTGAAATATCAAATGAACACAAAAAGGAACACCCTCCTTGGTCCCACAGAGCCTAAAATGCAGGAGTAGAACCTCAAAATTCTTTACTCGTTGTGTTGACCTCTAGCCTTAAGTAATTCTTGAGCATAAGGGCTGGCTACCCTTTAGAGAGTTCCAGAATTTAGCTAAAAAAAACACCAACACTTCACAGGCTTTAACTATTGTACAGGGATACTTTAGAAGATTACTTCGTTCAATAAGAAATTTCAAGATGCTACTGATGCACACAAAACGAAAGTAATATATTAATGTCAGTATATGACCAGAAGTAGTTTCATGGATTCAAAAAGCACAACCATCACAATAGACAACAATAGGTAAACGAAGTAAATTAGTACACAATAAGATGACAACGGGAGCAGCACTTTTATTAACAATACGATGTCCTAGTTCCTAATCATCATGATTGGGTTTAAAACCTAGTAAAAAGCATGATATACATATTACCAAGGTTATATCCTGAAGTAAATAATAATGTGTCCTGGTACATAGGTGGTAGGATGAGATATAAAAATCTCTCTAAATGGCTGCTGCTTGTTTCAAGAATTGGCATCATCTCTTCTGAAAATTGGTTCTGGTGAGGCTAATAGCAAACATAGTTGCGAAAAATACAGGGAAGATCACCAAAACTGCAGCCACAATGCCCAGCATATCGTGGTGAAATCCAAAATAATGTTTTACGAAGTCTTTGATTGATTGTTGAGAGTTGTCATTGATTCTTATCTGCTTTGTCATATCTCCATACTGAGAAGTTATGAGACAATTCAGGGTCCAGGAAGTTGGGCAAATCCAGTAGTACCATACCCACCAGCGAGGAATTTGCTGCAGTCATTCGCCCACAGATTTATCAGTAGCATGACAATAAAACCATCATGTTTACAATTTGGTAAGATAATGCATGCTATGCAATTTTAACATTCAGTGATATCTAGTATTTTTAATTGCTAGTTCAATGAAACTCCCGTGATTGGTGATGCAATATTCCTTCAGTAAAGCAATAGGCAGTCTTCTAGTCTGCTGCCACTGGTAAGTCTAAAAAATAGTGTCTAGAGTATTGTACATTTATGTACATCGTTTAGCACTGGCACCTGTTAATAAATCTTTCTTTTGTTTGAAATCATTTATCGTAATGAATAAATTTGAGGTTTGCCACACTCACAGGTTGTGGTACAATGAAGCCTGAGAAAAGATTGAAGAGAGAATAAAATGCAGATGCAAGTATGGCTGCAACTTGAGCATTTGGACTGATCGAGACTGCCAGCATCCCATAATATGTGTAGTAGAGAAAAGTGCAGAGGGTTGCAAATAGGTACCAGAAAAATTTATCTGCAGACCAATGGTAGCCCATCATTGTATAAGTGATAAGCCCATAGAGGATTGCTTGTACAAGGGCATATGGGAGTTCTACTGCTACCTGCAATACAATAGAATCAAAGATATGAAATCATTACAGCCCCCGGTAAAACCTGCCTACTTGACTCAGCTTGACAGTGTCCTGTATTAAAAAATTCAGTTGAACTTAGAAAAACTTGAATTCACTTGGAAAAATTATTTTATTCTTATACAATATCCTATTGGGTTTTTCCTGAGTATCCAGTTGACACTTACTCTTGTAGCTGTGAGCCAATGCTTGTTGCAATCTTCTAGATTTAGTTTTCAAATTCAATCTATTTAAAAGAAAAGATTCTAAGAAGAGCATAAGATATTTTTTGGGATCGATGTCAATAAGATTTTAAATCAAATTACCTGTGCCCAAGCATATACACCGCCAGAATACATTCCAGCTGCCCTTTCTCTATAGAAAACCTGACGCTCTACATCTATAACGGGTTGCACAGAGGAGCAATTAATTATTCCTAAAGTTATAGTTGTAGCATACATGGCTCCCATCATCTTCAGCAAGTCTTCTTCAGTGTCTCTGTGGTAAAATGTCAATATATATAAATGTTCTTGACTTAATTACTCCTGAACATTAAATAAGCATGGATTTAAAGTCCAACAAGTAATACAACATTGAAATTTTTTTATCCCAATATAGAATTTACAGAATGATAGATGGTACAGTGGATGGATTATTAAATTCCCAACTCAAAACAGAGATGAACTTTTCACGGTCCATGAGAATAAGTATAAATGAGATGCTTCCAGGAAAAAACTGAGTTTAGACTGCATCACTAAACTCACAGTTTTTTCCCAGAAACGTTTGACACATTCCAAATTCATGTTAGATCGGCTTACATTTTTGTCCCTTGTTGCCAGTAGATGGTACCATAGAGCAATGCTGAGACAAAAGTGAAAGAAAAGCGGACCAAATTGTAGCCAGGACTTCGCCAATATGCCCAAAATTGCTTCCATAGGCAGCTCTTAAATTGCTTACAAGCGTTCTGTGCATACTGAGTTGGGAAGTAAAGGTCCTTGGCATCAGAAGCAGGGATGCTTAACTCCTTAACTAGTTGAATATTTTGCCTGTACACAATGCTATCTTTCAGTTTTATAGAATAATTAAAAGATTCAGACTGAGATGGAAGATGAGGAAGAGGTTAGAAATGCACTGGTGCATTGAGCTTCTTCTGTAGTTACCTACAAAGATTTGATTCTTTGTAGATCTCAGCAAAATTTGTACCAAGTTGCTGCTCAGCAGCCACAGAGGTTACCTCTAACATCCATGTTGCAGGATTATACCCATCTCTGATCTTGGGAACACCTGTTATAGCCTTCAATGACAATTAGACCAATATTACTCAATCTTCCCTCAAATTTTAGTCTCTCAAGCGGCAAAGTAAATGATGTTTAAGCGTAAGCATAATTCCTTGGTTTCTACCTGAAAGTACTCTATGACATTTTTTGAATGGTGACCTAATGCACCAGCATAAATGATTTCACCTCCCCGCTTCATTAACAACAACTGCAATGCTTGAAATTTTCGGCTAAGTTAGACTAGATGAATCTACGAAACAGAGATTCATCTGTGATCTTGAAATTACATATGAAAACTCTTTGGTCTTCATCCTTCTGAAGATATAATTCATGAAATTATTTGATAAATGAGTTACATCTAAATCATAATATCCTATCAAAAAGTTCGGGAAAACAAGAAGACTTATAGTTCAGTGATGAACACCCAACATGTATATAGAAGCTCCACAGAAAATACCAGAATTACCTCATCAAATGATTCAAATATGCCAATATTTGGCTGATGAATAGTGCAAACTACCGTACGCCCTGTGTCTACTGTATTCCGCACTGCGCGCATTACTATAGCAGCAGCCCGAGCATCTAAACCGGAGGTTGGCTCATCCATGAATATGATTGAAGGATTCGCGACAAGCTCTACTGCAATTGTCAATCTTTTGCGCTGCTCTGTAGATAAACCACTAACAGCAGGAACACCTACAAGAGCATCTTTCAAATCATCTAATTCAACTAGCTGCATGACTTCCTGCACAAAATGCTGTAAGAGACAAAAGCATTGTCAGATATTCAACAAAGCACCCTACATTGGATCAGGACAAAAGGAAAATGTGAAAATGAGTTCTGCTCATTATAACAACTCCAAGATTGGGGTTTTAGTAGCCAAAAACTGTAGCAGCATGACCTTTTATTAATTTAGTCACTAAATTTTTAAACCAAAAAATGAAAAACAAATGGAACATCACAATTTAATCTCTAGTTTACATTTTATCATATTTTTTTTGATATTTGAGGTTAAACTTATTAAACTTTACAAAGTTCGGTGTGAAAGTTACTACCTTGGTGGACAACATTCTGAATCCACCTAGGAGAAGAAAGGTGAAGCCATCCAGAAGAACGAAAGTGAATGGACAATATATTAATGTTATTTACGAGAGAGGAAGGTGACAACCCCTCCATAACAAGTATAATGATTGCTCTAAAACATAGAGCTGGTTGGCCAAATCGATATTGTATATGTTTTTATGTCCCAAGCTTTAATCTTATATGAACTCTAATAAAATGATTTTTTTCAATTTCTTTTTTAATATATATAATAATCTTGACAGAAAAATTGCTGCATTGGACTATACCTTCTTGATCGTGGATTCTATTTCAGGTGCAAGGCGTAACCAAGCTGAATAAAGCAGTGACTCATGAACAGTAACTTGTGGAGAGTGGACGTCATTCTGCTCACAGTAACCTGATATTCGGGCAAATGTTTCTTGCACTTTCGGGAATCCTGAGATCTGTATATCTCCCTCAATGTAGCCTCCAGTCTTTCTTCCTGCAAGAACATCCATTAGCGTTGTCTTTCCTGCTCCACTGACACCCATTAAAGCTGTCAAAACTGCTGGCTTGAAAGCTCCTGTCACATCACTCAGCAGTTGAAGCCTTTTCTCTGTCACTCCCTCTCGTTTCATTTCCTGCAGAAAGTAGATGGAATGTATTCATCAGTTGCAGAAAGGCTCTCAATTTAGTTCCAAATAGATGACTTTAGGCAGTTTTTTTTTTAGAAAATTAAGGTTTACATTTAATAAATCAATTATTAAGTTAGTTATGGGAAGTTATTCTATTGTTTTGATAGTTTGTATGGGAAACTTGTGACTCTATAAGCAAATGCATTCAATGTAAAATCATCTCAAGAAATATAATATTTACTATTATTGCTATTCAGCACTGATATAATCTGTGCAATTTTCTTTCCATTTTAACATTGGTATCAGAGCAGTTAATTCATCCTGTGCAGAGAGTTTATGGGCGCGCTGTGAATAAAAATTATATCATGACATTGATTTTGCAGGTGATTTTAAAATGTCAGACATAATAAAGGCTGCGCAACAGAAGGAGAATAATGATGTGATAAATCTGCTGGGCACTTGAAGATGTTGAGTAGATTGGCATTTGACTGTAGAAGTATATGCCAAAATAATTGAAAGTTCTTTGATGCTGTGTAGGTGGTGTTTAAAGAGGTAATTTTAAAAATATTTAAAGTATTCAATTCAGTTTTTTGTGCTTTCATTTTTTGTGGCCATTCAAATATAATTTAAATCATTTTGCTGGATATAGAGCTGCAGAAAAGGCATGACCAGAAGCATAAACATTTAAATCACATTTCAAATTATCATTGAGGATGTTTGAGCCCAATTTTGCTGTCATGCCTTCCATAGTCATTTCTAGATTGGCAGGATCTTAGTAACCACCATTTAAATCTTCCTTATTCTAATGTTGTTTAGAAATTGCCACACAAGTGTTTCACAGATTTCAGGGCCATTAACATGCCATTGTTCGGGCTCTCTTTTCTGAAAATAAACCATTATTGTTGTCCGATTCAATGGCATCAACAACAAGGTTTCATTTGGACAAAGAGGTGATACGGTATGAGTTTTTTAACTAAATCATTGTTTGAAGTTTGATGTGTAATTTTTTAAATCATATTGGAGTGATAAGTATTATTATTGAATTTATTTAAAATAGAGAAATCATATTTTATTTTGAAGTTTGAGGGTCATGAATTTCATGCATGATAAGTCAAAGTGCAACTGTTTTAATAGAAAAAGAAATATGAGATATTGTTAATAGAACTATCAAAAAATCACAAAATGTAGATAAAACAGTAAAATGGATAGCAAAAGATTGTAAAACTACAAAAGTGATTGGTCTTGGATTATCTGATGCATATTTACATCATATTTATTTCACAAAAACCTTCAAATCGAATATGGGAGAGTCTTAATTCTTTATTTGGTTCATAGGTTTCAAGTACTAAAATGGGAATGAAGCAAAAACTTTTTGGTTTGAAAATGAAAGAGTGATAGTATTGTTGAACATATTAGTACATTTTGTTCTCTTCTTAATCAACTTGCTGAAATAAAATGTACAGTTGATGTTGATGATGTCAATGTTATTTTATTTAATAGTATGCCCTCAAGTTTTGACAATATTATTTTTACTTTAAACAAATTGAATCCAAACCCGAGCTTAGAAAATGCGATATCTTGTTTAATTGATGAAGAGAAAAGAGTCTCTAAAACTCACTCAATTATTGAGGAATCTTCTTTCTTTGTCAAAAAAAAAAAACTAATGCTTCAACAAGAAAGAATAATTGATAAGTAGGAGGTATTTTCCATAGCATGTCAAATTGTGGTATTGCTATCAGGATTCAACCGTGTAGTTTTACAAGTCAAACTCATTGACCCATGTTTCATGAGTAGTGGTTCACAAGAACCCATCTCTCATGATAATGAATGGTCCACTTAACACTCATTGCATCTAGGTGATGCTCATAGAGGTGAAGCACTGAGCCTTCTCGAGAGGTCACCCATCCCAGTACTACTCCAGTGCTTCACCTCTGTGAACATCACCTAGATGCAATGAGTGTTAAGTGACTATTCATTATCATTAGAGTGCAATGAGTGCTAAGTGGAGTATCACCTAGATGCAATGAGTGCTAAGTGGGCCTTCCACTTAGCGCTCATTGCATCTAGGTGATGCTCATAGAGGTGAAGCACTGGAGTGAACTCCCGAGAAGGCCCAGTGCTTCACCTTTGTGAGCATCACCTAGATGCAATGAGTGCTAAGTGGGCCATTCATTATCATGAGAGATGAGTTCTTGTGAACCACTACTCGTGAAATGTGGGTCAATGAGTTTGACTCGTAAAACTACACAGTGGAATCCTAATAGCAATATCATAGGAAAATAATTCCAAATGCTTCTATTGTAACCAAAGAGGACACTTTCTAGTGAATTGCATTCAACATGCTAAAGATATTATTGATGGCAAGGTAAAAATAGATAATGCTTTAATTGCTACTGAAATAAAGGGAGAAATATGTAATATTGTAGTGTGATCAAGACAATAAAGATGAATATGTTCTCTAATAATTAAATAGGTGAAATCGGAGGCTAGAGGAAATGGAGGCAAGGGGACATCTATCATCCCAAGATAGCTTCTCGCAAGGATGATTCCTTGTATGAGAACTATTTGTTTTATCTCTAGTCCTTTCAGGAGCAAGATGAGGCATGCAGTGATTTGTTGGTTTGTGGATAGTTGAATTCACAAACTTGGTGAGTTGTTGTTGGTCTATAGATAGTTGAATCCACAAACTGGCTATGGATAATTGAATTTTTCTTGATCCATAGTTTTGCAAATGTTTATTTGTGGATAATTGAGTAAGTCTCGATCCACAAAATGGAGGAGTGTTAGTGTGGATATGGAGTGAGTCTTAATTAATAGTTGATTGCTGATTTCCTTGTGAATAGTGAGTCTCAATTCACAGTTTGTTGGTGATTTCCTTGTGCATAGTGAGTCGATTCACAGTTTGTTGGTGATTTCCTTGTGAATAGTGAAGTGTGTCTCGATTCACAGGTGAACATTGGATAATCAGAACATTTATCCAAACATGATGAGTTTGGGTTGATGCTGATGCGGAGTTGAATAATTAGGACATTTGCCTAGACAAAAGAGTTTGGGTTGATGTTGATGAAGGGTTAGCTAATCAGAACATTTACCTAAACAAAGAAGTTTAGGTTGGTGCTGATACAATATTTTGGTTTTCTTTTTGTAATGTAAACCTTAAGGGGGGATGTTAAGAATTTAAGGTTTACACTCATATATTATTCTTTTTATTTTTGTTTTTCTATTATGTAAACTTTAAGAGGGGGTTGTTACAAAATTAATGGAAAGTTATTCCCATATATTATTTTGCTAGTTTATACTTTATAAGCAAATGAATTCAATGTAAAATCATCTCGAATTAATATAATATTTACTATTATTGCTTGCAATTTTCTCTCCATTTTAACAATTTTAACTAAATTCTTACCACAGGCATGTCAACAAAATACTGGATATCTTGGAAAGTGATTGATAAAGGCTGGAAAGGTAATATCATTCCACGTTTTGCATCTATGAATCTGGCAGAATCAGAGCCTTCATGGAATCTTTTTCTTTCATCAAAGGCCCTGTCTGTATGTTGCATCTGCACTTCACCTGCCAAGGACAAGAGAAATCAAGTCAGCTGTTTGCTAAGATAAATGCCAGCATCCAATATAAAAGCTATAAGATCAGTTACTTGTCTCAGACCCTCATCCCCTTGTAAATACATCTGGTGCATACTTCAACCATAAAGTGGGTCATAAGCCTTCCATGGAAACAGTTGTTAGCAAAAAGAAATAAAAATCTGACCTGTAATTTTGTCTTCAGAGCTAGGCACTAAGCTCAATCCATCATGTAGATCATCAGTGACATCTGCTTGGCTATTCTGCATCTGGGCTAGCTTTTCTCGAGAAATTACAGTTTGTGACTGGCCTATGGCTGCTTAGATAATTATATTATTAAATTTAAGTGCAATATAGTTCCGTATGAAAACACCAATCAATTGTCATCATTTGATTGAAAACTAATATTGCAGGCTAACATATTTTTTCATGGTCATACTCACGGTTCAAATATGTCAAAGCAATGGTGTATGCAAAGTTGAATAATATTGTAAATCCAAGCAAACTTCCAATGCCTATCCAATAAAAGTAATCCTCATGAAAAAGTGAATGTTTTTCCAGGATATGCACCCCAAGGCTGGTGTTTTGAAAAGACAACTGCCAACAGAGAAAGAAGTTAACATGGATACAATTTCATATCATCTCCACTAAAAACATAATAAAAATGGGTGAATCATTGTTTTCAAGAGCACTTTGCATAACTAGATAAAAATGACTTTATATAGTTAGTTTAAAATAATTTTGTTATGAAAGATAGAGGTATTTAGTTTGATATTTAATGATAGAAGAATAATGATGATGTGTATCAATTTGTAGTTGGAAGGTCATAGATTAGTTGCCTTTGTCGTAGTCTTGGTAGTTTCTCCAACTCATTCAAAATTATTTGGTTTGATCTATTTGATTATTTTTTTTAGTATGTTGTGTTTTTGTTTCATGATTGTTCTTGGTTCCTAGAGGTGGTGGATTTGTGGAAAACTTTCTTGGATTTTTACACTTTTGGCTTTAGTGAAAGCTATTGTTGTTTGGAAATATTTTTATAATTTTATCAAATTTATTAATTGATATATTTATCTTTCACAAAAAAAAAATGTAGGAAAATGAATAATAACTTCAATAGATGAAAATATAAGACTGCACTAACACTCCCCCTTAAGCATAAGTTAGGTGGGAAAAAAAATGGGTCACACAAAATGAAGTTTGATGAGGTACTCATGTATATAAAGATCTCATATACATGAATAAAAGTAGAAAACCAATAGAAAAATTCCCCCACAAAGAGATAAAAGATCCTTCCAAAATAGAGCGAAAGATTTTTCTCATAGTCAAGAAAGAAAAGACTATCTAGCCCCTCAAAGATGTAGCATTTAATATACCTACAAGATCAATGACTTCACATTCCAAAGAAAGAATGTAGGTACATATTGTCTCATAATAAATGTTGAAGTAGGTCCCTTCACACCAAACAATACATTTTCTTTTTGGAAGAAGGAAAACCTAAGCTAAAATTCTACTAATTTCCCACTCCAAATGTGTAATAAAGGGAAATAAAACAAAGAAAATCTCTGGAAAATTCTCACATATATCCAATATAGTGTTCAATGTGTTAGATTTTAATCAAGAGCCTTGGGCCTAACTATTGAAGATGGAAATAAGGAAGCATGAAATAGAGGAGAGAGAACAAGAGAGTTTAGTAGTACTCTAATTACATCCAAAGAGAAAATCCCCTCTAAGTAGAAATAAAATGAAAAATGGGTCCTAGAAATGAGGCCATGTAAGGTACCCATGCACAAATATGATCCCCTAACTAGAGGCAAAGAGAACCCCACCCCCCAAAAAAAGCAATACAAATGTCTTAAAATGCTACTCAACAAAGCTAATGTTAAATTATGAAAAATGTTGATGATAAATTAGGTACTAAATAAGACTCAAAATGGCTCCAAACATTGGCATAATAACTAAACTAAGAACCAAATACTCATATAGAAGGTGTAAACATCCAGACGATGACATAAGTGAAGCATAGGATTTATAAACTATAGGTTGTGTCACCATGTAAGCATGTAAAGGTGGAGGAAATATATCTGAAAGAAGTAGATGCAATACCATAAGAGTTTTCATTAAAGAAGACAAATATATCCTTAATAGTGTTATCAAGATTTAAAATGTTGAAGTCCACAAATGGATCTGAAATTTCTAATAAATATGCCTCCCAACATAGTGGATCATGTAGACATGAGGAACTCTACTATATAGAATCACTAGAAGGCCTCAAATAAGTGACTCTAAACTATAATGAAATAATAGGTGATAGAGGAAAGTCACAAGAGAATAGGTATGTCATCAATGGTGTCATATAGATCTAAAATGTGGGACTCTACAAATAAACAAGATATTTTTGATAGGAAAGTGTTCCAATGAGGTAAATCTAGAAGACATAATCTTGATGAAAATAATCACTAGATTTCCTTAAAGAAGCAACTGTGAACTCTAAAGAAACAATACATACAAGACGAGTGACATCAACTATAGATGGGGTATTAGAATGAAAAGGAGGATTGGTAGAAATCTTAGTATCGCCTACATGTGAAAGGTTCTCAAAGGAAGCATCATTATTAGATGTAGAATTGGAAGGTCTCCATATAGATATCAAATGGTGGTCCAAGCATTGAAAGGGCACTTTATGTGCTTGATTTGATACAAAAAATCCTCAAATATTATTACACATATTAATCCATAGGCAATGTCATTAAATTGTTTAAATATTCACACTTCTATTGATAGTAACTTGGCTCAAGAACGAGTCAAAGGAGATAGGAATTACATAATGCAAAATGCAATGATTTTATATCCCTTTTTCCAAGGATATAAATAGTTCTTCAAATTTAGTTTGAATATAAAATGATGAAATTTAATATCAAAATCTATGATGAAATATCATAGAATGGAACTTTATCTCAGTTTGTATTGTACAATAACCTCATAAAACCTCCAAATTGTTACAAGTGTTGACAATTTAAATATTTAGTGCAATTATAATATAATATTTTAAATTAATATGGTTTTATAGGGCCCAAAAATAGCCAAAAGTTGAAATTAATATTTGCCTATAGAATAGGAAAAACTTAACAAAATTACTATGTAGAGCTCAAATATATCAAATATAAGAAAAAAAACAAAAAAAGGAACTCATTTGAAAGTTTTAAACACAAATAGGTCCCAAAAATATGACTAGACAACAAAATAAACTCAAATTATATAAATTAAAATTTTCAAATAAAAGACTAATTATATACCCCTACATAATATGTGAAATTATACCTCATTTCAATTTAAAATTTGTTCTAAAAAAGTCTTTTTGTATGAGAAATTTAGACTTTCTTGAAAATGGTCTCCTTGATTGAAAAATTAAATAGAGATGTTAGTTCTCTAACTGGCATCAAGTAATTTCTATTATGAAGTTACAGTTTTTATGATCAAAGTCATTGGAGGATGACCAATGAATGAGAGAATAAGAAATTATCTTCTACACTTTAGATTCTACTACAACTTAGGTGGGTAGCCCTATTAACACACTACATTCTATGTGGATAAAATAGGCTTATCATAGTGTACAACATATATGACCTGTTCATATAAATTAAGAATTATTTATTGGATATTCCAAAAAAAAAAAAAAAACTTCTTATACTTGTAATGCTCAATCCCATAAAAATGGAAAGTAAATGAAAAATAAATTACACATATTTTTTCTCTTTTAATGAACGAGTGAGCTAGGAGGAATTTCTCTAGTTGGCCTCTACATATCTAGGAAAAAAAGAGTCATCAAATATTTCTACCAATATGTATTGACAACAACTTTACTAGTGGTTCATGAATAACATATAGCATTGCCTTATAATAATTTTTATTACATTAAAATAACATGAACCTATAAATGTAACTTGAATACAAACTGTGAAACCCACTTGATTCCTAGAAATATTTCTCACCCTCCTTGGAGATACATACCAAATAGAACAACAAATCCTATAGAAAATGTATAAGAAAATATTTTCTACATCCTTGAAGGCATACTTCTCTTCAAAAATAAATAATATAGGAAAAGGAGATAACAATGCAATCAAACCATCATTTATATAATTCAACCAAAAATTCGTATCACTATAGATTGTATAAACAATATTAAATCTACTATATTTCTCAAAATAAATGATGGTATACAATACAAAGGTTTTGTCCCTCTTTTTCTAACCTTTTATAAATGAGAAATTTATCCCATACATAAAAGAGATTGAAAATGGCCTACTTAGGTGTGTGACATGTGTCAATCATATGTAATAAGATGAATCACTAGAAAAACTCCCTAGAGCTAGACATGTGAACCTCACATAAGGAAATTGTGATTTCATTCTAGCCATTGCAAATTTCTATATAAACAAAAAAATATATCTTCTTTGCACCAAAAACCACTAGAAATTATCATTTAAACCAAGAAAATTGTTGGGAAATATATTAGAATTTAGTGGCTAGGAGGTTTTCTAAGATCCTTCGGGACTTGAAAACCTAATCATTGTAAGAAAATTTGCACCTAAGTTGGATTCAATAGTTATTTTTGGACAAGAAAAATCCAATTTGGTAGTTACAAGATTAGATTGGGTCATTAATGACATTCTAGGACAATCAAAAATCTTGGCAGGAGTGAATTGTGAAAATGTGAGAGACAAGACCTACACTAATCCTAGAACCAAATTGCACCTTCAAAAATTTCATGAAATCACATTTAACTTTGTAACTTTTAGAACTTAATATTGTTTCTCTTATTTTCTTTCATTTGCATCACTTCTCTGTCTTTCTCTATTCTCATCATCACACATTTTGTGACCTAGAAAACCATATTACACTTTTGCAAAGTTCACAAAATTGTGAAATTTGTGACATCACAAACCATTCAAATATTTGAACCTTAAAATTATTCTTTCACTTTCTTTATTCACTTTTTCACACTTTTTGTGACATCTCAAACCTTTTTAAACCTTCACAAAGTTTGAAAACTTACAAACTTTGTGACATTTTAAGTTTTAACACTTTTCTTTGTTAGGGTTTCATGAGGTTTCTGAACCATTGAACTTTCTCACACCAATCCTTCAACACATAGACAAAATTTAGTTCAATGATGATGTCAATAAGTGGAGAAGACAATAAGGGAAATGCAAATAATCTAATATGGCAATGAATAGGTATTTGGGTAGATAAGGCTAAAAGTCTAACTTTAAATAAATAGCTTGGTGAAATATTAAGTTACAAATTTCAAGAGTTAGGGGCACTAGCGTTGAGCCATCAAAGACGAGGTGTTGGGCCATCGGAGGTCGAGCGTTGGGCCTGCAGCTTATCGCATACCAAAAGAGGAGATGGAATCGCAAAGTCCAAAGGAACCATCGAAGCAAAGGAGAAGGTCAAAGGCTGACATCTGAAAACCCTACACTTAGCCAAATTTTGGAATCAAGGCATCGGTGAGAAGAAAAATGGAAGGAGGAGGTCAAAGAAGAAGACCGATGGGTGATAATATTGGAACCTCGGGGATCGAACATTAGATTATTGAGTGATGATTGATGAAGGGAGTGGAAGAAGATAAAGGGGAAGGTCGATGGGTCACCCGCTAATAGAAGAAAGGTGAAAAATGGAAGAAAAGAGAGATCAGTAAGGGGTAATGGGTAAGGTTGAAGGCTGATACCGGCCAAAACACTTAGAAGAAAAGGGGGAAGGAAGGGAGCGATGGAGAAGGCATGAAGGAAGCGGGTAAGAGACAACCTAAAAACCCAAAAATTTGGGACTTAGCCAATTTTAGAAACCTTCAAGGAGAATTCATGCAAGATGGCCCATGTAGGATCACTCAGATCATTTATTAATGATGGGTCATCTAAGGGGGGCATGAAATGTCAACATTTTGGCAAATTTTGTGGGATGATTTCCTACTAATCATGGAATCCAAAGGCCTTATCATTCCATTGGGCACAGAGTCATGAAGGGAAATTATAAAATTGGGTCTCCCAAGGGAAAAACAAAACATTTGTAGGCCTGCACTTGGAGAAAAGCATGGAAACTAGAACATACATTCCCTTAAGGAGAATGTAGGGTGTGCAAAGCACTTTATGTAAAGAAAAAATATTTACAATATGTACTTGAAAACTCAAAACTCATTAGAAATAAGATTTGAGGTGAATCCCATTGACTAAGATTGGAAGAACCTCACCGTCCATCCTAGAGAGATGGAATGCATTGGCTTCCTTGCAACTAGTGATGATGTATGGACCACTCCACATGGAATCAAACTTGGAATGTCTTCCAGCTTTGGCTTTTTTTGCATCCCATTTCAACACTATAACTCCCTCTTGGAACATCCTATGAATTTCCTTCTTATCAAAATTTCTTTTGACCTATGCTTAATGTGTTTATATGATTTCCAAAGATTTTTTCCTTGTCTCCTCTGGTTTCAAGAGCTCAACCAACCTTACTATCATAGCATCATTTTCTTCTAACTCCAATTGATGTGCTAACTCAAGAGAAGGCAACTCCAATGATAATGGTAACCCTGTCTCCCTTCCATAAACTGGCATAAAAGGGGAATTACCAATTTCTCTTTTAGGAGTAATTCTATCAACTCAAAGGGTTTTCTTCAACTTGCTATGCCAGACTCTTTGGTTTTCCTCAATGGTCCTCTTGATAATTCTGATGAGATTTTTATTTAAAGATTCAACCAAGCCATTATATTGAGGATAGTAATTAGATGAGGTCTTCAAGTAAATGTCATGCTTCATTGCACAATCAAGGATCTAAGCACTAGTAAAAGCCTTGGAATTATATTAAATGATGGTGGAAGGAGTGCCGAATCTTGTAACAATTCCATCAAGGAATTCTAAAACTGAAGCATCAATGGCATCCTTCAAAGCAACTGCCTCTATCCACCTTGTAAAGCAATATGTGGCTGTTAAAATCCACTTATGACTAGCACTTGATGTTGGATTTATCATGCCCATAAAATCCAAACTCCACTATGTAAATGGTTGATCAACTTGAATGGGGTGAAGAGGTAGGGAAGCCAACCTTTTCTTTCTAGAAAAGAAAGCTCACTTTTTTGCAATTTCTCACCCATTTGTGAGTGTCATTGAACAAATTTGGCCAATAATAACCAGCCATCATAATCTTTGCAGTAGTAGTTCTTATAGAAAAATGGCCACCTGAAGAGGCATCATGCAATTCATTTAGCATTTTGTTGACTTGATCTACCTCTATGCATCTTACTAGGACTCCATTGAAATCCTTTTTGAAGAGTATGCCATTCACTATGACATAGGGAATGGGTTGTAATCTAAAATGTCTTCTTTTGGTCCTATCTAGACCCAAAGGATATCTACCTTCTTGTAAAAAGGTAGTCATATCATGCACAATCCAACTGCCTTGTATGCTTTCATTTGGTGCTTGTTATTCCTGTACCACAAGGGTCCAAGCCTTTTTTGGAATCTCAAATGTTGAGACAAGTTTCTCACACAACCCTTTGCCTCTCACTATCTTGGTGATCTTAATGTCAATGTCATATTCCATTACCTTGGTGATCCATCCAACCCTTTTTTCATTGATATCTCTACTCAGCAGGAACTCTTTAATGCTAACATGGGGCACCATTAGTTGTATCCTATTATTAGACATGTGTCTTATTTTTTTCAATGCTCTAACAATAGCAAGAGCTTGCTTTTCAACATAGTTATACTTGACCTCATAATCTTTGAGCCCTTCACTAAAGAAAGCAATGGGTTGCTCCATATTTTCTTTATTTAGTTGGGTTAGGACAACTGATATGCTTACTTCACCTCCAAAGGTATAAAGAATGAAATCCTTATCATAGTTAAGGTTGACAAGGGTAGGAACTTGAGCAATTTCTTGTTTGATAACCACAAACTATCTTTACCTTATTTGGTCCACTTGAAGACCATATTTTTCTTAAGCATAGAAGTAAGATGCTTTACCAAAGCAGCAAGGTTTGGAATGAACCTCCCCACAAAGTTAATTGTGCCTAAGAAACTCTATAATCATTTCTTGTGACTGGGAAGTGGGATGGCCAAGATAGATTTTACTCTTGCGAGATCAATGACCAAGCCATCCCTTGAAATAATGTGCCCAACAAGCTTGCCCTAATCGGTGGCAAAGACACATTTATTTGGATTTAGGGAAATGTCATATTCCCTACATTTTTGAAATACTTGCTCAAGGTGACTAAAATGGTCTTTTGAATGCTTTGAAAACATTGTGATATCATCCAAGTAGACCAAAATAAACTATCTAAAAATGCCTCGAAATGCCATATCCATGGCTCTCTGAAAAGTGGCACCTGCATTGATTAGACCAAAAGGCATTTTACAATAACTATAGGTGCCCCACTTTGTAGTAAATGTTGTCTTATGTTGATCATATTCTTAGACCATAATTTGGTTGTAGCCTGAGTAATCGTCCAAGAAAGAAAACCTTTCTGAACCACTGACTCTTTGTAAAATATGCTCCATGGAGGGGAGAGGATAATGATCCTTTAGGGAGGATTTATTTAGATCCCTAAAATCTACACAAAGTCTTATTTCCCCATTCTTTTTTTCTGACAGGAACTAAGTTTTCCACCCATGAGGAATGCTTGATGGGAAAAAATGATTCTAGCCTCAATCAATTTGGCCAATTGCTTTCTCCTCAAATGCTCAATCTTAGGATTTATAGTTCTTTGTTTTTGCTTTACAAGTTTGGCATCATGATCTAATTCAATAGTATGTTGGGAAAGAATTGGGTCAAAACCCTTTAAGTCTTCATAAGTCCAAGAAACTACATCGTTGTATCTATTGCAAAGATCTATGAAAACATCATGTTCAATGGTAGAGCATACCTTTCCCAAGTTTAAAGACTTGCCCTCTAAAATTTCTATTGGCTTGAAGTCACCCTTCTTTGTAGCTAAGTTCATCCTTTTATGCTTTAACTGATCATCAAGGTTGAAAATACCTTCAAGGGTGACAAGAGCATTTGGTAGCTTGTTGCTACTTAGCTGCACAATATGATCACCATACTAATTTTGCAACTTGGACTGATTTCTTTTATAAAATTTTGGCTCATCTTGTAGAAAATTCACTATTTGTTGGTCATTGTCAAAGACTTTCAGTGATCTTGATTATCTGGAACAACAGGCCTCACCACGAGTTTGATATGTTGCTCCTTTTTACTTGCAATATGTGTTGGTATGTCAAATTGAGCACCAATTGCTACAAGTCTATCGACGTGTTTATTCTATTTTCTTGAATTTATTTGGATGTTAAAACCCTCAAAGTCCTTAATTAAATCCCAAACCCTATGTTTGTAGGATTTGAGCAGATTGTTCTTAGTTGAGCTTTGAGTTTTGACTTGATGGATAACCAATTCACTATCACCAAAATTTTGATGTTCCTTTTTTTGTGCAAGATGGAAACCTTGGATGAGTGCTTCATACTTAGCCACATTGTTAGTGCAACTAAATTGAAGCTTGAAAGAGGCATAATATTTATCCTTGCTTAGAGATACTAACATTACACCAACACAAGCACCATTTACATTTTTGGAAACATCAAAAACATCTACCACAATTCCCCTAAATCTTCTTGAAGTTTTATGAGATTGGGGATAGGAGCATTCTCCTTATGAATATGATAGGTACCAAGACCAGTCTCCTCTACCTTAGCAATAAAAATTGGATCAAAATGTAAAGCATTGCCTCATTCATCCAACAAACAATTAGGTACCTCGTCTATAGGATTTGCAAGCTCACAAACATAACACTCTTCCTTTTTATCACACAATGTGCAGTTCATGTTTATTGGACTAGGAATGTAAGGTTCTAAAAGATCCTTTGCTATGGGCTTAGATTTGATGGTAGCCTTAGTGCCATATCTAGTTCTAAATAGCATGTGATACCAATCAGTAGACAAGTACCCACCTATCTTAGCAGTGAAATCTTTGGATAAGTAAATGGAAAAATGAGCAAGGAGGTCTATAACTAAAATATCTTGTAACACATCACAGTTGATGTTGGGAATAGGATTCCATTTAATTGCAATCCTAAACATTATTTATTTCATGTATCTCCTAAGTCCTTGGAAAGTGTTCCCCAACACTAGGATTAGAAAGAGATTAATATTGAATGAAATAATCATGTTAATTGACATTTGTAATTAATTCTAAATGATAGGAGCATGTGAGGGTGTCCAATTTGAGTTCCTAAATAATCGGGGCACATGGGGCGCCCACATGGAAGGTGGAACCCACCATGAGTTAAGCTAACTATTTGGAGTAAAAGATAACACTTCAGTAATGCATGTAAAGATCCTACCAGTTAGGGATTGATGTTTACATGCATGAAGTTCAGTTCAGTTATGGTTCAGTTATCTTTAGTTGCATGTAGTTAGTTTCAGTTGAACGCTAGTTGACTTCAGTTGACTTGGAATGCATGACTAATGACTTGAGTTGCATGACAGATAACAGGTGACTAATTTCAGTTAACAAGGGATGATCATTCTTGCATGAATGGTGGAGAGATATGTTTTAGTTAACAAAGATTGACTTGGACCCACCTTGGGCTTCTAAGTTGGCTTCTTGGAATTAACACTTTGCATGATAAGATATTTCAGAAGGCTAAGTTAAGTGGGCCCATTCTTGGGCACCAACTTTGAGAATAAGCTTTGAAGATATCTTCAAAATAAAGGTTGAGTTATGACTTCATTTTGGGATGCCCAAATGGATGAATGAGTTGATTTGACATTGTTTTAATGGTAGAATTCTACTTGAAAGAGATAGGGGTAGGTTTTGTGATATAAGCATTGAGCTTTGTAATTGTAACTCTTTGGAGTTTACAAGGTTGATTATTGCCTATTTATCTCAAGCAAGGATTGGAATGTCGGTATTGGCATGGTGTGATGGTTTAAAGGTGGCATTGTTGTTCTTGCCACCAAGGTTCAAACCCTGTTAGGGTGGTATTGTTGCATGGTTGTATTCCGGTTCATAGCTCCGGTCAAAAGCGTTTACCCCTTGAATAAAATAAAATAAAAAGAAAGGATTGGAATTATTGTAATATTATTCTGAGATTAAATAATACATTGATTCTTGGTGGAGTTTTTTTCCTGAAAGGGTTTCTCCACAGTATATGCTATGTATCTTCTAATATCCTGTCTAATTCTTCTACAACCTTCTGTCTTCATTCTACAAATGGTAAAATGAATTAATCAGATTAATCACCCACAAAGAATTTGTAACAAAGAACACATATTTAGATCAACAATCATAAAGTATTACAAAGTATTAAGCTATATAAATACCTCAATTTTCAACATTTGGTATCAAAGCTGAGGTTGGGTAGAGTATTGGGATGCCTTTCTCTTAAAATATTGAAGGTTTTTTGGCTGTAGTGGGAGATTTTATTATTTTTGTTATTGATGATTTTGGAAAATAAGTTTGTTACAATGAATTCTCATTTAGATATTGAAAGGTTCAATGGATCTAATTATGAGATGTGGAAACTAAAAATGGAGGATCTCCTTGAAGAGAGAGATCAGTGGTTAGTTGTTGGTAATGAGAAAAATTCACCTACAACGATGTCAGATGAGGATTGGGATAAGCTTGATAAGAAGGAAAAAGGGACCATAATATTATGTCTTGTTAATATTGTTCTCTTAAATCTTTCAGAAGAAACTACTGCATATTGAACTGTGCAGTTTTTGCACACACACCCCGCTGAAAGCAGGGACCCTCTTTTGTTTTTGCTCTTGTTGTTTTTCGCCTTTGATTTTGAGGTTTTGAATTGCCTTGACATGAGCTTAAAGTGTTTATCTTGCTTGCCCAAGTGTTCCCCCCAAGTTGCATTTTGAAAATCTTAAGTTTTGGGCCAAGTTCGGGTTTTTGCACTGTTTTAGGATTTTCCGCCCCATCCAGATTCTCCCGGATTTTATCCAAACTCTGACAAAAGGGTTAAAATGCTGCAGTTTGGAAATTTCTGGTCCTCACAAAAATCTACTTGGGCCAAATTTTTCCAAATTTTTGTCCTGTCATCGGATTTCTGAATTTAACTGATTTTTTGGGATCCTTGTCGTTCTGCTTTATCATTTGCACTCTCCTGAGTTGGGATATTCAGTCTTGTGATGCTTTGGCATTTTAGACTTGCTTGGAGTTCAATTTCTTGTGTGTCTGGGCATTTCATGGCTTGCTCTGTGAGTTCATGGTTAAGATTTAGAGTTTCATGCCTAGGGTGTTGCCATTTCATCTTAGTTGCTTTCAGGTGAGCCTAAAATTCAAGGAAGATTTGTAATAGGTTCAAAATTAACTGGTTTTGTGCCCAGGTCCTCAAATTTGTGATCTTTCGATCAATTTGAGCGAATTCGTGGGAGGATGTCGATATTCGGGTTTTCTTTTGACTTTGGGATTTTCTGTTGACCTCGGATTTTCTTAGATTCTACCTAGCCTTCTGTGTTCCGGTGTGTGCAACGAAATTTAGAAATTTGACGACTTCGTAGAATTCTGGTCTGGCCGGATTTTTCTAGATTTTTTGTGATGCTTTGAAAAACTTGGAAATTTAGTGAATTGGATGAATTTAATGTTGAATTCTTAACATTCCATGCTTTAATTGATAAATTACACAATGATTTATGCTTACTTCCTGCATTTTGATAACCTATTGTTGATTTCATGTTTTTTTCGCTGGAATCCACCTGGGCCGAATTTTCCCAAAATTCCTTCTTGGCCTAGATTCTGCAGTTGGCTTGAAATCCTGAACTGTGTAGAAAGCGATTTAACGAGGTTTCTGGGTTGATTTTGATCTTCGCTCAGATTTTTTTGAATGATGAATATGTTATTTGTGATTGGCTAATCTTGATCCTTCATGTTTTAATGGATATTGATGCTAGTTTTGTTGAGTGTAGGTTGAATCTCGCATGGAAAGAAGGAATGGTGGTGAAATATGTGCTTTCTAGTCAATGAGGACCCAGTTGCTGAGCACCAGTCGGTGATGCAAATGCTTATATTGTTGTTATGAATTAGTATCAGGCCATTAAGATTGATTGGGAAGAGGTTGTTGAATGCTCAGGAGATGAAGTATAATTCATAAAGAAATTCAAGTAATGGTTACTTCCCCTTGGCTGACTTGAAGAGGTGTGATCAAGATAAGGATGAAGGAAGTTAATGCAAGGCTATTTGTGCTTCCCTCTTATTTTCCATTCCTTGGTCTGAATTGCATTGAAGATCCCAAGCCGACCTGGATGGAGTTTTTGCATTTAATGTATATCTTATTGTATTTCAAATTTCTCCTTAGGCCGACTTGTTTTGTGGCCAATTATTATTGTAAACATTGGGTGGGCCGACTGATTTGGTGGCAAATTGTTATTGTAAAATCTAATTGGGCCGACATGATTTGTAGATCCTCTATAAATTTGGCATTTCGCCTCATTTGTAATGAGTAGTAGAAGACATTAGAGATAGTTCTTAGAGCGAATTAAGCAGTAGAGAAGAGGTAGAAGTTAGTCAATTTCTGAGCAAGTGTTGTAACAGAACATTGGAATTGTTGTTGAAATTTGGTGATTCAATACAATTGAAGACATTGTGATTTTCTGGTGAGATCTCTTTTGTGTTGACTTATCTTGCATGGTTCTTACAATTCTATCTTTCAAATTGCTTAGGGTTATTAGATATATGTTAGATTTAGATTTAGATTTGATTCAATGGTGTTTATGATTTGATGCTTGAAGTGTTGCAGCAATCCCCGGTCCATACTTTTTGTAGCTAGCTGATTGTTAGTTGCTTTGCAAAGTTAGCATGGACCTTTATATTCATTGTGCTTAGTTCAATTGTGGGGATTTATTCATTTCAATTACAATTGGGTTGTCTTGGATGAATGTTCATGATGTGAAAATATTTAATACCTTAGAAGATTGCACTGTTTCTATAAGATTGTAGATTTATCTTGGTCAAGCAAGAATTAGTTTATGAGGGATTGGTCCATTTCAAGTATTTCATCATTTGCATTGTTAATCTTAGGAGTAGTTAAATTTAGGATTCTCTCTAAAACCCTAACCTTTTGTTATTTCTTTATTATCTGAGTTAGATTTAGGATTGAAGTATCATTACATTGCCATATCTGCTAAGTTAAAGATTCAACATTTGCTTGTAGTAAGGTCCCTTTGTGATTACCAACATTTTCATATTTATCACTGAGTTGTTTATGCATTGCCAAGACCTGACATTAGAGACCTTGGGGTTATCTCTTGAGGCTTGCTGATAGAGATTTTCCTTTCAAGAGAGATAGGATATTATATTCTATCCGAGTTGTTGTTGTGGATAAAACATCATCAACACATATAAGTTGTGGAAGAGAATAGGTGATATTTATCAAACTAAAAGTCTTACTAATAAGTTGTATCTAAAATCTTGATAGTTGTATTCTTTAAAGATGTAAGATGGTGATTCTATTGCAAATCCTTTGAATGCTTTTAATTTGATTCTAAGTCAGTTAGCATCTATAGATGTAAAGCTAGAAGATGAAGATAAATGCATTTTGTTACTTTGTTCTTTCCCAGAATCTTGGAAAAATCTAATTGTTGCTATCAATGGTAGTGGTGCAAATCATAAGATGGACAATACAATTCCTACTCTCCTATCAGAGGATATGAGGAGGAAGTCTAAAGAGGGAATCCAAGATGCCTTGTTTGTAAAAGGTAGGCCTGAGAAAAAGGAACCTAAGGGAGACAAGGAAGGAAAGGGTAATTCCAAAGGACAATCTAAAACCCCTAGTAAGAGTAAGGTAATTTGTTGGAACTATGGGAAACTAGGACATGTGAGGAAGGATTGTAACAACAAGAAAAAGGGTGAAGCCGCAATAGTGGTTTACAATTTGATGGAGGAAGGAAAACTGAGAAAAAATGACCCCATGGAAAAAAAATTGGTTATAGGGGTTCGAATGAACCTACAAGTTCAACCAAACCCAAAAGGGGTTCGAGTGAACCCATTAATTACTGGGCCCACATTTCCCACCCAAAGAACAAAAGGAAATGCATATTGAGGGTGGTTTGCTTGAACCCCCCTTATTCCTCATTCTCCCCCTAAAACACAAAAAAAACCTAAATTTTTACACTTTGAAGCTCGGGTTGAGGATGAAAATGGAGGATTCTTCACAAATCCAACTGGAATCAAGTAGTCCTCAGAACGAGCTATCCAATGAATATATTTTTAATATGTTTTGGTTTTATTATGTATTTGTTTTTTTAGTTTTATTAAACATAGGTTTACATCGAAAATGAAGGTCTTTGTTTTGCACATGTGGAAAAATAGAAAATTATCAAAAAAAAAAATTGAAAAATATGAGTGCACCATATATTGAAGTCCTTGATCCAACAAAAAAAAAAGGATTTCAATATATACAAAAATAGTTATGCATTATACGGTCGTGCTATGTCTAAATTGTAATTAGTTTGACTTCGAAACTTGATTAGAGAAAAAATATTCAATAAAAAACTATCTAACCAAGTGGAAGCACTAGATATCGAGTTACAAATCTAAATTCAAAAGAATTGGAATTTTATCCTTCATGGAAAAAAAATTATGCGTTATACGATGTGCGTCACTTTTTAAAAATGTTGTTTTCTAAAAAAAAAACTAGTTTTCATGGGAGATGGAAAAAGAAGTGTAATATGATTCCAAAAATTTTGAAAAAAATATTTTTAGAATCTACAAACAAAATGTGACGAGACTCTAGTTTGCATCATCTTCAAATTCCTCACGATTTAGCCGCTATAGGTGCCTGAATGTGAAGATCTAGTTAAAAATAATAATTTTAGTGTCTAGTTTGGCCAAAAATTGTAAACCAAAATTGTGGGATCACCCAAGAGAGTTCTGATTCTTCTATTGAGGAATCCTCGGATAACAATAATGATGCATAGGTTTTTTCAGCTAATATTGTTTGTGATAACTTTTTTCTTGATGTTTCAGAGTGATCTTCATGGAGAGTATGATAGTCATGATACCATGTGTGACTCGGTACCACAGTTCAGTGGTAGTTGTTGGCAGTGATGTGCATGCATCATTAGTAAGGTTATCTTCATGTGATTGGGGATATGGTTTTTTCTTGGTTTAGAGTGGTTGCTATTATGTCATGGTTTACTCTTGATTCTAGATTAGAGTCTGGCATATTACATGTTCTCTTGAGACCAGGATGTATGCTATGATGCATATGATCTCCTTGGAGAAGATGGTTAGATCATGTTGTCATGTTTATGTTCCTGATTAATGATTTGAGCTTTGAAATTGATCTTGTGTAGTTCTCTTAAGTGTTGGGAACATTACTCGTTTTCTTGATTACTTTATGATAGTGCTATGTTGCATTTGGATTTTGGCATGGATTGGTTGGTTACAGGTCCTCATGGATACTTGGAGAAATAGGTGACACTTGAGTTTTCTAATGGTAAGAGATATATGTTGGAATAGTTACTTGAAAGAAAATATTTTTCAATAGTAAAGACCGAGAATCCTACACCTTGGTTGGATGTGAGTTCAACACACTCAGTAGTTGTACATGCCTCCAAAGAGGCAGTTTGGTTACAAAGACTTGGGAAAGGTATTGGTTTTAATTGCAAGTAAGTTAAACTTGAATGTGATAGTCAAAGTGCTATGTTTTTAGTCAAAGTGCTATTTTTTTAGCCAAAAATCCTATGTATCATGCTTGTACTAAGCATGTTGATGTTCAATATCACTTTGTGAGAGAAATGGTTGAGAGTGGGAAGGTATTAATTGAGAAAGTTGACACTTTAATTAATGTCGCAAATTATCTTATGAAACTAGTTCCTACATATAAGTTCTCTTGATTTTAATCATTTGCTTGGAGCTTCATGATTATGTAGGTTGCATTTGAAGTTGGCATGGATTGATTAGTTGGTATAGGAAGGCCATTAGCCTTGAGTCCTATACTTAATTTATAATAATGATTCCTTGTTTAGAATAATTGCAATGTATAATGTCAAGTGGGAGAATGTTGGGAGTAGGATGCCATTTAATTGCAATCCTAAACATTATTTATTTCATGTATCTCCTAAATCCTCAGAAAGTGTTACTGCACACTAGGATTAGAAAGAGATTAATATTGAATGAAATAATCATGTTAATTGACATTTGTCATTAATTCTAAATGATAGGAGCATGTGAGAGCATCTAGTATGAGTTCCTAAATAATAGGGGCACATGGGGCACCCACATGCAAGGTGGAACCCATCTTAAGTTAAGTTAATTGTTTGGAGTAAAAGATAACACTTCAATAATGCATGTAAAGATCCTACCAGTTAGGATTGATGTTTACATGCATGAAGTTTAGTTCAGTTATGGTTCAGTTATCTTTAGTTGCATGTAGTTAATTTCAGTTGAATGCTAGTTGAATTTAATTGACTTGGAATGCATGACTAATGACTTGAGTTGCATGATAGATAATAGGTGACTACTTTCAGTTAACAGGGGATGATCGTTCTTACATGAATGGTGGAGAGATATGTTTTAGTTAACAGAGATTGACTTGGACCCACCTTGGGTGCCCAAGTTGGCTTCTTGGAGTTAACACTTTTGCATGATAAGATATCTCAGAAGGCTAAGTTAAGTGGACCCATTATTGGTTGCCAACTTTGAGGATAAGCTTTGAAGATATCTTCAGAATAAAGGTTGCATTATGACTTCAGTTTAGGACACCCAAATGGATGAATGAGTTGATTTGACATTGTTCTTCATGGTAGAGCTCTACTTGCAAGAGATAGGTGTAGGTTTTGTTCAAGATAAGTATTGAGATTTGTAATTGTAACTCTTTGGAGTTTACAAGGTTGATTATTGCTTATTTATCTCAAGCAAGTTGAAGAGAGTTTGTATCAGTTTTTATTGCAAGTTGTGAAGAAGATTTGTTGAAGGAAAAAGAAGCATCTCAAGCAAGAATTGGAATTAATGTAATCTTATTATGAGATTAAATAATACATTGATTCTTGGTAGAGTTTTTTCCTGAAAGAGTTTATCCACTATATATGTTGTGTATCTTCTAATATCCTATCTAATTCTTCTACAACCTTCTATCTTCATTCTACAAATGGTAAAATGAATTAATTAGATTAATCACCCACACAGAATTTGTAAAAAGAATACATATTTAGATCAACAATCATAAAGTATTACAAAGTATTAAGCTACATAAACACCTCAATTTTCAACAGTCGAGACATGCATGAAAAGACAACTTTGGTCTTTAATTTCTCCCATTGTATTGACAGTAGTGTCATCTAATTGTTAAACTTTTCTAGCCACTGGATCATACTTGATACCAAGCATGTTAGCAATCCCCTTAGGCATGACTAAACTACTTGCCCCTTAATCTATCATACAATTATGCACTATATGATTTCTAATAATTAGAGAAAGATAGAAGGAAGGTGGCTTACTGATTTTGCTAGAATTCCCTTCCTCTTTGGATTGCACCAGGCTGCTTGATGGATTAGTCTTCTCTTTTTCTTGTACATCATCCAATTTTTATGTTCCTTTAAAGCCTGCAATAGCAAATCCCTTTGAGAAGGGATAAATAGAGCCTCCCACATAATAAAATTCAAATTGGATTTCTTCATTTGCTCCACTATGTTGAAAGGAAGTTGACTAGCTTTAGAAGGAACCTTTGTAATAGGGTCAATTCTTGTTGCTTGTGTGATCTTAGGCTACTCCACCACTTGTTTAGGCCTAAATAGGCTAATTTGATTGTGGAACCTCTATTGTTCTACTTGTTGGTCTAGTATTTGCACTTGGTTGAGGTTGTTGAGAGATTGATGCTTGTCGAACCATGGAAGATGCACCACTCTCCATTGCTCTTTTCTTTGATCTTGTATTATGGGTTATTGCATTGGTATCTACTTGATTTACACCACAAAAATCCTCTTGACCCCAAGTGACAAATGAAGGTCCGCCTCATGCATAATTTTGATTACTAGTAGTTGTTTGGCTTGTGCCAATCTTTTGCTCTGAATTAGAGGCTTCATTTTGAGCTACTAGATTTTGCACAAACTCTCTATCTTGACAAGCATTTTGATTATGAGCTTGCTCACAAAGGTAACACCATTCCTACTCTTGTGCCAGATTATTTTTCACTGGGACCAAAGCCTTAGAAGTGTTGGTAGTAGCTGTGTGCATGCTATTCATGGGCTTAGTATGATTCCAATGATTTTTTCCTTGATAAGGTGGTCTATTTTACTAATAACCCTGATTTTGAGGCTAATAAGGCCTATTGTTTTGAGCTTGCTGCCTCTTCAATGATACTAATTCATTATTCATACTTCAGAGCAAGGTGCCTCAATCTTCTGAAAGTGTAACAAAAGTAAAAGTTTGACTTGTGGAAACCACTAAAATAGGAGCCACTAGAATACGGGCCACCTTGGTTGTGAAGGAAGTTTTGGAAATAAAGGCATTGCTAGCCTAGGAGCTATCTTCCCAGCCTAAATTAAATAATTTTCTTCCCTTATGGAAACATCATATGCATCTGGTAAGGTGTAACCTCCCATTGATTGAATCATAACAACTATATCACTACTAAGGGCCCTCAAGAAATATAGAAAAGCATGCTCAGGAGAAGGCTTGACCAAGGTAGGGATTCTATCCCAATTCTTTTGGAATTTGTAATTGAAATCACTCATGAATTCATTAGGTGCTCTTTTAATTGTGATTAGTTGTTCTACCAAGGACAAATGGTCACTCTTGTCTTCAAAATGTTTGCATAACTTCTCCACTAATTCATCACAATTGTGAATGGAGTTGGGTGGAAATCCTCTATACCACTGCAAGTGTTTTACCTTTCAGTGAAGTGGCAAGTAATCTAACAACCATGTTGTCTTTGGTTACATCATGCATTGAGCATATGTTGCCACATCTATGATGTGCTTTTTTGGAGTTGTAGATGTTTCACCAGTAAAATGGGAAATAATTTTGAGGGCATTAATTGGTATATCATCTTTTATGGCTAGAATCAAGGGGCTTCCACTAGTAAAAAATACAAAAGGCTGATTTCTAGGTAAAGCCATATGGAATAAATTCATGTTTCTATGGACAACGAGTGTTCTAGCTTGAAATAATCTACCCATAGGTGGCATATATTGAGCTCTAGGAGGTGGATTTATACTCTATTTCTTCTTATAGGTGACAAAGATTGTCTATTTCTTCTTCTAGAAGTAGAAAATGAGAGTTGGGTGTATTGGAAATTACCTCTAGAAGACACTCTTGTTTGGATTCATGAAATGAATGTGTAGGTCTGATCTTGAACCAATAGTTCTAGATAGCAACAAAGTAACCAATTTGTATGTAGAGTCCTCCCTTGATTGCAGAGTCGCTAGGTACTTGTTTAAGAGCCTCTTCAAGGTTAGAATGTTGAGAGCAACACCATTCTCTCAACAAAATGAAGTGAAATTTCTTCTTGTGTCCCATCGAGTGTGCCAAAAACTATTATCACATGAAATTGTACCTTGCTGAGCATAAAGCTCGGCATTCCAATGACACAATGGAAACAACCTCAAGGTGTGGGACCTTTGTGCATATGAGGTCGAATCTCCAGAGAAGGATGAATTCCTTTTTCAATCCCATTGCAATGTGCTGGTCCAACACAACACATGAAATCCTACCACTAACAACTCACAAGGAAAAGGGGAGAAGGAGAACATGAAAGGGAAGATGGAGGTGATACACCAAGATGGAAAGATTGTTTCTTCTTGACCAATATTGCATAGTACATCTTTGAAGAGAGGAAAGGGGACTTTCACAGCTCTTTGTTTGGTCGACTTTTAGAGGCATACAAGAAGGTTAGGGTTTGACAAAGTGCTAGAAGGAAAGAGGGTTTCACAACCAGCAATTGTAAAAAATTTAGCACAACATACATTCATGAAAAAATACAAACTAACACTCAGATATGCAAGGTAATAAACTTAAACACAAAAGAGCTGAGAAGAGGAAAACTTGATCGATTTCATTAATGTAGAGGCAAAAAGCAATATTTACAATGGAAAAGTGTAAAATACATGTCTGCAAAAGAAAAAGTTTCTTAGAGGAGCCAGAGGAAGAACCCTTAAAAAATATAAAAGTGTTTCCTTTATAGCTCAGGAATAACTAAGATGAACATTAACCAAACCCTAACCATGCTAGGGTTAGTAGGTTTGATCAAAGAAGCATGAGATCCATCCAAAAAAAATGTGCCTAGAACAAGAATGGTCGCCATACCTATTATGAAAATTGCACCAAGAAGAGCTTAGAGAGGACAAGGTTTGCACACCATCCATCCTACCATGAATATTTTCTTGGAATTAGTCATCCAAAATCCCCCATGAAATCAACAATTTGGGTATGGGATCTGACAAAAGGGACAAACAACAAAAATGAATGAGAATGGTGCCTGCAAAATCACCTTGGAGAAGTCAAAAGAGAAATAAATGTTGTCCTCAAACCCTAAAACACATGTCTGCTATCTAGGAAGTGGTTGCGCATTAATGGTGTCATTGAACAAAAATGTGCCAATCCATGGATCGTCGGGGCATTGGGCCCAAAAAAACACCTTTGGAAGCATACAAATTAAATGGTGTTGAGCCCTGAAAATATGTTTTCGTTGGGAGTTAGGTGTCAGGGCTGCCTCATGCTTTATGCTTGCATCAAACTTCATGTGCACTGGCATTGAGCCATTGGAGATTGAGCATCAGGTCATCAGAGGTCGGGCGTCGAGCCTCTAGCTTACTATGTACCAAAAGAGAAGAAGGAGAAGGAATGATGAAGTCCAAAGGAACCATCAAGATCAGAGAGAAGGGTTACCTCTTACTAAAGAAAGGTAAGAGGTAAAATATAAAGCTGAAGGCTGGCATCTAAAAACTCGACACTTAGCCGGATTTTGGAATCAAGGCATTGGTGAGAAGAGAAATGGAAGGAGAAGGTCCAAGAAGAAGACCGATGGGTGATGACATTGAACCCTCGAGGATTGGACATCAGATTGTGGAGTGATGGTTGATGAAGGGAGCGAGAAAAGATAAATGGGAAGGACGATGGCCGACCCTCAAAATTAGATAGAAGAAAGGTGAAAAATGGAAGAATAGAGATATCAATAAGGGGTAACGGGTAAGGTTGAAGGCCGATACCCGAAACACTTAGAAGGAAACGGGGAAGGAAGGGAGTGATGGAGAAGGCATGAAGGAAGTAGGTAAGAGACAACCCAAAAACCTAAAAATTTGGGACTTAGCCAATTTTAGGAACCTTTAAGGAGAATTCATGCAAGATGGCCCATGTACGATCACTCAGATCGATTATCAATGATGGATCATCTAAGGGGGGCATGAAATGCCAACACCTACCAATGGGATATTAATTGATCCTATGTGTGTAGAGAATGTGATCACTAAGGAATTCTTGTTTGTGCATGAACTTTACCAAGAATCTTACAAACAATTGAAAGCATGGATCAAAACACATAATGGTTTTGATTTCCCTACAATAGGTTTGATCACTCTCTCATTAAAAGTCAAATTGAAGCAATTAGATTTCGCATTCTCCATCATTCCATCGTCGAACCAATTTTGTGTGAAGTTAGGCTATCCATGGCTACGCTCCATGGATGTCATCATCAGTGTTTTGGATTTTTTAGGAATGGATTTTACTCCACTTTTAGCTTTCTAGATTCATCTAATTAAATCTCTCGACATAAAATAAATAAGTTAGCTTTATAAATATAATGTTCTCATAATTTAATAGGATATATAATATATTTTGTTTTTCTAATATTTATATATAAAAATATACATATATTTAAAAATATATATTAAATTATTGGGATGTTATGGGTGGGTTTTTAGGAAAAAGGAAGGTGAAGTATTATTTTTGTTTTTTATAGGAATGGATTTTACTCCTTTAATTTTTCTAAAGTCATCTCATTAAATAAAATAAATAAGTTAGCTTTATTAGTATAATGTTATCATAATTTAATATAATATATTTTATTTTTTAATATATATATATATATATTTAACAATATATATTAATTTAAAAATAAATAAATAATCATTTTAATATATAACAATAATATATTAAGGATAAATATCCTAATTTTTTTGAAATGGCTCTCCCGCTTTTTATTGAAATGACTATCCCACCCTTTGGTGAAATCCTCTTGCATTCTGGGTTGGTTTTGGCCGCTACTGGGTCGTGTGCTATTGGCTCATGGTTGTCTACAACTGGTTTATTGGCTACTGCTGGGTCGTGTATTGTTGGCTCATGGTTTTCTGCAGATGGTTTGTTGCTTGTTGTTGGGTCACCGCTATCTACAGTTGTGGGACTTTCTCTTGACGGTTCTCTGCCTTTGCTTGGTGGGTTTGTTGGTTTCGATTTTCCTCCTTTAGGATTTGGGTCACTACACGTGGATGTTCCTCTTTCGTGCTCTACTTCTCAATCCTTTGCTAAGGTGGTTGGTTCTAGTGGTAAAATCCCTTCTTTTCTTCCCTCTTTCAAGGGTAAACCCTTACATTGCTTTGCTTCTGCCCCTACTGTTGTTTGTGGGTAGGAGGTGTTGGATAAAGAAGATTATTTCTCTCATTCTGCTCTTATTTGTAGATTTAATGGTTTATGGCCTTCTCTTCCAAATTTGAACAAATGGGTTTTGGAGTCTTGAAGGCCTATTGTTGAGGATAAGATTAAACTCTATCCTTTGGCTAGGGGTTTTTTTGTGGTTGCTTTTCAATTTGAGGAGGATAGGGCTCGGGTGTTGGAAGGGGGTGTTTGGTTGTGGGGAAAGAACTTTCTTTCTCTCTAGTCTTGGTTCCCTTCTTTCAACCCTCTTTCTGAATCGATTAGTGTTGTCCCTACTTGGGTCAAACTTCCTAATTTGCCTCTTCAGTTTTGGGCCCCTTCTTGCTTTGAGTCTATTGGAAATGCTATTGGTAGTTTTGCTATGGTTGATTCATCTTCTCTTATCTATGATTGTCTAACTTTCGCCCGCATTCTTGTGGACATTGATATCACAAAAGATTTACCTAGGGAGGTCATTTTGATGGTGGGGGGTAGACCATGGTCTCAGATTCTTAATTATGAAGGTATTCCTTTTTGTTGTAGGAGATGATTTTCTACAGTTCATTTGGTTGTAAACTATCAGAAATCTCGCCATAGTTTTGCTATGTGGTGGAAATATGCTCTTTGTAATGTCCCCTTGTTTGACTTATCCTCTAAATATAAAAGCACAAGTTAGGACATATAATTTATTTTACCAACACACCATTTTATTAATGTAAATTACCTTGAAGACCTACTTACAACATTTATTATCAATTAAGCACATAATTCCTTATTCATCATTTCAGATTGCACATCTTAAGAATAAGACAATTAAATGCATTATCATCTAAAACCATAAACTAGCATAATAAGATGTGACTTCTTACTCTTGATTGGAATGAATCTTTGCCTTGGCTCCTCTTTCCTAACCCCATTGGAGGAGGGACGCCTTATGGTGCAAAGGGCGCATGACCAATCTCCAAGTGGATTCCCTCAAGGCTTATTACCATCTTGGGACATCCACCATGGGATCAAATTAGCAACCTTTCCCTCCACAACCATCATCTCCCTATTGAGTGTTAGTGAAAGAGATTTTGAGCCTGAAATCTATTCTTCAAGGTAATGCCAAGATAGCTCATTAAGACACAATTTAATTGATGCAAGCATCATTATTACATAATGGTGTATATATATATATATAAAGCAAAATTACACAATTGTATTAAATAATCATGATGAAGCTTAATAAGAGAGTAACAAATATAAATAACAAAATATGTGTATATTTATATTCACAGATAATAACCATAATAAACATACTACAAAAATAATTAATTTTGATCATAATATATATATATATATATATATATATACAAATATAATTCCAAACCTTAATTATGTTAGAGTCTACCACAAAAATAACAAATATAAATATTAGACATATACTAGCGTAAAATGATTAAAATGAACTTACTCTATTGTTGCTTATTCCTTGTCATCAAATTTTCACATAATCTTTTATTAGGTTGAATATATTCCTAGGTTCCTTTCTTTATTCCTCCTTCCTTTTATTCGATGCCCCCCCTTACCTTCTTTCCTCAATCATACTTTATACCCTCTCACATTGAGAAGAGATGCACTTTTTAGGAAAGACGTGTTCTTTCTATTTGGAGAGACGTGACTTTAGTGGTTGCCTTGTTTGATATATATTTTAATGATTATTATTTATATTGTTTTAACATGTTTATTTTAATATGTTTATAGTTATGTGTTTTTCAATATTTATATGGTTAATATGTTATTCAATATTAAATATTTATACTTATATTTACTTTAATATATTTATCCTTATTTAATGTCCATAATCAGATATATTAATATATGTTTTGGTAATGATATTTAACAATTATAATAACAATGATATTTTAGATTGTCTTTAATTATATTTATTTTATTTATTATTATTATTTTTCATATTAAGTTATTTAATATTAGAATACTAATATGTCAGCATGTTATTATAATTGCTATTTCATATTCATATGTTTTTATATTACATATTTATTTTAAATTTTTAATACTAACATTGCTATTTTGGGGATATGACACTCTTCGTGAGCATCTTACTGTGGGTGAATCTTATGTTTTGAATGATGATTCTGGGGATGATGTTTTGGCCTCTAAAGTCATGGCTTTTACTATTGATGGTTCTCAGTTACCATCCGTTGTTGTTGTTGTTGCTCTTGGGTCTTATGCAATTGATGTTGCTACTAGTTCTGTTGGTGTTGTTGGTGTTATTGGTTCTTTTACAGTTGTTGGTTTGTCTATAGGTTCTACTAAAGCGTTTGGGTTGTCTTCAATTGTTGTTGCAGCTAGGGAGGTTGTTGCTATTGTTGTTGGTGATCTTGATGTTGTTGATGTAGTCTGTCTGCAGCTCCTATTGTTGTCATTGGTTGCAGGAGTGATTCTCCTGTTTCTCTTCCTTCTTTTCCTTTGTTGGATTGTCCTCCTAAATTCCCTTGCTCTATTCCTTCAGAGGATGATCTTTCTTGGATGGTTGTGCAAAGAAGGAAGAGATGTCTTCCTAAGAATAATCATTCCTCTCAGTCCCTTGTAAAGTTTGTTTGTGGTGGTCGGAAGGCTGCTCGTATGGTTTAGCTTTGCTTTTCCCATTGTTGCTCGATGTTGTTTAGTTGTTGTTCTTCTTTGTATATCTTTGGAGCAGTTGTTTGTATCTTATGTGGTTTTGGGTTTCTAGCTATTGTTGATTGTCTAGTGTTATATCTTTTGAGCATCATTTTGTACCTAAAGTTATAAAGGGTTTTCGGTCCCTTCAAAACCTGTTTTTCCCATATAATCAAAAAAATAATATATTAATAATTATATATATTATAAATGAAACTTTAAACTAAATTCTAATACAGTAATTATAATTTTAAAAATATTATAATAATTAATACAAATAATAATAATATAAAAACATAATATTATAATATAATATAATAATGATAATAATACTATTAAAAATTAATACCTTCATTTAGTGTGCTAAAAAAAGGGGCATTACACACTGGTTTAGAATTAAAGGACAACTTCATTTAGATTTTTAATTTTCTATAAATTATATTATTATAGAAACATAATAATATAGTATAATATATTTATAATCATAATAATACTACAAAATATAAATCTAATATAATAATACAATTATAAATAAATAAAACTAATTATAATAATATAAAAAATAATAATATGTTAGTAAATATAATATTGTAATAATAATATAATATTTTTAGTATTAATAATATAAATATATTAATAATTTTTTCATTTATAAAATAATACTAATATAATCAATAATATAATATAATATTATTATATTAAAATAATATAATATAATATTAAATAAGATTTAATATATATTTTAATTGATAATATTATATTTTTGTCATCACTTTTTTTGGTTTGTTAGTTTTCAAATTAAAAATTGTAATTAATTTTTTTATATCAAAATGCATAAGGTTAATTTATACTAAAGATATGAACATTTTGATCCATTAAGGGGCTAAGTTGGGTTGATCCAACGTTGTCTATAGTTGAAGAGGTAAAATGGGAGAAACCAGGGGTAGGGTGGTGGAAGGTAAATTTCGATGGAGCGGCAAAAGGAAATCCAGGCCCATCGGGGGCGGGGTGTATAGTTCAGGATTGAAAAGGAAATGTCATAGCTTTAGGAGCAATGAGGTTGAGGGATGGAACAAATAATGTTGTAGAAGCATAAGCAACCTTAATGGAAATCAAGTTAGCAAGGAGGTTAGAAATTCCAAAAGTTCATTTAGAGGGAGATTCACTTCTAATAATTCAAGCTATAATAAAAGGGAAAATTGAAGCATGACATTTGCAGGGGTTGGTAAGCAAGATAGTAGAAGAATTAGCACATTTCAAAGCACTTAAGGTGAGCCATATACATTAGTTGGGGAATGTGGAGGCTAACATTCTTTTCAAATGGGCGGTAACTTTGCAGGAAGTAGACGTTGTATGCTTTGAAGATTTAAGGGAAATTAATGTGGAGGATTTGGCAGAGGGATTTCAAGAGTATAATGGCAGGTTTTTGTATTGAACAAGGAGTGGAGGAATTTCAAGGCAGTAGAGATGTAAAGAAGTTGATGGTTTGCCAATGCCAAAGGTACAAGCGACATTTATGAAATAGGCTGGCAATATGGTGTGAATTAATCATCTCACCATTTTCAAAGTTCTTAGGACAATGGATACAAGTTTTGGAGGTTAGTTTTAGTGGTGCTCTGTAGAGTAGATGTTGGAGAGGTGATACGACAATGGAAGCAAGCTTCTCATTATCCTCGCATAAGAAACTAGACCCTTTCAAGGGGAAAGCCTCTCTGAAGAGATTGTGTGGTATTTTTTTGTTCAAGGACAAATAGGTAGCGCAAGCGGTGAAGATCATGCTTGGTGATGGGTTTGAGAAGTTGACGCATCGATACCAAATGAATATGGACATCTATTCGTTGGTAATGGCGTGGGGCTTGGATGTTGGGGAGCTGGTGAATGAAGTGAGATGTGTGATGAAAGCGTTGGTACCAAATGATTGCTTGGGGGATATGGAAGGAATCCTGAAACGAGCTATTCCTGGAGTTAGGTTAGTCAAGGAGGAGGGTCAGGATGGTGGAGGCCCGAAAATGGTAAATATAAACCATCCCTTTATAAGATGGCTAGGAGGACGAACGAAGGACCGTTGGTAGGAGGATGCAAAGAGAGGTTGGAAGGCTTTGAAAATATGTGCAGAATTAGCAAAACTAGAGATAACAATGGTGGACTTGATGGAGACAACCACAAAGGAGTTACACGAAAGGAGAGGTTTGTGTCCACAGAAAAAATCCAAGCCGTTGAATGAAATCATGTTGTTGGTGCTGGGAGAAAGTTTCGAGAAAATCATGTAATTTTTTTATGGAAACTTCTATTTTTTGTATGTTTTGGGTAGAAGGGTTAGTTAATTTTTGGCGAGAGAAGCTATATTTTGTATCAATCTATAATTACTAAGGGGTGTTTGTTTAGGAAGTTAGGGTGAATGCTTTGAATTTGTATGGCTGGGGGTGGCTTTTTTTGGTTCACTGCTGGATAAACATAATTGTGGTGTATGGGTTTTTTGTTTTAGCTACTATGATTGTAAATTCTGCTTTTACAGTTTCAATAAAATAAACATATTACCAACCAAAAAAAAAGATATGAACATTTCAATATTTAAACTAAATTAATAGAAACAATTTTAAAATATTTTAATATTTCTAGATTAGATATTTAAATATTTTTATTTTATATTACAATTTGAGTTAGGGTTAAGATTATGATTTATAGTTTATTGTTTGTGTTAGGATTTGGGTTTGGTTTAGAGTTAGGATTAGGGTTAGTTTAGTGTTTAAAAGATTTTAATATTTCTAGATTAGATATTTAAATATTTTTATTTTATAGTACAATTTGAGTTAGGGTTAAGATTATGGTTTATAGTTTATTGTTTGTGTTAGGATTTGGGTTTGGTTTAGAGTTAGGATTAGGGTTAGTTTATTGTTTAGGGTTAGGTTTATAGTTACAATTATGGTTCATATTAGAGATGGGATTAGGGTTAGGGTTTTCTTATACAGTTAGGGATGTGGTTAGGGTTAGGGTTATGATTATGGTTAAAAAATTAGGGTTTAAAGTATGATTAGAGTTATGATTGTTGGGAGTTGAGTTGGTCATTCCCAAAAGAATTTGCTACCATCCCAGATTGCCAAAAGGCTGACTTATTAGGAATCTGCTACCATCCCAAATTAAGGATCCATGGGATTCTATTAAACTATGTCATGAATCACGTGGTTAGCGATGACTGAGGGGTGGAAGTGTTGAGCTTCCAACAATCCACGCTTAGCTCGACCACAAGATTTGAACCTGCAACCCTCGCTTTGATACCACTTGTTGGGAGTTGAACTAGCCATTATTCCCAAAGGGTCGACTTGTCAGGAATCTACTACCATCCCAAATTAAGGATCCCTAGGAGGTTGTTAAACATGTCATGAATCACATGGTTAGTGCAAATTGAGGGGTGGAAGCATCAAGCTTCCAACAATGACTGTGATTAGGGTTAGAGATAGGTTTAGGATTAAGATAATGGTTTAGGATTTGTGGTTAGGGTTAGGATTAGTATTAGGGATAGGATTAGTGTTAGGGTGTGAAATAGGGTTAGGGCTAGGTCATGCAAAAACTAATTAACAAAATTAAAATGGTATAATTAAGAAAACTTACATTTATTTTAATTCACATTAATAAAACTTATATTTAATTTTTTCAAACCTACAAAACTATAATTACAATACTATAAAGAAAAGTACTAGCCACTAGATATATGTACTTAATATTATTGTATTAATATATGGTTAATATTATTGTATTATTGTATTTATATTTTTATTTATTTACATTATTTTTTTCTTAATTTTTATTAAAAGAGTTATTTTACTATTATACTAAAAATATTAACTAGAAAATTAATTAAAATTGTTATGTAAATTGATAAATAAAATATTAAATAATTATAAATAAACTAATAAGAATGTTTTTGAAAGAATTATTTATTTTAATTTTTAGTTAAGATTTTTTTAACATTATTTAATTTATATTTAATTAAAGGGTATGTGCAAGATCATCATGGAAAAAAAGGCGCTTAAGTGGCAAAAATTTTAGAAAAATCAAAGTTAGGCAACTTGACGTAAAAATTTGAATAAGTTATCTATATTATTTCAAAAATATGTAAGAATAGAATCTATAGAAAATTGAATGTAGTTTCTAAACTACTAGGTTTATTTTTAAAAAAAATTTACTTGGTGAAAATTTGAAATTTCAAAACATTAGTACTTAAATTTTAGGAAAAAAATAAGTAGGTGTCTGTCTGACCACCCTAACCACAATAAAATGATAATGTTTTTTTATAATATTTTAGATATAAGTTGAGGACTCATGTCCCGATGTGATGCATATTTTTTTGTAATTTGTTTCCAAGTAAATAATTAATTATGAATTTTTTATTACAACTTTTTAAAAGTATAAAAACTCGTATGTCTGACCACCTTAACTTGGTCAAAACTTCATGAAATTCAATTTTTATTTTTTTAATCCTATAGTATGTGAAGCATAGAATGTGACACGTGTTTCAGATTCAAAAAATGTGATATCATTTGAAGGCTATAGATGTTTTTCAATCAGCCTATCAATCAAGACTTTAGTCGTAATTCAAATAGAAAATGAATAATAATTATTTACTAAATTCAAAGTAAAGCATAATTTATATTGGTGGAAAGTTGAGAATCTCCTTTAAAAACTCTTTTGTTTCATCAATTTTGGGAAAAAAAAAGTCGTCGGCCACATATTCTACACATACCCATCATATCACCACTTTTTGGCCCATCATGATCCTGCACATACCCTGAAGAGCTATTTATTTTTTCAATTATAATATGATAAATCATAAAAAAATATTTAAACAATGTTTACTTCACTTAACTTTGTTTTTGAGAACAATGTTTATTAGTTCCTACCATGAACTAGTGATTAATATTTTTTCAGCCAATTGAATTGACTATTAGATATTTTAATACATTATATTTTCATTCTTTTAAAGTAAAATGTATAATTTTTAAATTTTTAAAATTATTTTTCTTGAATATCATGGAAAAGTTAAAGTAATAATTTTTTTTTATAAGAAAAAGTAGGTTTTGAAGGGACCTCGAAACCCTTTACAAAGGCGAAAAGCTACAAGAAAGACAAAACCTAAAGAGCTAATAGCCCAAAAAAACCAAAATGTTGACAACAAAAATTAACAAAGAGACCCATCAGCAACCCTAAAGCAAAACATCAGCAACAAGACTAATCAAACAAAAGAAACAACACAACTACAACATCTTTTCCAGAACATTAACCGAGGCCAAATTTTCCTCAATGACCCCCTCGTGCATCTCCATAACATCCTTTAGCTCCTCAAATGAAATAGTAGCCCGATTCTTGGTCTTGCTCCTCGTTCTCAAACACGGGCCAACATCCACACCATTTTCCACAACTAGAGCAAGATCCTCTTTCTTCTCCACCAGATTCGAGCAATTCACATCCTCCATAGCCTTCTCAATCTCACCCAGCTCCAGGGGTTTACCAGTCCATTTCAAGGCTTTCTCATTTAAAACGACGAGGCCCTTAGTAGTTGATTTCAAATAATTATTGTTAATGTTCACTACAATCTTCAAATCATCAGACAACTTGCTAATTCTATCCTTAATGTTAACTAATCTTTCCTCGAAATTCTTATGGACCGCTAATTCCAAAGAAGAAGTCCTCTCCTCATGAGTATTACCAAGGTGATCAATGTCCACAACAAGTTTATCAAGCATAACATTCATGGTTTTGACCTTACCTTTAATCACCCATTCTTTCTGGTTACTATGCACCAACACCACACAAACATCTTTCCAATTCTTCACCTAGACATTGAGCTCCTTAACTTCTAAGAAAAGCCATTTAACCAGAGAAAGCAAGTTGTAAGTTCCATCCTCATCCATCCTACAGAACATGCCCATGTTAACCTCATCCCAATTAATAGGAGACACAACTTTAGAATCAAAATTATGAACAAGGTCCTCCTGAGGCTCCTCATTATCCTACTTTTCTTCCTCAATAGGGGAATCCTCAATTTCAATCACCTCAAATTTAATCCAGTGCTTATCTGGCATATTCACCAAGTCCACTAAGACTTCCAGCCTCTCTGCTTTCACAACACTCCCTTTAACCTACATAGTTCCAATAGGAGAGTCTAGAGGAACCTAGTTAGGGTCAACCCCCTTTGAACACTCAAACCCTCAATCCTCTGAACATTAATCTCCATAGGCTACACAGACCCAGGGAGGTCTTTACCAATGCCATGACTATCGTCCATAGTAGGGGAGCTCTCCACAATAGCCACCTTACCAGGGAATGGAGAAGGATTTTCACCATAAGCACCCACCTTACCAGGGCCTAGAGAAGGATTTTCACCAGAAACAGGGGACTCCTCCACAACATTAGACATCTCCACCTTCCTCTTAACAGAAGACTTTTCTTTCCTAGGGAACTTTTTCTTCCCCTGAAAACGCTCTTCTTCCCAAATGACACCACAACTTCCTTCAACTCAAAATCTGTTTCATATCCCTTGGACCAGGATTTAGAAGCTTCAAAACCCTCCTCAGACTCACCATCCTCAACCAACATCTCAAAATCCAAATTCTCAAATCATCAGAATTCCCTTCCCTTTCCACCTTAGAATCACTAGTCTCATAGCCATAATTTTTAACACCCTTTTTGCGGGCTAGGGTCTTAGGAGAAATAGGGATCAACTTCAACTTTATGTGAACAAACATGAGATTCATAAGGCCTTCAAGGAGAATAGCCTGCTTGGGGTTCTTCCGATGATCCTCAATACTATTCTCTATTGATAGCAAAAGATAAAAAATAAACAAAACCAACTCTTTGTGGCGGAAATGATTCAAAAGTATGAAATGGTAGCTATAAACAACATAAAACCTACCCTCCAAGGTGAAGTAATGCATAATTTCCAAAGCTAGATCCCTCCAAAGCAGCTTGAGAGACTTGCGAGCATACCCACCACTCCTAACTTCCTTGAGCTTCTTCTTCTCATCATATTTAAAGAAATTAGCAAAGGATTTCTTAGTTGCTCCTCTGTCTCTATAGAATTTCCTTCCAGTTAAAGCAATCCTAGTCACCTCCGCCACAAAATCCTCATCAATATTAAACTCCACAAGGCTTTGTAACACAGAATCCTACTGCTCCACCCTTTAACGAAAACTTTCATCGCTTCAGGGTGCAGACCTTGTAGCTTTAGCAAATATGGGCTAACCCCACCCTTTTCCAAATGCTCCCACATAGTTTCATTGCTCTGAAACTCCTCACAAGAGCTCGACTCCACTCTGCAACGAGCTCCTCCCATGGTGGAATGCAATTAACAAGAAACAACCAACACCTTAATTTTCTACAAAGACAAAATTAGGTGGACTAACCACAAAACAATGCAAATAAGACCCACAAAGTGTATGAGCCTGCCATACCAAGTACTGACAACCCTACACAGCTAGGCCATAATATCACAAAAATCTCAAAGGAAATTATGAGAAGAGTAGGGCCAAGACTCAACACATAAAAACCAACTCAAAATAATAACAAAGAGCCTTTCCCTCATGTCGACCACCTTAATAACATGACACCTAGTCATTATTGGAAATGATCTTAAGGTTAAGTGGCAAGGATTCAAAATAATCCCAATTATTTTGAGTCATTGGACTCCAAAATTAGCTAATCCATCAACCAACAAGTTAGCTTCCCTAAACACATGCAGAATTATAATCTCATCAAAATAATTAATGATGGAAAGTGAATCATTAATGAGATGGACAATAGACCAAGAAGGTTGATAATTCAGTATAAGAAACTTTATAATATTAAGAGAATCCCCCTTAAGCCAAAGTTTGGAGACCCCAAAGTTTTTTGCCAAAATGAGGCCATGATAGTGATTAAAAATGTTCAAAACCAATTTGAAAAAAGTTAAAAAATAGTGATTAAAAAATCTATATAAACTTAAAATTTAAAATGTATAAATAATAAAAAAAATTATAATTTAAATAACTAAATTTAGAAGCTCCATAACAATTATTTAATTTATTATTAATAATAAATATTATTCTTTTAAGCTTTAAGATAAAAAAATTGTTGCAAATGAATAAAGTTTTAAAAATAACAATAAATATTATTTTATATATTATATTATAGTATGATGTATTATGTTATATTATAATTTATCATTTATTATACAATTATAGTGTATTATATAATAAACTATAGTATAATAATATTATATTTGAATTTTTAATCATTTAATATATTATATTTTTTAATAATTAAATATGTTTTAAATATATTATATAATAAATTATAATATTTAAATATAATTATTAATATTAAAATATAAGTAATTCTTATTTTTGTTAAGTTTTAAAAAATAATTTTAGTTAGCATGAAAATTAATTAAAATTAAATAAAGATTAGAATTATAATTAATTAAGTTTATTTGTAATTTTTAAAAATAATTATAATAAAAAATCAAGTTTACATTATGCTTATTATTAAGTTTAAATTATATAAATTAAATTATAATTATATAATTAATAAAAATATATTTAATAAAATATAATAAATTTATTTGAATTAGAATTATATTTAGTCTTACAGGGTAAAAGCAAGAAGTTGGGTCCACGAAGAAGGGAAGTTTAGCCAAAAAGAATTCCATAGGAAACATTTATGTGTTATTAAAAAAATGTGTGTGTTATGCTTTTGTATCATTTATTAAAAAAATTAAATACCTTTTAGAAATGTGTATGTGTTTTAAAACGCGTACGCATTTTATAGCTCAAAATGTGTACACATTTCTAAAAAGTATTTAATTTTCTAAATAATCAAGCAAATAAGGTATGCATTTTATAGCGCAAAACACGTATGTGTTTTAAAACGTGAAGTATTTAATTTTTTAAATAATCAAGCAAATAAGGAACACATATGCGTTTTGTAACATGTACGCGTTATTAAAAATTTGAATCTCCAATCCACATTTAGCCTTTGACCTGCAACTAAAAAACTAAGGCAAATTCAAGAGGAATGTCCAACTTTGGGAATATGGTTGATGGACTTTTTTTCTAAATCAATATATGCCCATTAGAGAACATGATGTCTAATTTTCAAATATCTAATTTTTATGAAGATTGGATTATATTTGTTATTTTTTAATTAATTTCTATGCAAATTAGTCCAAAACTTGAAATATGAGGTTTTTTTTACTTTTTTGATAACTTTTTTTTGGTTAAGTTTTTAAAAGCAACAATTAAGGCCAATAAAAATTCAATAGAAAAAATATTCAAAAAAAATTACAAACAAATATCCTCATCAATTTGTTAACTTTTCTCCCAAAAGGAGTTAAAAGAATATTTTTATTTGGGTCAAAAAGTGGTGTTTAGAAACTAGATTCAAAATGCTAAATTTCATATTGTGACAAATTAAATTTAAAGCAATTGAATGTTTTTTATAAAATTGAAAATGGAATTAGATTCTAATTTTAAATTTTCAAAAATAAAGAAAATCTTATAAAGTAAAGTGACCATAACTTACTTGGTTGGCATATTTTTTCTTTATCTTTTTAATTAATAATATTTTAAAATTAAGTTACAATTACAATTGTATTAATTTTTTATTAAATTAAAATTATGTACTTCAATAAATTAAAAAAATATATTAAATTTTAATTATACTTACAATTAATACAAATATATTTATTTAGTTTAAGTGAGATATAATGTTTTAATTAAATTTAAAATAAAAATTATATACATAATTATTTAATTATTTAGTTTTAGAGTTAGAATATATATAACATAATTCTAAGTTAATAATTATTACTTTGCAATTTATGGCCTACCTTAAATCACAACCATAACTCATCTATCAACTAGATCATAAAAAACACTTTAAAAAAATATATATTAAGAGAAACAAATGGTTGCGTGGCCTATTTTTTTTCCATAAATGAATTTCATAATAGGATTGAGATTATTGAAGCATTAAACTTTTTGAACTATTTTTATGTAGCCTCGTTCAAACTACCTACAAGAGGTGTTGAAATCATCAAAATCGATGGTCAAAGCACTAATACTTAACAAATCAATCAACATATTTATAAGTATATATTTCATATAAATGTATATAAGATAGTTAGCTGATTTATTTGTTTATATATGTTGTAATCATATTATCATATATAATCTAATTATGTTTAAACTTAAACTGTCAATATTTTCCTTTTTATTGGTTTACATAGCCCTTCAAGTTTTATCACATACTAAATTTTTTATAACCTAATTGATTTGCGAAGGACAAACATTGTCATCACTATAGAACATAGTATATGAATTTCAATTTATGCATTTGTTTAGTGATATTCTCCAAGCCATATCATATAATGTGTGCAATACAAAAAAATCATTTAATCCTTTCAAAATTGTGGAAAATAACTAATTTTTATTATTGTTAGGGAATAAAGCAATTTATATATTTATGTTATTATTGCTTCTTGTATTTTTGTGCTTTGTCAAATTTTTGGTATTAATTCTTTCTCTTGTTGGGGTTTTCTCTTTCCCTTGGGTTATGTGCAAACCCCCCTTCTCTCATCCCTTTTTATTCAACTCTTGGTCTGCAACTATTCATTTTTCTCCTTATGCTCTCTCTTTTTATCCTGATGATGGATCACAAAGTGTGATCCGTTGATGCAAAAAATACAAACACAATCGAAGCCAAAAATATTCAATCAATAATCTACATGGATTGTGGAAATCTACTATCTCTAATAACTAATTTCTTAAGAGGCCCATACCATCCAAGTCCTTGTAAGCTTGTTTCTTTCCCTCAAATTTTGTTGATGGATTTTAATACATATATGATATGGAAATCTTTCAATCAATGTAAAACTTTTTATGTTTTAATCTAATTTTTCTTGGAGAATCTTTTGGTTTCTTTGAGATTCACAATTGCCTCAATAAATGAGAGTGATGCTATGTTGCATAAGATACATATACACATACCTCAATAAAATAGGTTGACAATATGTTGATGCAAGATACTCAATGCTTAGAGTAATGAGTTAATATTGATGAGAAAGTTAATGTAAGAATTTTAGGATTTGATAAATAACTATTTTAGAATCTACAAATTGTTGGTATTCTACTTTATTTTAGATTCTCCACTTTGCTAGTCTTTAAAAATATACAATATTATTTTTACATATACAATTTACTTAAGTTATTTTAATTCATATCAACCAATGCAATAATAGTTAGTCACAATGGACAACAATAACTTAAATAACAAATTGTTTATTTAATTCACTAAACTACCTATCTTCATCAACTATGTCCTGGAAATAGTAGTTACTATCAATGCAAAACAATAACTTAGCTAATATAATGATATACAAAAAGATCTAGTAATGGCACCAAGCAAAGGAGCGAAAATTTGCGAAAACCAGAATGTGTAGGAGTAGGGGAACGCGAGTCTCAGTGAATCAGATGAATCAAAGGAAATGGGGAGAGTGCTATTTGAATGTGGGGCAATGGATGATGAGAAGCCGGCTCTGGAGAAGGTGGCCAGGATGGCGGTGGGCAATTTAAACATCGCGGTTTCAGAAGATATTGTTGACATCTCAATCCTAGACCATTTTCTGCACTCCAGAATCGAGAAACTGAGGCAAAGGGCTATTATTGCCAAATTCATTGGCATCTGGCCTTCTTTAGAGCGCATCAAAAGGTGGGCATCCCATACTTGGCCTGGTATGGTGCCGGATGTTTCTTTCCTGGCTCTAGGGTTTGTTCAATTTGTTTTTCAGACTGAATTGGACAAGGAAAAGGTTCTTAAGGGAGGCCCTTGGTTCTTGGGGAATGCTGGCTTGTTTGCTAGGGCTTGGTCTCCCAATTTTGACGCCTACACAGAGAAGGTCTCGAATGCCTCGGTGTGGATTCGTTTGCATAAAATCCCCATGGAACTCAAAACAGAGGAGGTGTTTGAATTAATCGACAATTCTTTAGGCTCCTTTTTGCAATCCTCTGATCCTCAAGGAAGTGGTATCCCAACTCCCTACACACGCATATGCATCAGTTTGGATTTAAGTAAACCGTTGAAACACACCATCCCTCTAAACTCGATCCTGGAGGAAAGAATTCAATAGGTGGATTATGAATGTATTCCTCTTAGGTGCTTTGGCTACGGTCAGATTGGTCATGTAGCTAAATTTTGTGATAGGAGGAAGGCCGAGAGCTTGGCTAATGCGGAGGCTCCGTCCAAAAATGATGCCTCGGCTACTCTGGTTTTGGGGGAGTCACTTGACATGCAGGTGTCGCACGGTTCTTCCTCCCCTGTTTTGGTGGGGTCCGTGGAGGTTGGTCCTCCCATTCTGTCAGTTTTGGAGGCTTCTCCACTCAAGGACATACACAACCAGACGAAGGTTAGTGATCCAAAGATTCTGGATGGTACCCTCAGCGGCCATAGTGTTCCTTTGCTGGTTCAAAGTGAGCCTCTGTTGGCTTCCTCTGTAGAAAATTTTGATGTTGTAGGTGGCTTTGGCTCAGACAAAGAAAATGATTGGACCATATCAACCAGAAGGTCCAAAAGAGGGGGGGAAAGGCAGTATTCAAGCAGATTGCAGGACAAATAATCCAAGGGGAAGGAAAGGGGATGCGTGTAAGGCCAAGGCGAAGGCTCTTGAAGACATTGAAAATGCACTCAGGCCATAATGAGACAATTTGTGTCTAATGGAGGCGGGCACCTCCCTGGGCCCAAGCGTTCATGAAGGTTTTAAGCTGGAACATTTGTGGCCTCAATGGCCTTGAGAAGTGTCACCTTCTCAGAAGATTGATTGAAATGAAAACTCCAGATTGTGTTTTGTTGCAAGAAACCAAGGTGGACAAAAATTCCTTTCTTGCTTTTTTGCCTAGAATTTGGAAAAATGGGGATGGTGTGGCTGTCAGTGCGTCTGGTTTGACTGGTGGGTTGGCTATTATATGGAACAAGGCTTCTATGGAAGGTGTGGAGGTGGAAGCTAAGCTTCATAGCCTCAGCATCAAATGTAATTTGTACAGATATTGTGAGAGTTTCCTGATCACGAATGTTTATGGGCCAAACACAGTTGGGGGCAGACTTGAAGTGTGGAATGATCTCAAGAGTTTCATAACTATGCACAATTCTCCTCATTGGCTAGTCGGTGGTGATTTTAATGTCATCTTGTCCCCAGAGGACAAACGTGGGGGGAGTGCTTTTGGTTCTCTTGGATCTTTAGACTTTAGGAGTTGTTGTGATGCTCTTTCTCTTACTGACATCAAACCTAAGAAAGGCTGGTATACTTGGTCAAACCGGAGGGAGGGAAAAGACAATATTGTTGCTAGACTGGATAGATTCTTAATAGGTTCTAATTGGCTCTTGAGTTCGGACAACTTCTCTTCTGAGGTTATCCCTTTTGGTGGCTCGGATCATTGGCCTTTATGCTTGTTGGTAGACAAGGCTGTTAAGCCTAGGAAATGCCCTTTCAAAATGGAGGCTATGTGGTATGAGGAACCCGAGTTTGAGAAAAGACTGGCTGACTGGTGGAAGGTAGATGTCAGGGGATGCAGAAGATACATATTATTGAGTAAATTAAAGGAAGTCAAGCTTCAAGTCAGGGCATGGAATAGGAATGTTTTTGGAGATCTGTTTCAGAATAAAGCCAAAATTGAGGGAGAATTGCAATTGGTGGAAGCTGAGATTGCGGAGGCTAGTCTCTTTGCTGAGATACGTATGAAGGAAGCGAAGCTTCTAGATGACCTAAACAGGTTTCTACGCATGGAGGAAATACATTGGCATCAGAAATCCAGGGTCAAATGGTTGAAAGATGTCAACAGGAATACCAAGTTCTTTCACCTCTCTACAAAGGTTAGAAGGCAAAACAATCGAATTTCCAAGATCACGACTCCTGATGGTTGTTCTTTGGAGGATATTGAAGCTATTGGTGTGGCTGGTAAATCTTTCTTCCAAGATCTGCTCAGAGCCCAAGATAATGCTAATGCTGTGGCACAGGAGGAACTTTTGCACAACTTTGACAGATGCATTTCTGATGATCAGAACGCTGCTCTCATGGCTCCTTTGTCCAAGGAGGAGATCAGGGATGTTGTTTTCTCTATGGGGGATAGGAAAGTGTTGGGCCCAGACGGCATTCAAATTGAGTTTTTCAGAAATTTTGGCATATAGTTGGTGATGACGTGTTTGAGGCTGTGGAGGAATGCAGAACTCGGAGATCAATGTCCAAACAATGGAATGCCACCTACATTGCCCTCATCCTCAAGGTCTAGTCCCCAGACTCTTTTGACCAATTCTACCCAATTGCTCTATGCAATGCAATTTATATGGTGGTGGCTAAGGCCATGGCTCAGAGGTTAAAAGTCTGTCTGGAGTAGTGTATATCAAACGAATAGAGTGGTTTCCTGAAGAATAGACAAATTTTGGATGGAGTTGTGATAGCACACAAGGTCATTCATTTAATTCAACAAAAGAATAAGGAGGGGATGATCATCAAATTGGACTTGAACAAGGCCTATGATAGAGTGAGTTGGGAATTTCTTGACAGGATCATGATAAAGATGGGTTTTTGTGATGCATGGTGTAATTGGGTTAGCAACTGCATATCCACTTCCTCCTTTTGCTATTCTTATTAACGGATCCCCTACAAAATTCTTCAATGCTGGTCGTGGTCTCTGTCAGGGGGATCCTCTGTCACCTTTTTTATTCCTCATCATGGCTGAGGCCCTTAGTAAAAGCATACATAACAAGGTCAAAAGAGGCGAAATTAAAGGTCTGCAAGTGTCTGGGGGATTGAGCAACATCACTCATTTGCAATTTGTGGACGATACCTTTCTATTTCGTGAATCCTCGGGAAGAGAAGCCCATGCCCTAAAAAAGGTCATTGTGCAGTACGAAAGTGCGACAAGACAAAAGGTGAATGTGTCCAAGTCTAAGATTTATTTCTTGAAAGCTCACTGTCTAGAAAGCTTAGAGGTTCAAAGAATTTTGGGGTATGATGTTGGGATGATGCCATGCAAGTACCTTGGTCTCCCCCTTATGTCTGGGCGGTCTTCTATCAAGGAATGGGACGGGGTCATCAATATAATTAATGGTTTATTGGATTCATGGAAAAGTCGTTGGCTGTCTCTGGCTGGTAGAATCACTCTCATAAAAGCTGTTATGTCTACCATCCCCATCTACTATCTATCGGCCTTTCAAATCCCAAGCAAGGTTGCTAGGATTATAGACAACACTAAGCAAAGCTTTCTATGGAAAGGGTGCGCCGATACCTTCAAGTTCAATCTAGTTAAATGGGATGATGTTTGCAAGCCTTTCAAGTGTGGCGGCCTGGGTATAAGAAAGTGCAAAGAAATGAACTCTGCTTTGGGGGCCAAAATGGCGTGGAGGATCTACATAGAGAAAGGGAGAATGTGGAGCAAAGTGTTACAAGCTAAGTATTTACAGAATAATGTGGAGCTTCTTTTCGCTGAGGAGTTGGACCTCCCTTCTGGCTCAAGCATTTGGCGGTTCCTTTGCCATTGTAGGAAACTTCTCATGCCCAACATCGGGTGGCGGATTGGTGATGGCAATAAGATCCATTTTTGGTCTGACAAGTGGCTCATGGATAAGCCGATGGACAAGCTCCCCAGATACAGGCCAATTTCTTTCCATTTCGCTGACTCTGTTGGTTTGATGGCACACGACTACATTGAGGGAATTTCTCTCATGCGATCTTGGAGTTCTCTCATTGCTCCTGTCCCGGAGTTGCTACAAGTTTGCTCAGAGATTCAGGAGCGTTTGGAGAGTTGGCATCTGTTTGGTCCAAGATGTGAAGACGTAATGGTGTGGGGCAATGGTGGTGATGGGAATGCCACGACTAAGGTGATCTTCAAGAATGTTTTCTGTAATTTTCCTCATGCTGAGTGGTCCTACAAGCATGGCCGGAGCAGATGTAATATGCCCAAGGTAAATTCCTTTCTGTGGATTGCCGGAAGACAGCGTGCTCTTACCTGGGACAGACTTCGTCGATGTGGGTGGGACGGTCCCTCCAGATGCGTTTTATGTGAAGAGGATGAGGAGGACAATGACCATCTATTCATCCATTGCGATTTTTCCAGTAAGCTTTGGTCTATTTTTCTAGGCAGATGGAAGTTGGTCTAGGTTACGCCCAGGAGTATCTCGCGGCTTCTGGAATGTTGGTGGACAAAGATCAAGAGTCAGGGGCTCAAAATGATATGGGAGGCTACTCCTGCCATTATCATTTGGAATGTATGGCTGGAACGAAATAGAAGGCTATTCCAAAGTAAATTTAGATCGATGGAAAGTATATGGGACAAGGTGGAAAGCTCTCTCTCAGAGGTGGGGGAGGTTCAGAAGCTTAAATACAAGGTTTTGGATGCTAGGGAGAAGGAGTTGGGGGATGCGTGGCCACGTTTTCGTTGGCTCCTTTCTTCTTTGCAGGTCCCCAATGTTTGTTTGGCTCCTGAGATCTGGATACCCCCTGATCCTGGGTGGCTCAAGTTCAATTTTGATGGTGCAGCCAAGTCCAATCCTGGTGTGGCTGGGGGAGGTGGAATTTTTCGGGACCATTCTGGTCAACCTGTTGGAGCTTTTGCCTTAGATTTTGGGGTAGATTCTAACAATAGCGCTGAGGTTCGTGCTTTGATGTGGGGTTTAATGCTTGCCAAGGAAAAAAGGTGGAAGAAGCTATGGATTGAAGGGGACTCAAAATTGATTATTAATGCTCTTGGGGGTTTCGGGATAAAGAAGTGGAGATTGGATTCCATTATGCGGAGCTCGAGGTGGGCGATTACAGGTTTGGAACAGATGAAAATCTCTCATATTAAAAGAACAGGGAATAGGGCTGCAAATTGGCTTGCTAACTATGGGGTCCTAATGGAGAAAGAAAAGGGTTTGAGAGTTATGCAGTGGTGGAATGACTTTCCTTTCCCCTTAATTAGGTTGCTCCAATGTGATATTGGGAAATGATGGGGTAGGTGTTTTTGGCTTTGTATTTTGTTTTGTCTCGGTGTGGAGATTGTGATGGCTAGTGTTGGCTTTGATTGATTCTTGTATAATACTTTGTATATGGTTCCTGGACCTAAACCGGGTTTTATTAATCAAAAAATAACTTAGGTAATATATTGTTTATTTTAATTCACCTAAATATCTATTCAAATCAACTATGTCCCAATCATTCATTTTTCTATCTGTATTGTCAAACAAAACTATTTTAAGAATACAACTATCAATTGCTATCTTGGTAGTTTGATCCAACATCACTACTTTCTTTTTCTTACAAATCAAAGAACAAAATGTCCTACAGACATTTTTTCAACAAGACGACTTTATCTTGTTTAGTCAGAATTATTTATAATTAATTTATTCAGTTAAAACTATTTTATAAATTATATATATAGTATGTTATATTTTTTTAAATATATGTGGATTGCCTTTTAATTTTCATTATTTTGTTATTTCAATTTTTTAATAATTTTTTTTACCATCTTTTCATGAATTATATACTAATATCTTAAATATATCTTTTTTTTTGTGTTATTTTTTTTTTTTGATGGGTAAGGTAAGAGTTATATTAATTTTCAAAAAAGCTTACAAGATTCGAGCCCTGACTGTGCGCTGTATTGAACATGACCCTCCAAAGTTACCCTGCAAAGTTACACCAGCCGCGACCAGAGATTTCTAAAATGGCTGCCATACAAACCATACTGTCTGAAACCACCAACCCCAGACAACTACATTGACATTTAACTAAACTAAAACTTAAAACCATAATAGACTCGAACTAGACATATATCGAAACCCACATAACTAGAAACCCAAAATACTACTACCCCATTCCCAAACATTTTTTTGAGCAAATACGTAGAATTTGTGCTTCTAGGCCAAGCTCGACACTGCAACCAAGCAACATTTTTTCTTCAAGAATTCTACACCCGCACTAGCCAGCCTCTGATGTTCCACCAAAGCCATGCCGCTAACATCTAGGAGGAAATGATAGAATTTCATCAATGCATCCGGGTCCTCCAATAGCCTGAGGTCACGGGGCCAAGAGATGCCTTTTCCCAAAGAAGCCGCTGCCAGAGTTTTCTCCAAGCCCACCAACAAATCCACCCTGAATCCACCCTGAAGAGATACTTCATAATCGCCCTTGCTTCCGCCTTCGAAACCCCAACATCCAGAAGACCAACCAGTATGCGAGAAGAAATGCATGAATTCAACTGATAGCCTTATGCCTCAGCCATGAAACCCTTGCCGGCCACACATTTCACTGTTGCAAAAGTTATGTAGTCTGGGCGGTGAATTACCAGGCTAAGGTGTAGCGAGGAAATTGGGCTGAGAAAGGTTGCTTGTCGTTTTGAACTCCTTAGCTGAATGGGAGTAACCATTTCTCCCATCTCTAACTTCGACGCCGAGACTAGGAGAATGAAACGTCCCATAACCATCCACACCTTCCCACGAAAACCAGAGAAGACGGCAATAAACTAGCGCTAAATGACCTAGGGATACCAACCCATAACCATAAATGATGATTGGGAGGTTGGCGGTAGCAGTGTAGAAAGCTGGCGACAAGACTTGAAACGATTGTTCACATGAGCAAATAAATGATGAAATCATCCTCCCACAAAAGCCTCCAGAAGCGCCGACAAGAGTCACAAGCCCTTTCCCACATCACTGGCCGATGTGTCTGCCACGTCCACGAGTTGCTTGTGGAGTGGCACCCGCCCAACCTCCCACTTATTTGTGTTATTTTAGAAATATTGTATTTATGATTTTTTTTTGGCTACGTTATTAAATATTATTTATTTTTACTTCCCAATACCTCTCAAATTTAAGATATGAAATAATTTTAACACAATTACAGTCCGCCCGACATCAACACGCATTAGCGTTTCTACGATTTTGAGAACTTACAGGTGAGTATCTAATTAAAACTGATCCGGTAACTTTCCCAAAAAAATCAGTTAGGAATATCAAATCCCCCACAGTTTGTTTATTCCCGAAGGATTTACAATAGGAATCTCATTCCAACGGTCGGATTGAGAGGGTTTCAGAGTTTTTATCTCTCTCTCTTACGCTTCGTATTAATGTTGAATTCTTCTAAGATATCAGCGGGATAGAATTATGGCATTCAATCCTTACAGGCAAATTGACGGGAGCTAGTCTGTTCTCTATATTTTTGTGTTTCCTCCGTAGTTAATTTACAGCTTTTTCAACGGGTTTGAAATTTTCGGACTAAGAAGTGTACGATATTTTTTGGTTTTAGCATGGAGATGACCCTGAAGACTCAGTACTTCCACTTCCTTTAATTTTCTGGAGCCCAAAGAACATTTTAGGGTTCGAAGAACAGGAGATTCAACCTACGATTGTAGTGACGGACCTCAATTCAAGTGTCTCAAAAGCATTGATCAGGTTAGCAGTCTAATTCTACGCTGAAAATATAAAAATAATTACTCTTTTTGTTGATTCTTGAAACATTAGTGAGATCACCTGTCTCAGTGAAAATTATGTTGGCAAAGTTATTAATCCACCGGGACGTCAAAACTTTTTCTTACCTGTTATTTGTTAATTTGGGCTTTAGATTTCTCAAAAAACAAAACAAGCGTTGTAGCTGTTTTTCCTTCCCAATTGAGGAGTACTCATAAGGTAGTATTTTGGTTTTATCATTGACCAGTTTAAGCCATTGTTTGCATTATTGATTTAATTGGTCCTAAAGATACTTTGGAAAAACTGAGATTTTCAATCTCGGAATATCTTTAAGACTTCCTTAACCATGAGATTCCTATAGAACTGAACATAACCTGCTTCGACCGAGACCCACTTTTTAAATAAACCATTGTGATGTATCGTACCTTCTGGGACTTCAAAGGGCCGACATATGTTTTTAGGACTGTGTTTACTGAAGCTACGCAATATCTCGTAACTAGTGTCGAAAAAGCCGCTTCTCACTATTTTCCATCCTGTCATTGTAGGTACTTAAAAAACACCCATGTTCTAGCATCGCCTACCACAATTAAAACAATTCCTCTTTAAATAAAATTTATTATTTACATTCTACCTTTACAGTTAAAAAATATAAAAGAATTATTAAAATTCTCTTTTTATCTCCACTTTCCATTGCACAACCAAATAACGGATTCAATCCCACCGGTTAATCCTCTCAATTAATCTTGACCATTGATCTGCTGAATTGAAAAGTTATAAATCTACTGTTCCATAAGTTTTCCTCTCATTGCAGACATTAAAAAACACCCACGTTCTAGCATCACTTACTACATATTCATTTTTCTATTAATCAAATAAATTAAAACAATTCCCCCTTCCCATCTTACATGATTTAAATAAAACTTTTTATTTAAATCTGACCTTTACATCTAAAAAATATAAAAGAATTATTAAAATTCTCCTTTTTTCCCCACCCTTCATCTCACAACCAAATAACGAACTCAATCCTACTGATTAACCCTCTCAATCAATCTTGACTGTTGATCTACTCAATCAAAAACTTATAAATCTACCTTTCCATAAGCCATTTGAAAGGATCCTCAATTTGAAATACAATGTTAGGCTGCCACTGTGAGCAATCACATTCCATATTCTTTTCAACAGCAAATCTTTTGAGCATAATTTCCTTTTGGTGCATTAGGAATCTTATGTGGGTAAGAGGAGCTTTTATTCACGTTTTTCAAGTTTCCTTTGCTTAAATTGAGGTGTAGATAAATTTGAAATAGGGTTTTAATCTTCATTTCTGTTTCATATTTTTCTATACACAATGATCGTGTTTTTCTCACATAGATAAAGGAGGTAGCTACTCAATTGCATTCATGGCATACTCAAAGAAGTACAAATTAGTTGAGGTTTTTATACCATGGGTGGGTATTTTAGCATTGGAATTAAAAATCAGCCTACCATGTAAAGTGCATTACCCTACCTGACAATAGGGTCATCACAAGCATAGCTTGCAAAATCAAAAAGTTATTGAGTACGTGTGAGTTTTTTTTGCTCCATGAGTATGCGTAGGGGTTACTTGCCAAGCTTTTTTGCCGAGTAGGTGGAAATACTCGCCGAGTTTTTTTGCTCAGTATTTGGAAGAGTTTTTGGCAAGTACTCACCAAGACTCACCAAAAAATCAGCAAGTCCAACAACTTGTCTCACCGTGCTAGCAACATGTCAAAATTGTCAAAAATGATGTGGGTTAAGCACTCCAAAAGCTCTACTTTTTTTTTTTGGCTTTATAAGCATTTTTTTTGCCTTAAAAAAATTATGAAACAGGTGTGTGCCTAAAGGTATGTGTGGTTTTGAAGGTCTTCATTTGGATTTGGTAGTGGGGGCTGCACCTCTCAATCCACCCTGTATTGTAACATGGAATGCAGTAGGGGTGCTGCCCTTGGACCTCTTGAGGGGTGTTGCCCTTCAACCCGGCTGAGGGCACTGCCCTAGGACCCCTACCAAACTCATTTGATACATTTTGTAACTATATTTTGCTTAAAATTCATGTTTTTTTTTTTTTAAATTATGTTTCTTAAGTGTTTCTGAAGTTGCCAAGTATTGCTAAGTACTCTTTGAGATTGAATTTTTTGACTTGCTGAGTACTCCCCAAGTATGAGTCTATGAACTATGATTACAAAGAAGAGATCAGTCTTGAGCCTTGTGAATGAGGTGACAGTACAACCCATACCAAGTGGACTGTTGGGGTTGTAACTTGTGGTTACGTCGTGGTATTTTCACACATCTATCAAGCTCATTTCAAATACAATTGGTGGACATACGAAGTTTTTTAATGTCTACTTGGTGTAATGGCATTGACAAAACTTTTGCAACAGTGCTCTAACTAACAATAGCCTATTGGCTTAAAATTGTAGACCCAAAATTCTTTATCATTGTTCCACAATCTCCCTCTTCTCAACTGATTCATTAGTAGTTGGAAATAATCTCTTAATAATCTCTTATTTATTATTTCTTAATTTTTAAATTTTATATGAATTATTTAAACAATATCTTTAAATAAATTGTGATTTATTCTTTCTCACCCTCTATGTTGAGCTTTTCTTGAACAAATGTTTATAATTTGAAAAAAACACTTAAACAAGATTTTGACTAGGAAAATTGCAACCTATGATTAAATTGAAATTTTCTATATTAATGCATTTTAAAAAAAATTGGTAAAATAATTTAGGGTTTCTAGGTTTTTTCAATTTTTGAGGCATTTAAAGAAAAAAACATTTCCTTAACCCCAATCCTAACCTGATTTTTTTTCCTATTCTTCTTAATTTATTATTTATAAAGTGAAAAAAACTTATCTTTTGATTTGCCAAATTATTCTCAAGTAAGTTTTTTTTGCTGGTACTGTCAAACAAGGAATATAATCCCAATGGTCCTATGCCTAGAGACCATGCTTCACATCTGGTTCAATAGTATATACAAATATGAAAAATGTAATATGATACCAATGATCAATATCTAAATGGTACTTTCATGGACGACAAACTAAATTGCTAAATGTGTTATAACATAAATGAAATTGGTGCAAATACTACAGAAAAAGGAAGAGGAGCACTATGTACAATAATAGCAAACCCTGTGAAGAAATGTCTTAGCATAGAAGAGCTGATTTGTACATTTGGATTTATAGCTGTTTTAGTAGGAAATGAACAGTCTATAAATTGAAAAAGAATCAATTCTCCTATAATTTGAAAATAATTGTCTATGTTCCTGTAATTTGTGACTCTGCAGTCCATCAGAAAAAAATTGGTGGTAGAAGAGCACATTAAGCGGTTTTTGACTTTGATCAACAGTGAAGGAGTTATGCCAAGGTGATCAGCTAGCTTTTCAGTATTTTTAAACAATGTTCTCGAACTACCATGTCGATCATTTAGAATTCTACATATGCTATAAAACTTTTTCTCAAACATGTGGAGTTATGCATCTTGTATGCTATTTGGAGTGTGTGCATGGAGGGAATACTGATTAAAGGTCACCGGTCATGTAGATAAATAGTATACATATGTTGAATCACTTGATAATCCTGGAAATAAGAGATTCAAACAACTTCTATTACAAAATCATGATTCCTTAAAAAAAAAAGGTGTCTGACTATCTGGTTGCAAAAAAGAGTTGTTACTAAATATCAATTAGGCAAACAGTTGGAATATATCATTACAAACAATTAATCCCAACTTAGAGAAGGGAAAGAGGTGAGAATAAAAGCAAATAGAAACAAAAAGAAAATTGATATATTAAATGCAAACATTTCTTATATGTAATGTACCTTTTCCCAACGTGGAGCAAGAAATTCATTGACTGTAATTGCAGTCTCTGCATAGGAGAGAGGGGAAATCCAGTATGCCCATCGGCACCATTTTGGAATAGAAGCTGCAAGAAAAACATCTTCAGGTTGAGGTATTTGTCTTATGATTGCAAAGAAGGAATTGTCAATCCTTGTAACTGGACTGATTTGGTCCTTGTGAGCATTGAATAAATTGAATAAATCCTTTTCATGAACACTCAAATAATTTGCACAGAATAAGCAGTGGACTTACGTCTGGGAATTAGGAATCCACCAAGTGCCAAGACAAGCAATATTGCAGATGTACCACCAGTGTTAGCAATGGCTACAGTTCGACAAAATCCAGCAATTGCACGAAACAACGAGGTTGCCATTTGATGCAGAGCAAAGAATACAAGAAATTGACGGAAAAACCTAAGGTAAGAAGGGACCAACGGCTACAATAAATCAACAAATTGTGGGCTTCACAAAGTACCATGTGGATTTACATTTACAAATAAATTCTTTGTTAGCTATGGTTCTCTTTCTTTTCCACGGCAAAAGAAAGCAAAGTGAGAAAATAAACAAAATTAATAGCACACAATAAATCCATGCGTCCCTTCACATCATACATAATTGCATAAGAATTTCATATAGTGATATAATTTAGCTATGAGAAAATATTATTTAAAAATAAAAAATGAAAAACACTATATTAAAGAATTAAAGCATAGAAGCTTTTTAGAAAATTACCATTAGAAAATTATATAATAGCTAGCTAACATAAGTACATATTGAATGGATATTCACTTAGTGACATAATCAAACAGAAGTAATTCTACCACTCACAAAATCATCTTGCCCTTCAAGCAAACTATAACATATTTAAGTGTCTTTTTGTGAGAAGTTCTTTATGCTTCCAAACTGTGGTAAAGCTATGTACTTAATGTCTCCTTCCCATAGTTGGGTTCCAAAGGACCATATATATGGGACTTTTGACCTTGAACTATGATGTGGACAGGCTTGTTGGATGTTCTGGTCATCCAGGGTTTCCTGTTGACATGGCTTTGCCAACAAGCTTATTTATAGGACCTTGCTTGAACTGCAAGTTGATTTTTTTTCTTTTTTGGATATCTTATATCAGCAAAGAAGTATTACAACTTTGTTAGTTATAAATGTTATTTTTGTTGCATGGCCATTCTTTTGTAATGTCTCTAACTTTTGTTGGGTCACTTTGGAACCAAAGCTGAATGCAAGGATATCCAATACTTAACAGGGATATGACTCTTGGTGCAACAATTCCTGCAGCAAGCCTTCACCCCATGGCTGGCCTATTTTTATGCCTCGATAAACTATTCCATCTTGGAACCCTCAACAGACAACAGAAGATGGCACTAGCTATCACCCCTTTTCTTGGCAGCAAAGAAGTTGAGCCTTGGTGCATGGCATATTTGCATGATTATCTGATAGAGTTGCACAAACAGATGGTAAACGAGATTGAAGGCTCAGAATTTGCATGTACACACACACTCACATGAAGGAAGTGGGGGGTGCAAGGTGGAGAGGGGTAGCAAGAGAGTAGGGGAGTGAGGAGAGAGAGAGAGGGAGGTGAGGAGGGAAAGAGAGTTGGAGGGGGGGATGAGAAACGGAAAGAGAGGTGGGGAGGGAGAGGGAGGAAAGGAAGAGAGGAGAGAGGGAAAAGGGGAGTGAGGAGAGGGAGGGAGAGGGACGAGAGGAAGAGAGAGTAGGGTGGGAAAGAGAGAGGGAGAGAGTGAAAGGAAAGAGAGGAAGACAGGGGGAATGGAGGGCAGATAGAGGGAGAGAGGGGGCAGTGAGAGGGAGGGGAGTTGGAGTGAGGAGAGGATGGGGGAGAACAAAAGGGAGAGGGGGAGAGGGAGCTCTAATTCAGTATACTCAAAAGCAAAAATTATATGTCTTATGTATTACTAAATAGAATATTAATGCCAAATGGTTCTCAAGATAAGATAAACTGTATCTAGTTTGCACTCATGACCCGATCACATATGAAATTTCCTTATCTTGATGTCAGATGTGTTGGAAGAACCTTAATGTAACTGATTATTTATTTATAATAGAATAAAAAATGGAAACATCGAGGGAGAACCCTCTGAATTCCAAGCAACAGGAGTTGTTACTGGGGGACAAACAATAGAAATTGATGTACTTAAAATATTGGATTTAAAATAGTCACATCTAAATAAACCTCAAATTTTTCTGTTATAAAGTAAGAGAGCGAGTAGGCCCAATACTATATGAAAATATTTGCAACAATGCATAAACTTGAAACTGTATATACAAAATAAGAAATATTAATTAACTGTTATATCTTGATTAAATATAACTCATTTGTTGTTCTATAGGGTTTTTGTCAATCTGTTTAGCAATTTTAAATAGACTCTTTCCATCTTAGGCAGTTGCTTTTTTGAGCTACAATAATTTAAAAACAAGATTCCCTCATCATTCTACAAGCATTCAAGGCTTAATCACGTGTGCATCTGTCCAGAGTGAGATGAACATAGAGGGCTAACATATATATTAGTTTTATTGTAATTTTCATGATAACTATGCATGATACAGAGCAAGACAGGGATAAGGAAGTACATTTCATACAGACCTGCCAGCTTCAGGGGAGTAACCAATCACATAGTAAGTAGTTGAGGTCCAAATAAACGAATCCAATAATGAGAATGGAATCTTCAAAACAAATCCTGGAAGAGTGTAAGCCCATGCTGGATAGAAGAAAAGATCCCTTTGTTTGAAAAATATTGGAAGCCGAGACAATGTCATGGCTAGCTCCGCAAAACCATTAAACATCACAAAGAGGAGTGAGAAAAAAAGAGCTCCCAGATAATAATTTCCATGCTCCAAGTCAACTTTCATGTGTGTCCGAAGGAAGACTGTCATTGTGATAAATGCCATTACAAGAAGCTGCAATGGAAGATTGATTCAGAAATGAATTAGCCGTTCATCCAGGCTCTATGCAAGATTACCAAATACGGTGGATTTCATCAAATTCACTCTTATTTTCCACATATTTTAACCCACCATATAAAAGCATGTTTAAACGGTAATATTTCGAAAACTATAGAATATTCTTTATTTAAAAAAAAACCTAAAAGTAGATGATCAAAAATATAAAATCTACTCTCTTAAATCATTATAAATAAATAATTGAAGTCTGATGGCACTGCAGCGGAATGAATTATGGGTTCTGAGATTTTGACTATATTTTGAAATATTGTGAATTACTTATGATATACAATAGATACATCTTCAAACTAATTTTTATATGTCTAGGGCATAAAATACTCTTTTCAAAAGTGGCTACCTTGTCTATAAGCTAGAAGATCAAGAGTAGAGAACCTACTTGTGCTCCCTTGAATATATAAACAAATGAGTTTCGCTTCATAAGTAGCCATTCTCGGTCAAAACATGTCTTGAACAACACCCATTTCCTATATGAGTATTTGCTGAAAGACAGAGCATCCTTGTGGCTTTTGGACTTATCATAAGGTTTCAACAGTTCTTTTGACAGCCCTTCCCCAACATGAAATTGCTTGAATCTCTGAGAAAACTTCTCTACTGTAAAGTATACATATGGCTTTTCCCTGTTGTACCAATATTGTTCTTGATCCTTTCGAGAGGTAACCTGCAGTTTCATGCAAATAGATTTAGATAACTGGTATGATGTCAAAATTATGAAAATAACATGCAGATGGATATATATTTACCTCCTGGAGAAAATCTGCAGTGTCCTTGCGTTCAGGGCACTTGAATCCACAGTTCTCAAAGAACTCTAGTGCATAATCACGGGGCCCATGGTACACTATCTGCCCTTCTGACATTAAGATGATGTCATCAAAGAGATTAAATGTCTCAGGTGCTGGTTGGAGGAGTGAAATCAAAATAGTTCCCTTCATAATGTGGGCAAAGTGTTGAAGGCACTTCACAATCTGAAATGTAGTGGAACTATCCAAGCCACTTGATATATCATCCATGAAGAGAGTTTTCATTGGAGATACAATCATTTCCCCTAGACATGTTATGGATGACAATGAATTTGAGACACTAACAAACTATGAAATGAGTTCCAAAAGGCTAATTGAGAGGCAAAATCACACCCATTACCAGTTGTTAACCTTTTTCTCTGCCCTCCTGAAATTCCTCGTAGCATGGCATTACCAATCTTGATGTCTGAACAAATATCCAAACCAAGGATCTAAAAAGAGAAATGCAGGTTATAAAACATCGGAACTGGACTAGAATAGATACCATTTCAAAGAATACTCCTATGGATTAAAAGAACATGTCATCATCATATCATATTAAATATCCATATTGGACCAAATAACATGTTTTTTTCCAAGGTTTCCACTATTAAATTTTAGAGAAATGAACTGCACTAGGAGCCTACCAATAAGCCCTGGTCATAGCTTAGTGGTAGAGCACCCCGGCATACACATTTGAGGTCTTAGAGTCCTAGCCAATCCATGGAAAATAACATTAAATAGCAACTTCCAAACATGAGACATTAATAAAGAAACAACATTCTCACCTTCAAAATATAATCTGTTTGAAGATTTCCTTTCAGTCCCTCAATTGAAACTGCCTGAAAACAGAAAAGGATCATTTTGATAATTGAATTTGTAGAAAATTAAATTTTCTAATCTCACTTATAGCCCCTTAAAAACATTGAGAATAAAAACATTGTTATTGGTCACTCACTTTCATATATGTGTCTATATCTGCCTCCGGAAGTATCCCCACTTCTTTTTCTCTTTTTCTGAGTTCCAAGAGAAGTTCTACATTTAGAACAAAACCTAACAAACCGTCAGTCCTACTGGCCATCTTACCTTACTGGTGTTCATTCTAGGCACCACCATTGACATTGAAAAAACCAGAAAAATGAAATTCAAATGAAGAACATTTATACCATGCCTGGTACCCACTCCTTGGCAACGAGCTGAGAAATCAAATGTCTCTCTAACTGTCATTTCTGGAATATGCAAATCATATTGGCTGATGTAAGCAGATGTCTTTTGAGGGACAAATTCATTTAATTGGAATCCATTGTATGAGATATGGCCTCTCATCTGTCGCAGTATGCATTACAAGATGGGTGAAAATCTTTGAATTTAATATGGAGTCGGTAACTCCACAAATGTAGCTAATAAACATACTAAGTATATTTGGATTAGTACATAACCAATCCTTTAAGCCTAAAGCATAGAAATTTCATAATAATAATAACCTTCAATTTTGGGTCCAATTTCCCTGAAAGAGCCTTGAGCAAAGTTGTCTTTCCACACCCTGGTGGACCTAACAGAAGTGTGAGCCTACATCAGATTTGAAATAAGTCAAAAGTTAGAAAATGACTAGCACTATCTTATGCAAGCAACAATAATTGATGTAATATAAAGTATTATAAACTATCTTTGCAGTAGATGAATAAGTAACATTAAAAAGTTATTAATAAAATCTGAAAAAGGTTACTGGTACCTGTTTTTTTGAAAAATCAGAACAAAAAGAAAAGGAAAATATTTTCTGCAAAAGAAAGTCAAAGTAAAGGGAAGAAAGTCAAAATCGAAGCAAAAGTCAAGGGAAGAAGTCAAAGTCAAAGTCAAAGGAAGTCAAAGTCAAAGGATAAGGATTGAAAAATATTTTATGCACAGAGGATAAGGATGACAACTCAGGATAAGATTGACAACTCATAAAGCAAAAAGGTGAATCTTATCCATAGAGAATAATGATTACAAATATCTTATCTATAGAGGATAAGGATGACAACTCAGAGGATAAGATTGACAACTCACAAAGGATAGGGACTACAAATATCTTATCTATAGAGGATAAGGATGACAACTTAGAGGATAAGATTGACAACTCACAAATGATAGGGACTACAAATATCTTATCTACAAAGGATAAGGATGACAACTTAGAGGATAAGATTGACAACTCATAAAGCAAAAAGGAAAATCTTATCCATAGAGGATAAGGATGACAACTCATAGGAAAAATATCTAAAGTCAACATGACTTTTTGATTTTAGGCTCTCAAAATATATAAATGAGAGGCCCATGTTTGTTGCAAAGCATTGGAAAAATTTATTGTGACAAAGTGACATTCAGTCCTTTAATTTTCTTAGTCAAAATCAGGTCTTTACTTCTGTAATTTTCTTCATTGGTTGCATTTTCAACCTTATTTCACTCTGAAATAATGGTTGATTGTATGCTTGTGATGTAATATTTTACTGTTTTTTAGAAAACAGTCATTGTAGCAGCCTTTAGTGATTCAAAGATCAACATTTTGCCTTTATTTGTCTCAATTTTCTCTGTGTATGAAAGAAAAAAATGTATTATGACTCCTTGATTGTTGTTGTTCTAAGTTTACCTCCAAATTACTATTGCAAATTACTATGTGAAGCTTTAGATTGCGATTCATAGGTTGTGTTGCTGAAACAATGTAGAAATCTGCTATATTTGGTGTATCACCTTCATTTTCCATTTTAGTTTTATATTATTAGATCTTTCTCCTCTCTTTTCCCAGCAAGGTTCTTTAGTTAGAGTTATTTTTAGGTGATTTACCAAGGGGAAGCCACCCTTTAATTGGGGTTGACCTCAAGTTTCGCGAGTCCCACAACTCGAGAGGTCATCCCATGCTTCACAGGATAGGGGGATTCAAGATTCAGCAGGGTGCATATTCCAGGTGATAACAGTTTTCGATACACCCAGTGGGACTATTTGAACTATCAAAGTTCTAAACTTGTCCCTTCATTGCTAGTATTTGGTGTGTATGTCAACAATTTCTGCCTTTGGAGGCAATACTTTCACACACCTGGCGACTCCAAGTTTCAAGTGGATTAAGTGTTGGTATGTACTTAAATTTTTGAACCAATTTGTCCTGATTATTCTTGTTTTTAAGAATACTTCAATGAATTTTCAGCTTATTTAAATGAGGCACCATGTCTTCATTCCATAGAGATATGCTTTATCACCCTCCATTTTCTGAGAGTGCTGCTCATATTTCCTCTTATCAACCATATCAAACAGAACATACAACTGGTTTTACCCCAAATACCTTTGCTATACAAAGAGACTAGCATGTTCAATATATTTGCCACCCACCCACCCCTGCTCAATCTTCTTGGCAGCCTTCACATACTTTTAATCAGTCCCAAGAAGTCATTTTTATGCCAAACCAGCATTGTTACTTCCCTAGCCAACCCCAAAATGCTGACAGTATGGGGATTGGTGACATCAAAAGCATATTGTTAGACTTCAATAAGCAGTTAGATGATATCCAGAGACAAAAATAATTCAATTTGCAGCAAGAGAAATTGGCTTGCCAAGCCTACCAGTACCAACAGGAGATAGATACACAGAGGAAGCAATATGAGGAGTCTCTTGCAAAAATGATTTCTGCCAAACAAGAACATATGAAGCTATTATTTGCCCAAGTACAAAGATTGGAATCTCAATCAACCTCTTGCATTTTAGATCAATTTGTAAAAGAGGAGGCTCCTAAGTACAAGTTTCCAATCGTCAAGCAAGATAAGCCACCTGAATACTCAAGTAAGTGTTCTAAATTCGAAATACCAAGTTTTGGAGGTACTTTTCCATTGCAAGATCCTGTGCTTGACCAAATTCGTCCTACTATTCCTCAAGAAGAGCCCCCTCAAGAGCTTTTTCTACCTCAAGAAACTTCTCAAAACCATTCACCTAATCAGCCTTCTTGTCCTAGCATCATTTCCTTTTATAAAGGAGGACCTACTGTTTATCAAGGTAGCTGGTTTAGTGGGAAAGAGGAATTTTTTGAGGCAAAAGAAGAGCAACTTGTAGCTGATGAACCTCCAAGTGGTATAGAAAAATCAGACTTGCTGCAAGAGGGTGATGAGAATAATCAAATAAGACAACAGGTTGAAAAGAAATTTAGAGGGGTAGAATGTGAAGTTTTGACTAACTTGTTTGATGAACTTCCATTTTTTGTTGAAGGTGAAGAAAATGTACTAATGCTTATGTCAACAGATCAGTTGGGAGAACAGGATAACAAGCAAGAAGGGGGTGGTGAAGAAAAAGAGTCTACATTTTGGTTTGATGAGTTGCCTTCTTTTGTTGAACAAGATGAAGATGTGCTTATGCTAACATCAACATCAACAATAGGTTTGGAACAACAAGGAGATACAAGCAATTTCGATAAGGTGTTGATCTACCAAGGACAAAATGAAGATAGCCTTGTTTTGAAGAATGCACAGATTGATAAAAATGAGGAGAGTAAGCTGGAAATTGATGAAGATATATTCTCCAACATCATACAAGACTTCTATTCAAATCTTGATGTCAAGATTTTATCTCTCGAATCAATAAATTATGAGCAGCACAAACTAGAGGAGAAAACAACCATGTTTCCATTTGGACCACATGAACCAAATCATTCCAAAGTGCATGTCGTCAAAGAAGCAGTCAAGAGAGAGGAAGCCAACAAGGAGAGTTTGAAGTTTGTTAGTTCAGGAGGGTGTCCTATCAGACATTTAGCCAAGATGGTGGCCCACAAAGCATCACAAGTCATGCTTGCACCCAAGCATGAAGTTGCAGCTGAGGAAGGACGCATTCAGCTTACTTATGCACTTCAAGATAGTAAATATGATAAACACGAAGGGATGAGTGAGTTTATTTACATCATTCATGAAGCATTGCAACAGTTTATAGAATATCTATTTGTGTTTCATCTCCACTCAATGGTTTATGATCATGCAAAGCATCCTATGTTGGTTAGAAAAGGAAGTTATTTTGCAAAACCAGTTAATGGATTTGTTTGAGCATCACTATTGTTGGTTAGTATAGGTTAGGGTAGGTGTTCTTTCTTGCTAATAAGTGTTGTTGCACAAGGTTTTAAGTGTCTTTTCCCTAAGTGCTTTATGTACAAGTTGTTTGTACCAGGCTCTTTTCAATTAGAGCAGGTTGCCTGTTAGGGAGCAGGGAGCAGGTTGGCAACAATGTTTTTGACGAGGCAAACAGTTTTTGTTGATCCTTATGAAAACTTCATGCCCAATGGACTGTATAAGGCAGCTGGTCAAGTATTCAGCAGGCAAATAACCCCCTTGAGATTGCCAAAATGTTACCTGGTTTTTTGAAAAATCAGAACAAAAGGAAAAGGAAAATATTTTCTGCAAAAGAAAGTCAAAGTCAAGGGAAGAAGTCAAAGTCAAAGGAAGTCAAAGGAGGTCAAAGTAAGTCAAAGTCAAAGGATAAGGATTGAAAAATATCTTATCCACAAAGGATAAGGATTGAAAAATGTCTTATCCATGGAAGATAAGGATGACAACTCAGGATAAGATTGACAACTCATAAAGCAAAATGGTGAATCTTATCCATAGAGGATAAGGATTACAAATATCTTATCTATAGAGGTAAGGATGACAACTTAGAGGATAAGATTGACAACTCACAAAGGATAGGGACTACAAATATCTTATCTATAGAGGATAAGGATGACAACTCAGAGGATAAGATTAACAACTCATAAAGAAAAAAGACAAATTTTATCCACAGAGAATAAGGATGACAACTCATAGGAAGAATATCTAAAGTCAACATGACTTTTTGATTTTAGGCTCTCAAAATCTATAAACGAGAGGCCCATGTTTGTTGCAAAGCATTGGAAAATTTTTTTGTGACAGTGACATTCAGTCCTTTAATTTTTTTAGTCAAAATCGGGTCTTTACTTCTGTAATTTTCTTCATTGGTTGCATCTTCAACCTTATTTCACTTTGAAATAATGGTTGATTGTATGCTTGTGATGTAATATTTTACTTTTTTCCTAGAATACAGTCATTGTAGTAGCCTTCAGTGATTCAAATATCAGTATTTTGCCTCTATTTGTTTCAATTTTCTCTATGTATGAAAGAAAAGCATGTATTATTGTGAGTCCTATAACTCCTTGATTGCTGCTGTTCTAAGTTTACCTCCAAATTACTGTTGAAAATTACTGTGTAAAGCTTTAGATTGAGATTCATAGGTTGTGTTGCTGAAACAAAGTAGAAATCTGCTATATTTGGTGTATCACCTTCATTTTCCGTTTTAGTTTTAGATTATTAGATCTTTCTCCTCTCTTTTCCTAGCAAGGTTCTTTAGTTAGAGTTAGTTTTTAGGTGATTTACCAAGGGGAAGCTGCCCTTTAATTGGAGGTTAACCTCGAGTTTCGTGAGTCCCACAACTCAAAAGGTCATCCCATGTTTCATGGGATAGCTGGATTCAAGATTCAGCAGGGTGCATATTTAAAATTATAACAGTTACATAAAAGAGAAAATATTCATTTGAACTTGAAGAGTCAACCTAAAGATGTAAAATGAGAAAAGCAGAAGAATTGGAACAGACGACATCTTGAACACTATTTTGCATATGTTATGGTTCATAATATACATCCTTGATTTGGAATGCAAAATCAAGATTGGAAATTGCTTGTTATTTACTATAGTATTTTATTTCCCTACTTTTCATCCCTTGTATCAGAAATGCAATCAATAACTTATCCCCCATTTCATTCTAGTTAATGTTTCCAATACAAAATAATCCATAAAACATTGTGGAAATGAAGTTTCTGCTTCTTGAAACTGCTAGACATTTTTGGCCATTTCTGTGGCTGAGAGAGCTGAGGAAGAATGTATATGTGCGATGTGTTTCAAGGTATCTCAACATTCAAACTACTTAGCTCATCATCTTTGTATTTTCCACTATTATCCGTTTGTGATTCTTTTGGTTTCATCCCGTTGATCCCTCTTTAATATGGACTACTTGTTTGTCACAAATTGTCTTGTTATTCTTGCTTATCCTTTTCAGCGTGTAGGTTCATCAAGAAAAATGATTGATTACCTTCAAAACACAGCGAACTTAAATCATTCCAATCTTCAATTATAAGGGTATCAAAACTTGAAAACTACCTATTTCGTGATCTTCCAATGAGAAGCTCTTACTGGAACATTTGCATCTTCAAAAAACACACTAGTCCAATTTATCTCTCAATTTGTGTTGGGATTAATATTTTGGTCTCTCTAAGCTATGACACTGTAAGTATCTATAGGTTTTAGTTCTCTATATGACACTATAAATTCACAACAATAAGGTGTACTACCATCATGATCCAATAAATAATCACTGTCATTGTTAACCTTCATCATAAGGTGTACATTTCTTTGCAAAGCAATGACGTCAAATCAGCTGCTTTCATATTGAAACGACACTTCCATTTATTACATCCTTTACATGTTGTTTTGGCTGTCTTTACACTTTTTTTCTTGGTCGACCTAAGGCTCCTTCTTTGAATCTCATATTTGCAAGCTCTACAACCTACCCAATAGGCCTTCAACAAAAACAGTATTTCCTTGGTTCATCCTCTTCTCCATTGGTCGACATGTTAGCTGCACTAGTTCTTTGTTCTTATTAATTTCAGAATATTAGTAGAATCATGAATTAATTGCTTGTTCTTCCTATCAAGGTACATGAGGTGGTTTTTCTCTCTATATATCTAATGGGTCGCAGCTTTATTTCTTCTACTGCCTCCCCAATATTGTAAGCATTCGTTGAAAGAAAATCATGCATTTTGATATTCATGCCCTGGTTTTGTCCTGCAAATGAGTCACAATTGTTCTGTGCTATATTTTCTCATCTACTCTTTCAATAGGTTGAGGAAAATATTACACATCATGATTGTTACCCATGTAGAGTGGGGTTATTGGATACAATCTGCAAAGCCTTATACTTTCCTTGCTTCTCTGTAGCTTGTTGTTATAGTTGAAATAAAGCAACTTCCTATGCATCAATTGTTTTTGTTCAATGTGTCTGGTTACGATTGTCACAGAGGATGGTGCTTCCACTGTGGGTTCTTCTGGATAGGTTACATTTTTGGGGTATAATATCTATGGCATTTTTCATTATTTTTATCTATCAAATTTAATTATGATCAAGATAAGATGTGTCTCCAATTCTTTGCCACCTATTTTCTCTTTCTATCAACTTTCCCCCTGAAATTTCTATGCAACCAAGTTTTCTACTGCTAAAGACCCACAAATTTCCTGCACTCTCCTCTGCACAATCCCAGGACTTACCTTTCTCATCTCTGTTTTCTCTAGCTTCTCTTGAAGGAGTTCCCATTCTATCTTTCTGACTCAGTTTCCTTCATCTATCTGACCACTTATAACAGTCAGTCATTCCTACATCTTCCTGACCACTTATAACAATCAATCTTTCTGTGTCAAATCCAATTTGTCACCATGCCTCACTGACTAGCTTAATATTTTCCTATTAAAGAAGGCATGCATCCTCTACATGCTTAACATATCGTGGACATCCTACAGAGATATGACTTACCGTGAAGGCTTGATTACGCCATTTACATCTTTTAGAATGGTAAAATTTGCTTTTTCCGATGGCGAAAGATGTACCATGTCCAGGATACCCTAAATTCAAACAAATATACCCAACATTAGTATTCCCGGCAATCATGGAACCATTATAAACTGCACTGCTCAGCAATACTTTGTTTAAAATAAGCTCCAATCTGATTGATTAGAGCTTCATGGTCAATCTCCCTTCAACAAACTATTAACAGTGTAAAGTTCTTAAATGAAAAAACAGCTGAACTGAGTGGTTTCATACCTCAAAAGCATTTCTCACAACATTCCAAAGTGTTGGAAGAGCTCTACTGCCAATGAGACAATGTGCATCAATGGTCAAGTTTTGGTATCTGACTTCTACTGTTGACATCTCTATGCCCACTCTGAGAAACATGCAGATAAAAAATAACTTATTTTTTCATGCTAAGCATTGAGATCTAGAAGATAGCTTATGACAACATGACACTGTGCGGCAGAACTTTAAAGAAGATTGTAATGTGTACGTGCGATGAAAAAAATGTAACAAAATTCCAATTTTGTTTTAAATCAGACATGTAATCCAATATGAAGTGCTTGAAAGAAATGATTTTCATACATCTAAGCTAAAATATTTTTGTGCCATGAAAGATTTGTCCAACCAAAGTCAGATGGTACCATGCTAAAATTTTGGGCTGGCCTAGTCTTCATTTATTATTTCAGTTAACAGCAACTTATCTGTCACATAAGTTTGCAATTATGTGAAAAAATAAAATTAGCTATAGGGCTGCCCACATGATAATACTATTTTCCAAATAATTGCAAATTTAGATGAAAAATAAGCTTGTACTAAAGTTATCCCAATGGAAAGAAATCAAGCTACTTACTTGTCTATTCTGTCTCTGAGCTTCTTAAGCAACCTTTCATTGTCTTTCTCTATGTCCTTGATCAATTTCTCAATGAGCAGATGCCTCTGCAGAGGCTTGAGATGCCTTACATCCACAATATGCCTGTCTGTGACTAAGCCATCCTCATCATATTCCTTGAAGATAGATGCTCTGATTCTATCATAGGTTGGAAGTTTTTCTATGGCCGCCCAATGTAGGGCCTCCTCCTCATCTACAACATCGTCTCCTTCATTGAATTGGGAAGAGGATGCTTGACTGAAGATGCTACTGTGCCTCTTGCTTCTGAAGCTCAGACGATTACTACTTATCAGGCGCATGCTCCTTCCCACTTCAGCCAATTCCTCTCTGAATGACTCTATGTCATCTGTTGATACAGGATGAGCCATTGTCCCAAACTATGCTAAACCTACAGCTCTATAATACGATATAGCTTCTTATGCTGGTGTTGTTTTTTAAGGGGCCATAGAAGCCAACTTCCAAGCAAATATTACATATCACAGTTCCCTCTATGACATTCCAGCCATTGTTGCCATCTATGTCTCCATTTAAGAGCTGTTAGAAGTTACCACCTTGTCATAAGATCACTTTTCGTTGACCTTAGACTCCAGCTTATTGCCTAATGCACAAGTTAAAAAGAGATGGTGGGTATTATTTATTTGCTTATATAATATGAGCGTTAAAATATTAAGCTGTTGAGTGTTGGATGGTGACTATGAAATATAATGTTTTAATGGTAGAGTGTTGTAGATAAACATGTTTCTTTTTTAATAAGTTTTCCTTATACATTTTTAAAAATATGTTATTTTTTAATTTTTTAAATGGAATATGTTTAAAGTATCTGTATTTTGAAATTGATTTTATGTTTTAAAAAATATTTATGTTATGTTAGAAATTAAGTTAGTACTTTTTTTTTTTGAAAAAAAAGTGATAGTATATTAAAAATTTGAATAAAAGGTGACGTACTGGAGTATTTTTTATGATTAATAATCAATTTTGAAAATTCTGGATAGTTTCTAAATAATAAATTTAGAGAATTTAAAAGTTCAACTACATACAAAATTACCATCTAAAAGACAGTAATCACAAAATTGAAAACTACATCAGATACACTCCATAATAAAAACTCACTAAAAATTCTTAAATTTTTTTTAAATAATTTGTTAAATTATTTCCTTCAATTAAATTTACTAAAAATTATTTTTAAATTTTATTAACTTAATAAGAATTAATATAAACTTTTATAAATTTTTTAATTAGAAATATTAAACATAATTATATAAATATTTAGACAATTTAAAAGTTTATTTAAACCAAAAAATTCAAAATAATAAAAATTATTATTCCAACAATATACATTAGAGATGGTACATAAAAAAATAATATATTCATAATATTATCAACCACTTTCGTGTAACAAAAGAAAAGGAAAACAATTAAAAAACACATTTTCGTAGTATTTATTGTATTTCTTTTAATAATGTAATTATATGATTGACCATTTGGGATTTCTTCTAAATGGTTTGAACACGGTGCTCTTGACTTTTGTAAGGTCTGTATCAATCCATGTTGGACCTCAATAAAATAAAGGATGGGGGTTATCTTACCAATTATAATTCTCTTTTTTTTTTTCAACGGAAAACATATGACGGAAAAACATATGGTGATTATGATACTATAACAGATTTGTTTTAGTTTTGTTATAGTATCAGTTTTATTTTGATGACATGTTTTAATATAATCATAAGTGATGTTATTTTATGTGAAGTTAAAGATTTATTTATTGCTTCTGTTTTCATCTTTATCTATATATATTTCTACATTTCAATTTATTATATATATGTTCATACATATTCTTATATTCTAGTTATTTATTATATCTACTATTACATTGGTTGTTTGTCAACCATGGATGACTCAATATGAGGGGATACCCTCTTATGCAAGCTTTTGGCGAGAGAACCATGAAATCAACAAGATATTCCCATGCATCTAGTGTAATGACCATGTCCTCTATGACACCTTCAGGTTTAATAGTTGAACTATCGACTAATTGCAATACTATAGGAGTAGGTCAAAGATCATCTAATTGAAGATTTTGCATAGTCTCCTTAGTCATAACATTAATGGTTGCACCTAAGTCAATCAGATATTATTTATTAGAATGTCATTAATACACACTTCAATGATTGGGCTACTAGGTATGTGTACTTTGGAACAACCACTTTGCCTAACATAATGTTTGCAAGTTGTCCCATGACATTAATAGTTTAAGGGTCTTTTCACTTTTTGCTTTGTTTCTTTAAATGCGATTCTTGATTTTTTTTGCTATAACTTGAAACATCCTTGATGACCTAAAACAAGGGAACTTTTATATAGACATTTTTCAATTGCCCTAAGAAATCAATCTTAGGCTCAAGTTCACACTTTTTTGTGTTCAGTCTTTTTGGAAATGTGGGCCCTTTATGGATAACTTCATTTTTCTTAGGGTGTTAACTTGAATGGTTTGGTTATGGGTTAGCATCATTGGAAAATATTTGAGGGGGAATCTCCATGATTAGTGGTGATGTAGGAGTGGGTAGCGTTTTCCCTTAACAAAGATTTTCGTTGCTAATCTCAACACGAAGATGTATGTTGCTAATCTCAATTGCATAGGTCGGATATTGATTAGTATCATTAGAATAAGCTTGTTAAACATGATAACTTTTAGGGTTAGGAGCATGTTGGACTGGTAATTGTGTGGGCCTTGGTGGATTAGGAGCATGATTAGTAGGATTTGGCAAAATGGTTGGCTATTGGGGCAATGCCTATGATTGTTGCAAGTAGCATACATTAGGATTAGGCAAGGGTTGGTTTCCTGCCATTGTTGTTGTTTCCATGAGTACTGAGGTGATTGCTAGTGTTGTTGTAACCAAACTCCTTGGGGAGGTGTCCATCTAGGTGACATATAGTTTGACCATGCTAGAGGAGGTTGATTATACCATGGAAAATTATTTGCAAAAGAGTTTGAGAAAGAACTATAAGATAATGAATCCTAAGGGGTACCTTTTCACTGGTTCCATGGTTTGCACTGTGGTAGGTAAAATGATTGGCCATCCTCATCCTTCATTGCCTTAAACTTTGGTCATTCATATCTATCTTCAATGCTCACCACCCTTTTGCACTTGCAATCCATTTTTTTCTAGTGGCAATGGGGGCAATATTCTACCAAAGTTTCTTTTGCTTCCTCTTGTTTCTTTCTAGCATATAGAGTATCTAGTTGGGTTTCCATATGGTTGATGATGTCTTACTTCATGTCCTTTAACAACTAAGCTCTATTCGTGAGACACCCACAATTGTTTTAGTTGTCATTTATCACAACCTGCATGTCTTCTTCATTGTGGAACGTGAATAGTTCCTACAAAGTTGGAAAACATACTCTCGTGGAACTTGAGATATGTCTCATGATCCTATTAAGTATTGGGCATCCATGAACTCCTCATTAACCCCTCGTAAGAAAATTAATTTCAAGGAATCTCTAATTAGTCAGTTTTGTTTGGATTTCTGGAGACAACAAGAATCTCTTAACATAGTATTCCAGTGGCTCATCTAGTGTGCATATGTGGTGTAATCATATCTTTTACAGAGGACATCAAATTCAAATAAGAACATATTGGGATCCTCTATTATAAGGCCATGAAAATTGGGAAGAGTAGAGGGAGGTATATTTTTCATTACAACATCCCTTGTTGGTCATATATGGGGAATTGAAGGTAGCAATTTCAGGAGGTTGATCTCCTACACCTCCAAGGTCCTCCTTTGTAAAGTGGAGATTAGGATCAAGAATTGATGGAGTGGGTTGAAGTGGTGGACAATTGGATTCTTTCTTGGAAATGATCAGTGGCTTAGCTTTAGGTTTATTTATTTCAAGAGTCAAGTATCCACTTTCTTTGTGTAAGATTATTTATGCCATTGTTGTAGATGTGTTCCCTAGAGGATCTCTCCTTTCCACATGCAATAATTGTGTACCACTTCCCACCTTACCTACCAGGTGTGAGTACAGAGTTTGATATTAAATATATTGTCTAACAATCCTAAGTGCTGAAAATGAAAGTTACAATATCTATGAAAACAAGGAATCACTTTTAAAACCCAAGATACTCTCATAGCTCAGGCAACATCCCCAACAACAACATCAAAAATCTATGTGCACCCTTATTACCTAATGATGTGGAGCATCTTATTCATGCACTTCTACCCAATGGATTAGATCATCCTCTCTTATACAATCATTAGTAACAGGAATTTATATTTAATTATCAAGCAAGGATGTATTTCTTAAGATGATGCTAGTATTGTATGTATGATTGGGAAAGTTCTAAGTATTCCTAAGAAGTTTTAACATAAAGCAAGTTTATTGAACTAAAAAAGAACCTAATTAGGGGAGAGGACCAAGTAGTTGTGCACCCTAACTTCATGCTTCTCAAAATCGTACGTGGAAATTTCAAATCACTTCAAATTTTTTACAACTTACTTGGCAAGTCCCTTGCTTATAACTTTTGTTTTAGGGCCACATCATCAAATATGATGCCACATCAACATGCTTTTTGTCAAGGTGTCCAAAAAGGCCAAAAAAAAAGTGCTACCAATACTTGTGCATTCACATCATGGGTAGTTGAGCGCCGATGTGGCATCACATGATTGGTTGCTTTTTAGATCAAAGGAATACATTTTGTTTAAGCTAGGGTAGTCATGTCACAACTATTGGGCATTATATAAACAACTACTATCACAACTATTGAAACATGCTCAACTACTAGGTCCTCTCCCCTAAGAAAGCATACAAAGTCTACATAACAAACTGTTGCTATCATACTAAAGCTACAAGTAAGTTATTGTTGAACTGTAAATTAACAAATACTATTTAGTTATAGCTATGGGTAATGATAGTTATCAATTGATAGTATAGTGTAGAAGGAAAATAAGCTAATCACTCTTTTAACAACAAAGTAACATTATACCTCAAGCGGGCCTTGCTTGGGTATCAAAACTCTTTCTTAACACATAAGATATCTATTAAATTCTATATGCGTAGTTGATTCAATGATTGAATAATTCAAATAAAAAGGTTTATTTTTCTTATTCAAAAGAAAATACAGTAGCTGAAGGGAAAACTATGTTGTTTTCATTTACAAAGTTATGAAATATATATTAAACTTAACTCTAATCAACTATGACTTTAAACACTACTTGTTAACTCATTCCTACCAAATAGGAAGAGGATTTTTGTAGTAAATACACGAAAGAGACATTGAGAAGTCCTAATTGGATCCTACTGTTAGAGATAAAGAGCTTGATTTCACAGGCATGTATGGGAAAATGGAAAAGGTGTTGGAAACAATGTTACACCCTGTTGTTGATACCTTGTTATTACCACATACTATTACTTTTATGGGTGAATAAGCTTATAATGCATAATTATGTTTTTAAAAGATTTTGGTGGATAAATGAGATGTATGAATATGTATTATGATGTGATTGTTTTTTAATGTTTAAATGATATATATGCAATTTGATGAATATGATTTTCATGTTATCGACTAACTACGTTCTTGTTGAACTAAGTTGGATGCAGGAAATGATCGAACCCTCTAGTAGGAGAGGGAGAGTAACACCCAGGAGAAGGAATTGGTATGAAAACCATTGTCATGATCATCTAAGTATCTACACACATGTACTGCACTGGGTAGAGTAACTATGTTGAGTCAATGTTAGTATGTGTTGAACCATGTTGTTATCCTTTTTGGTTGATAGGTATGTTAGGGATTGTTGCTTATGATTCCTTTATGATTGTCTTGTCAATTTGAGTCACAATGTTAAATGCCTTTTTGTTGAGGTATGATATTTGAATGATTATGAATGGATATTCATATGTACATGGGTACACATATATGTATATTAAATATACATGTATATATATAGTCGACGATGCACACATACGATCATATGCACGTATGAGCATGCATAGATATAAATGCCTATGTATACCCATGCACGGAAATTTGATATGTGTGTGACCGATCATTATATATGGCTATCACATGTTTTAGTTTCTTTGAGAAATGCACAATAAATAGCATTGAAAATAATGCATATTAGAGGCCACAAATGGGGCTGATATGCTAGCCAAAAGATGGCAATAGAAAGTGCAAGAAGAGTTATAATATAACTCAAATACATATGTGTTATGATATAGTTGTTAAAAAGTGTCGCCTATAATGAGGCATAGCATTTGCAAGTAATAAGAGTTGAGAAGCTACGTCAAAAAGACAAAAGGAAATAGGAAATCGATTGCTAGGTTGCTGTCATATCTTCCAAGCTTTGACTTAGTAAAATAGCATGAGTAAGTCGATTCAAGTCGACTTAGCAATAGAGGTATAAACTGAGTTTGTTGAGGGTTGTATATGTGTCGATTTTATGCATCTTTTTTTGCTAACAACAATAAGAGAAAGAGGTGCCCAGTTTGCCATTTGATCTTCCAAGCATTAGAATGGAATTTGAATTCTTATTTTCTATTTTAGAGGTGACAGAAATTGGGAAAAGTGGCGTAATTGTTAGTTGTTCTATAGCATTAGTTTTCTCATTATTTTCTATAAATTGAGAGCAACATTTCATTGTTTAGTTGTCCATTTTTCCAAGATTATTCTGCTATGTTGAGTTGTTGTGAGTGCAAATATAAAGTTCATTTTGAGAGTTAGAGAGCAATTTTGTTGAGTGAGTTGAGAGCATTGTTTTGTTGAGTTTCTGTGAATTTCTGGAGTGAGTTGAAGTTGATTTGTGAAGCTGAGAAAAAAGGAAGTTTCAAGTAGTCTTTTGGAAGAGGCTGAAAGAGTTTTATTTGTTGGAAGTGTTATTGTCCAGGCATGCTTGTTATTTCACCTTTATTAATCTCCTTTATTTTTGAATTGAATGTGTGTTGAATATATAATATTGTGCTATTATTGTATGCAAATAGAAATGGAATGCTTGAGTTTTCATTGGTTGAGTTAGGGAATTTATATAGAGCATGATATGAGTTTATGTTTTGAAATGCAGAAGGGATCTATGACAAACGTTGCTAAGTGATTATGCACAAAGGTGAAAAGGCATTAACCAATAGAGTAACAGGAACAATATATAGAGAGAATGATAACATCGAGCAAAATGAGAGAAGAAGACACAAATTTGATTACAGAGTTCGTTCGAGTGGACTACGTCTCCTGGTCGAGATCAACTGAGTGACAAATCTATTAGAATGCTCTGAATTAGCAGTACAATCTCCAAAGGAGCCTCTTGCAACATTGCTTTACAAGAACTGTAGCCTATCCACAAAGTCCTAAAAAGTATCTCACTCAAATCACCTCACAAAAGCTCTCAAAGCTAAGGACAATTTACCAAGAGTGAACACACTGACTTTGTCCTGAAAGGACCTAATACAAACTCAGAACAATATTCCTCTCAAATTTAACTCAAAATTCTCTCACAAAAATGCTTACAAGCAAGGAGAAAGAGAGAGAATGAGATCAACTCTGAAAGTGATGATTTTCAAAGGCCTCCTAGCTCCCCTTTTATACATGGGAGTTTTCCATTTAGGCCACAACCACCAAAGATTACAAAATTTCCCTCCTTTGGAAAGATACAAACAAACTCCCCATTTTTAAATAATTGGTTAATAAACCTCCCTTAACAAAATATTAAATTTTGTTTGAGCCCTTTAACTTATTAGTTATTCGGGTTATATTGTTTGGGTATTTCTTTATTTGTTTAAGTTTGGAGGTAATTTGTTTAAAGTCAAAGGCATTCGGTTTTTAATCTTTGATTACAACCAACCGATGCCAAAATAGGTTTAAAACCGCTTAATGATTCATTGGTGGTTATATATTTTAGAACCCCATCGATTGGGGGTTCAACTCTTGCTGGTGGCTATTTTTAGCCTTTAATTTTCAACCGGTTGATGTCAAAAAGAACCGTTGCTATCTATAGCTTGAGCGCGATATGCGCAGCGTAACGATGAGCAATTCGTATTATCAATAGGAGGTTGCGGGGTCGAGCCCCTCCAACCATTTTTTGCAACGGTCAACAAATTTCAACTGCTAGATGAGGGAGATGGAGGTTGTCGATGGGGTGCCACGTGGCACCATTTGATTTGCCAAAGAGTCCACGTGTCTGTACGGTGCTGATGCAGCCGCCAATTGTACACTAACTGGGTGATGATGTGGCATGCTGACACAGATGCCACATGTCAAGACGCTATTGGTCCATGTTGGTGTCCGTACGATGGCTCATTCGCCAAGTCAGCACAATGACGTCATGCTGACGTTAGCACTATACCTTCAGGTCAACCCAATCAACCACGATCTTTGACCTTCATATCTCACACATACGAGCTTCGATTTGCATGAAACGAACGTTGTTGGAAAGCTCTCGACAAGCTCTTCGCAATGCTACCAACTTCTACCACTTGACAATGTCAAATTTTGACCCTTTTTCTATCCCTGGCCCCTGAGTTGATCGACCTTTGACCGACCTTTGATTGGTGATATCTCGCACATATGATCTCGGATTTCGATAAAATGAACATCGTTGGGTTCGTTTCGTTGAGCCCTTCAATTTGATGTTGATTCTGATAAACTTTGAGATGATCATTTTTTCACCGTTTTGATGGCCTTTGACTCCTAATTGACCAAATCTTTGATTGTGCGTAACTTGAGCAAACAAACTCCTTTTTTTCCCGTTCAAGTTGCACTGGATTTAGTTCTTCGAGCTCTCCATCATGGCATTGCTTTCGGGAGAAATTGGAACACTTCAATTTTCAGGTTCTGGAGAGCCACCTGGATCAGTTTATCATGAGCATACATGTTTGGAAAATGAAGATATTTATGATAAGTATATTATTAGACTATTGTGTAAATATTGCTTGAATGATCTTGTTGTTTCATTAATTGAGTTTAAAATCATGACAAGGAAGTAGGATGAATGATAAGATGATAGAAATACCTATATTGTGATTAAATTTGTTTGGTTGGAGAACTCACATTCTCAATTAGTTATTTACTTTATGTAGTAAGGATAAGTTATGCCCTAGGATTTGGGATGTATATACTTGATTGGGGAATGCAAAAACCTAGACATTACAAGTATGTAATGGGAATATCCAGTATTTATGACAAGCCATCAGGGTCTATGATGTCATAATTGGAACGTTATCACTTTATGTTAAACTTTGTTGTGATTGTACACCAAGAGGTTCAATGGTCAATATAGTTTCCAAGTCGAGTAAGGGTGGGTGAACATATGACTCTGCTCATATAATCTCTAGCCATTGCTTATACTTGACATTACAAGTATGTAATGGGAATATCCAGTATTTATGACAAGCCATCAGGGTCTATGATGTCATAATTGGAACGTTATCACTTTATGTTAAACTTTGTTGTGATTGTACACCAAGAGGTTCAATGGTCAATATAGTTTCCAAGTCGAGTAAGGGTGGGTGAACATATGACTCTGCTCATAGGAAGTGATATATATATATAATCTCTAGCCATTGCTTATACTTGTTAGTTCATTGTGGTCCAGGATTACATTCTAGTAAGTAGAGTCATGCTAGTTGGAAGGGATCCAGTGTATGGTCTTACTAGAAATTTAGGACACACAACACCAGATACTCAAATGTGTGTTATTATGATTTACATACCAATCTCTTTGTTGAAGGGTAGGGCCATCTTACTAGTTAGGTAGATGTGCGGGGAACCGTAGTAAGTCTGTGGTTGGCGGAAAAGCACTTGGGTGATGCTCTCCCTGATGTAGTTGGCTGTTGAGTCTTGTGAAATAGAGGAAGTGAAGATCCATAGGTGGACACCTCAAACATTGAACCATTGTACTATTGAAAGATATGATATTGATATATGTTTATGATATTGAATCATTTGGAAAATATGTTTGAAAGATGTATTTCATTCATTGGAAATTATGTAATAATTACTATATTCATGTAATGATATGTGCAAAGTGCATTTATGATAATGAAAGGGAAAAAATTTTATGATCATGATCTTGAGCATTTGTGTTATTTACTTTTTCAAGTTAAAAACTTAGGTAAATTTATGGGGTAAATTTGGGGTATGTTACAAACAAAAAAAGGAGTTGTGACCTTGTAGCAAAGTCCCTCATTAGTTGGAGAAAATTCTTAAATGCCCAATAGTCTATGGTTGAGTTTGCATCAAGTATTGCTCCCTTCGTTGTGATGTAGGAGCATTCATGGCTAGGTGATGATCCTGTTTAATTTTTCGTGTGGAAATTTTGGTGAGTTGTTAAATCATATTTTGGCTTTCAAAATCCTTTTCCATGAGCATTTGATTGTGATGGCATTTGAAGGATTTGAATTTTCATTTTTGATGTGTGTAAGATGTTGCCCGGATAAGTGAAAATGGACAAAAACGATGTTTTATTTACAAAACTCCTGAAAAAGCAAAGGTGGGCATTGAGTTTGATTTGGGAATCAGTTTTCTTGCATATTTTTAAAATACCTAAAAAATAGGGAAGTGGAGGTGGGCACCCAAAGAAGATAAGGTTGTATTTTGTTTTAATGTGAAAGCGAAAAAAGTAGAAAACAATCCACTTTCATAGTGGATCATGCTTTATTAATTCTTTGGCTTAATATGGTGTTTTATTTAATATTATTTACTGCATTTTTGTGACCTCCAAAAAGCTGGGCGTGTCAATAAGGAATGCACATGAAATGCAAGTAATTTGGTTGAAATGAAATTGCATTTCATTTCATTGTTTGAGGGCATGCAAAAGGTGAAAATTCTTATTTTTTAGGGAGTTTTTTCCAAGGGATTTGGTGGAGAGACTCAATAAGGGCATGGCTCTTCTCCAAGAAGGGTTTCTTGAGTGTGTTTTCAAATTGAAGGCATGAAAGTGAAGCTACAACAATTTTCTTCCATTGGTAATTGTTGATTGCAAGTTTGCAATCCATTGTTTTGTGTGTTATTGCAGGAGAGGGGTTTGAAGATTGTATGGGAAGATTTATTTTGCTGTTGTTGATGTTATTTTTCTATTGTTTATGAATTTATATGGGCCATGTTGCAGCCCTTGAGTCCCAACAGTGCTCATCTGTTTAAAATTTGTTGATTGCAAGTTGCCAATGCAATGTTTATGTGTTACTGCAGGAGAAGGGTTTTGGAGATTGAAGGGGGGAAATTTATTTGTTGTTATTAAGTTTATTTTTCTATTATTTGTGAGTTTAAATGGGCCATGTTGTAGCCCTTGAATCCATCATGGACTTATGTAAACATTGGAGATCATTTTGTAATAAAAAGTTGTAAATTGGTTGCAAATTGCAAACTAGATTTTGCATATATTGCAGTAGTGTTAAATGAAAGTTTGATGTTTATTTTGTGTTAAAGAATGGTTTTTATGTTGTGAGGGTTTGAGTGTTTTCCCCTCTCTACATTACGTTGTAGGTCCATGGTTCTTCGACTATGGGCTACCAACTCTTGTTGTTGCATGCTATTGTACTCGATTGATTGCTTCCTCTTTGTTGCATATAAGATTAACTACTACACACAAATCTTTTTCATCATAATTAACATAATTTATCATAACATTTCATCACATATCAATAACAATCACACACTTATGCAAATATCTATCATCAAATTTATAACTACTTATAATGCTTTATAATTATTTGACATGTAATCAATAAATATAATATTATTTTTATTTGTCTTGATGATAATAGGTGTTTTCAACAATGATGTAACATACCCAAAGTTTACCCTACTACTTTCACCTAAGTTTTAACTTAGAATGTGAAAAGTTCAAGTTTTAAAAAATATGGAAATAAAAATTTCCTTTTCAATAACACATTTGCACATTTGAAATAAACCATTTCATATTACATTACATGGATGAAATAACATTACATAATCCCAAGTAATGAATTCATCTTTCAAATACAATTTACCAGTAGATTCAAGATCATATTTATAAATCATAGCTTATAAGAGCTTAATGGTACAAGAGTATAATGGTCAAGATGCCCATATCTAGAACACACATCTTCTTCTTCTTCTATTTCACAAGTCTCGACTACCAACTGCAAGAGGGAGAGCATCACCCAAGTGCTTTTCCTCCAACCATAGACTTAAACGGTCCCCCACACACCTTCCTAACCAGTAAGATGGCCCTACCCTTCAACAAAGAGTTTGGTATGAAAACCTTTTAAAATAATGCCTACTTGAGCATGGTGTTGTGTCCTACATAACTAGTGTTGTCATATTGCACAGATACCTGCCAAACATGCATGACACTCCCTACTAGTTATGCAATCCTAGCTCATAGTGAACTGACAAAGTTTTCATATATATATATATATATATATGATAAATCCACTTTCTATGAAGCAGTGTTGTATGTTTACCCACCTCCTCACTCGACTTGGAAACTCCATTAACCTATGAAAAAATATTGACTTGATTTGACCTCAAGATTTAAATAACATAAACACGATTCCATACAAAAGTGATAACACACTTATATTGATCTTATTGACCAATTAGGTTTAACCCAACCTATTGAATACCCTATTACACATTTGTAATATTCTTGGAACTGGCAAGTGCCTCTTATTCAAGTTCTCTCTTTTAATCATGGGAGTAACGACTCTCCTAGTTCATGCATAAATAGTTAATATTGATGACATCATGTCACCGACTTGACACCTCTAGTCTCAATCTAAAGCACTGTCAATATATCAATATGTATAATAATTCAAAATTAAACTTGATTTGAAGATTACTTCTTCGTATTGAGTTTTAGACTCTTTGTTGTCATATCTAGTATGGCTCCATCCTTCTAGGATACCATAACCAATGTAATTATCCTTGATATTAATTAACATATATAATCTTATGTTTATAGTAATATCCCATAATATATCAACATAATAAGCTATTAACGTCTAATAATTCAATTAAGTACCTTTCGACTATTCTCCAATTTCCTCATGGTTCTTTCCAAGTTATCCTTTGCATCATTTATATAAGGTACCTACATTTGTATGTTCATAAACAATCATATATCCTTACCTTGAATATGACACATATATTCACATGTTTAAAATGTATGTTAAGTTCATACCTAAACTAGATGACACTTTTAGCTTGAGAGGAGTTTGTGCTTCTACACCTTAAAGTCTTGTATTACGGCTTTGGGTTGCTGAGACGTAAAGTCCTCTTCTTTAAAATTAGAATACCATGAATAGGTATGAACTCTTCGTCAAGTATAAGATAATATCATTTAAAAAGGTAATTGGAACAATACATTTCTAATACATTTTTCAACCCTATTGTAGAATATCAATATAATCGCATTCAAGTGTATACCCTAACCCTAAGGAATAAACTAATCTCCTACTTTCAAGGGTTATAAGCAATCGAGAATGTAAGTTCTCCACCCATGGTTAAACTACCAACATAGGTGTTCATAGCATCACACCCTAGACATATTACTTCTATCATGATATCAACCCTTTTTATTTCTAAACAACATAACTTATGCAAGCATTATATGTATCATACTATATCTTAGATATTATCATAATACCTTCTAGTTAGCTTCACTTAACTACGTCAATCAAACACTAAAATCATGGTAGCTAATAAGATTTCTTAAGACAACTTGTATATTTTCTAGTTATATGCACAAGCAATATTCAAAAGCTACAATAAGAAAACAACGATTTGAAAACACTTGCAAACAATAGCAAAACATAGTATCAAAATTGGACAGAGTGGGAGTTAAGAATATCTAAAACATTCCTGGAAAAATATAGCTCCAAATGAAAAACTTGCAACTCTATGTTCAATGCAAAAAGACTCAGTTTGCTGCCTCCTCCAAACTCAGTCTATCTCCACTCTAATCAAGTATTCTATGCACTCAAACTCACAAACAATCCGCTTTCAACTCACAATATAATTTTCTTTCAACTCACAATAAAACTACTCTTAAACTCTAAAAAAGAATACAAATGATCAACACGAATGCAGTCAAGAATAAACACAAAAAAAAAATACAAACTACAACCTTCTATTTGTACAGATTTGGAGAGTGGTTTCCAGCTGAAAAATAGCTAATTTTTATGCCACCTCTATTCCCTTTTCTATCCTTGGGCTTTGCTGGTTGAAATGGCTGCAATTTTATCTCACAAAAACTCTCAGATGCATCCTTTAATTGCCATGATCCAACTAACTTCTTATGCCTATGATTTGTTGTACAACAACTCAGTAAAAACCTCCAATTTCATAGTACATATGGAGCCCAAAACATTCTCAATTTTTTCCTCTACCCAACTGGTGGTTTTCTCAGCTTTGTACATGTTATTTTACTTAGTCAAAACTCCCTTTTTGGAGCTATGAGTGGGCTTTACACTCTCCTATTTGCATACTTATTATATTGTGGCTTTTCCTGCCTCCTAACTCTTGCAATCTGGCGCCTATATTGGTGGCTTTAGGTTCTTAAAACAGTTACCTTTTAAATGCTTTTAAAACAATAATGAATTTATACACCTCCTTTGCCATATGCGTGGCAATTTGACTCATTCCAATGCATGGTCTCTCAGCCTTTACATTGCTGCTTATGCATGCTTTGTGACAACATTAACATGCTTGTCTTATGTGATAACATATTCACTTCCATTGCATTATAATATGCATGTAACATTTCATTATAACATTTCATACATATGCTATGGTGTAGCGTAAACATGCCAAGTCTCAAAGCGTACTCTATGCTTCCATTCGCTCCTCTTATAATATGCATATAAGATGTTATCTTATTTATGTTTTCCTTCACAATCTTTGTATTATCAATAATATGCTTTAAGTTTGTTATAATATCCTTCACATTCATTAATATACATATCACTTTACTCACTCTTATATATATATATATTCTTTATTATAATACATATCAATATGTGTATATATTATTTTCATATATTCATATCAATCGATTATATATATAGTCACTTAATTGCGCGCACGCGCACACACACACATATCCAATATTTACATATCTATATATATTGACGCACATATATATTATATATGTGAATGTTCACATACGAAATATGTATCTATGTATGGGTGTGCGTAGATGTTTCTATTTACATACACACATACCTACATATGTAGATATGTATGCACTATTACATATATATACATACATATAAAGTCTATATGTATACATACCCCTATATGTATATTTATCCAATACACAATATATAACTCATGCTCATCACAAAGGTTTTAACACTAATGCTCCAATTAGCTAAATAATCAAAACAATCAAATACAATCATCCAAGCATTCCTATCAACTTGAAAAGTTATCAACAGGGTTTAACACTTACCAACTTAGAACTTGAATTGACTCAACAAGGTTACCCTACTCGATGCAGTGCATGTGTACAACTACTCAGACAAGCATACTAATGGTTTCCATACCAAACACCTCTCATGCGTGATACTCCCCCTCCCACTCTAAAGGGTTCAAACTTGTCCTGTATCCAACTAAGTGCAACATGAACAAAGTTATCTGACAACATGAAAATCGTGCTTATCATATATATCATTTGCATTATTAAAGTATTTAAAGAGTAATTCATCATTATGCATATTCATACATTTCATTCATGCTTTGAACATACTAAAGTCATAATCTTGCATTTAAAATCATATTTACTCATGAAGGTAAAAGTAGTCTGGTAACTTAGAAACGAGGTGTAACAAATGACTTATCTAATAGGATACTCGTGTCCATCACCATCTATATTGATTATGTCAATTTGTATTTTGGTTGTGTGCAACTTAGTAGATAGTAATCTACACCTTTTGTATCATTAGGATTTTGCAATCATAGCAAAAATATCTCATATACCAAAAATATACATGTACATTAGAGTTAACAAATTATTCAAATATTTATCAATTAATTTAGCTAAAATATAAATAAATTTTACTAAAATTATTTAAAATAATTTAAAATACACATGTAACAACTAAATCAGATACACGTTCATAATGAACTAAATATAGAGGATTAAAGACATCTACCATGTCACTATCTTCATATTAATTGCTCGCCCATCTCTAATATTCTCATATTGTAGAGTATTTGACATCTCTAATAGTCTAATATTGTAGAGTATTTGCATTATTCTTAATGCAGTCAACACAAAACATGATTTTCCTCACTTGAATAGCAAGAGGCTTGCTATGTTCTATAGTGATAACTTGATGCAAACTTTTAATGCCAGTAAGTGTTTGACAATTATAAGGATTTGAGTGATCAATATTTGTGAATATGAAAAAAAGTCTAATATTAAATTTCAAGCATTCAATTAAGAAGTATATACAATTCATGTACTCGATAAAAGTAAATTTTGAAATAAAAAATTAAATACCTTTAAGTTCCCAAAAATAGTGTGTTGTATATTGAGTCACTTTTTATTTCATGAGCACCAAAATGACTTTGGCACCATTCAACAATTTCATTTGCATTTTGTATGGTGTTAGTTGCAATCTCATTTTGGAAACATCCATGTTTCATGCATGCTCTTGCTTTGGGTCATGCTCTCATTTTCCATGTCCACTTTCAAATAAATTCCACAAAATATGCTACATCTAATATGTTAGATTAACCAATTAAATGCTCTTGCAAAATTAAATTGTCTTATAAAGTTATAAACAATTCCATTCAAACCAAATTATTAAACTATATGTATAAGCAATTGATTCAAATCTTAAAGTTATAAATTTAATAAAAAAGCTAAAAAAAATAAATAAACACTTATCATCATATCTATCAAACCAAATCTAGTATTGTAAAACATTTATGCCACATTGTCTCAAATCTTAAAAAAATTCCAAAACAGTAGACTACATAACTTCTATCATGACTAGTATCATCATTGATATAAAAGTGAACCTCCTTGATGATAATTCATTCATCTCTACTACTTTCTACACCATCTACATGCATCTCAACATGCTTATAGAAAACTTGTACAAAAATTCTGACTTCCTCTGAATGATAATATTAACTTTGAATATTAGTTTGAGAACTAAATGTACTTCTCATAAAAATCTGCAATAGAGAGAATACAATCTAGTGGAAAACAATTCTTTGAGTCACAAAATTTCTTAGCTTGCCATCTTGCACCATGATATTATTGGATATGTGGATATATGATATTAAGAAATTTATTCATAAACTCGGTCTAGGAAAATTCACTATCTTTTAGAACAATTTTTGGACTCAAATCCTAATTTTGTTGAGTATTTCTCATATTCAAAGCCCCTCCAAATAACTTGCATTGAATGATCAATTTCTCAAATTGTAAAATCTTCTTCAAATTTTCATAATCTATACATATATTTTATATACATCTTACATTGAATTTGTTTTAATCTTCTAATTTTTCACATAGGATATGTTAAAAAATGGTGTCTCAACCTTGAAATTACAAAAGGTTACTATTTATAGTAAGTTTATATTTGAGTATGGATTGGTCCAAAATTTCTCCAAAACTACAAAATGGCTAAATAAACATGTTGGTAAAGTTTCGTTGCAAGATCAGGTCTAGATTTGAAGGTATTAAAGTTTTTCATTTTTAAAAGTTTCAAAGTCTAGTTTGAGACCCTTAAAGGCCATTTTGGGCTAAAAAGTAGTCATAATCAATGAAGTTGGTTTTAGCTTGATAGAGCACTTTATGAGCTTTTTGAGAGTTCAAATGGTTCGTCAATCAAACTCCCAAATCAAAAGTTAGAACACCCGAAAGTTGGGTCTTTCAAATTGGGAAATGTGAAAATGTGGACTCATAAAAGAGTTGTAAGGGGGAGTTATATGTGTTGGGTGTATGTTTTGACACATCATAGGGAATTTTGATTGGAGATAAGTTGGACACCACTTTTTGGGTGGTTTTAACTTGAAGAAGGTGGAAAATATTGAAGGTAAACAAAATGGAAGATAATGCAATACAAAGCCCAATACCTTCACCTAGAATCTTTGCTTCTCTCCTTGATGAGTGGAAATGAAGTGCACCTTTATTCCATTTTATTTTCTATTTGATATTGATATGTGTATTTCTCAATGATCTAGCATAACCTTAATATGATTGATAGATAAGAGATCAAAATGACATGTAGGTATGATAGCTTGATGAGAATTTTTAAATGAAAGATGAGAGCCTCTCAATATAAATTTTTGAGAAGGAAAAATCAATGGATAAAATTGAATGAGGATTTGGATCTAAAACAAAGAAAAAGAGAACCCTAAGTTTAGTTTAGAAATCGAGGATCATTTTTTACCTTTTTTTAGGGTTTCATTAAAATGGAGATCAAGAAGGTGATTAGACTGACTTTCAATCATGAAGGTGATCCAATCATACCTAGATCCACATCTTACTAATTCTTGGAATTATTGGAATTGAATTGTTTTAATTAAATTGACAACTGATAAAATGAAACAATGAATTATAGGTAGATCTTAGAAGGGTAGAGGACTGTGCACCTGTATTGAAAAGTTGATTTCAATAAGAATATAAGGACAAAGTCATCCAGGGGTGTCTAAATCTTTGTATTCCACTCTTGCTATATTTTTGCAGTCCTTTGATGATAAATTTGAGATCTCTATTTCCGCTTGTAGAGTTGTCAAAACATTGTCAGATAATTTTATAGGTTAGTTTCCATGAGTTGACAAGGTATAGGGTTCCAATTGCAACAATAAACAATTTATAGATTCAAACTTCCTTCAATCCTCTCCAAACCTAAAACCTACACATTAAAAGAGAAGGAAAAGTTTGTACCATTTAGGCTTGCCTTAG
>VDFB02193867.1:398608304-398671622 GCA_007258455.2 Sequoia sempervirens
TTTGTTCGATGTTCTGGTCAACCAGGGTTTCCTGTTGATGTGGCTTTGCTAACAAGCTTATTTATAGGACCTTGCTTGAACTGCAAGTTGATTTTTTTCCTTTTTTTGATAACTTATTTCAGTAAAGAAGTTATTACAACTTTGTTAGTTATAAATATTATTTCTGTTGCATGGCCATGCTTTTGTAACGTCTCTAACTGTTATTGGGTCACTTTGGAACCAAAGCTGAATGCAAGGATATCCAATACTTAACAGGGATATGACTCTTGGTGCAACAATTCCTGCAGCAAGCCTTTGCCCTGTGGCTGGTCTACTTTTCTGCCTTGATAAACTATTCCACCTTGGAACCCTCAGCAGACAACAGCAGATGGCACTAGCTATCACCTCTTTTCTTGGCAGCAAAGAAGTTGAGTCTTGGTGCATGGCATATTTGCATGATTATCTGATAGAGTTGCACAAACAGATGGTAAAGGAGATTGAAGGCTCAGAATTTGCATGTACACACACACTCACACGAAGGGAGTGAGGGGTGCAAGGTGGAGAGGGGTAGCAAGAGAGAAAGAGGGAGAGAGTAGGGTAGTGAGGAGAGGGAGAGGGGGGTGAGGGAGAGAAGGAGAGGAAGAGAGTTGGAGGGGGGAGGGATGAGAAAGGAAAACAGAGGTGGGAAGGGGCAGGGAGGAAAGGAAGAGAGGAGAGAGGGAATCGGGGAGTGAGGAGAGGGAGGAGAGGGAGAGAGAGGGTTGGGGAAGAGAGGGAGAGAGGGGGAATGGAGGGTAGATAGAGGGAGAGAGGGGGCAGTGAGAGGGTTCGGGAGTTGGAGTGAGAAGAGAGTGGGGGAGAACAAGAGGGAGAGGTAGAGAGAGGTAGAGAGAGAGAGGGGAAGAGGGAGTTCTAATTCAGTATACTCAAAAGCAAAAATTATATGCCTTATGTATTACTAATAAGAATATTAATACTAAATGCTTCTCAAGATAAGATAAACTGTATCTAGTTTGCACTCCTGACCTGATCACATATGTATTTGTTCTTTTTCTAATATTCACTCTAACATTAGAGACAGTTGTTGAAAAATTCCTTATCTTGATGTCAGGTGTGTTGGAAGGACCTTATTAATTTAACTGATTATTATTTTTTATAATAGAATAAAAAATGTAAACATCAAGGGAGAACCCTCTGAATTCCAAGCAACAGGAGTAGTTGCTGGGGGACAAAAATTAGAAATTAATGTACTTAAAATATTGGATTCAAAATAGTCACATCTAAATAAACCTCAGATGTCTGTTATAAAGTAAAAGAGTGAGTAGGCCCACTACTATACTTGCAACGATGTGTAAACTTGGAACTGTATTCACAAAATAAGAAATATTATCTTGCTTTTTCAATTGTTCTATAGGGTTTTTGTCAATCTGTTTAACAATTTTAAATAGACTCTTTCCATCTTAGGCAGTTGCTTTTTTGAGCTACAATAATTTAAAAACAAGATTCCCTTGTCATTCTACAAGCATTCATGGCTTATTCATGTGTGCATCTGTCCAGAGTGAGATGAACATAGAGGGCTAACATAGATGTTAGTTTTATTATAATTTTCATGATAACTATGCATGATACAGAGCAAGACAGGGATAAGGAAGTACATTTCATACAGACCTGCCAGCTTCAGGGGAGTAACCAATCACATAGTAAGTAGTTGAGGTCCAAATAAATGACTCCAACAATGAGAGGGGAATCTTCAAAACAAATCCTGGAAGAGTGTAAGCCCATGCTGGATAGAAGAAGAGATCCCTCTGTTTGAAAAATATCGGAAGCCGAGACAATGTCATGGCTAGCTCCGCAAAACCATTAAACATCAGAAAGATGAGTGAGTAAAAAAGAGCTCCCAGATAATAATTTCCATGCTCCAAGTCAACTTTCATGTGTGTCCGAAGGAAGACAGTCATTGTGATAAATGCCATTACAAGGAGCTGCAATGGAAGATTGATTCAGAAATGAATTAGCTGTTCATCCAGGCTCCATGCAAGCTTACCATATACAGTGGATTTCATCAAATTCACTCTTATTTTCAACATATTATAACCTACCATATAAAAGCATGTTTAAACGGTAAGATTTCTAAAACTATAGAATATTCTTCATTTAAAAAAAACCTAAAAGTAGGTGATAAAAATTATAAAATCTAATCTCTTAAATCATTATAAATAAATAATTGATGTCTTATGGCACTGTAGCAGAATGAAATGTGGGTTCTGAGATTTTGACTGTACTTTTGAAATATTGTGAATGACTATGATATACGATAGATACATCTTCAAACTCATTTGCATATGTCTAGGGCATAAAACACTCTGTTCGAAAGTGGCTACCTTGGCTATAAGCTAGAAGATCAAGAGTAGAGAACCTACTTGTGTTGCCTTGAATATATAAACAAATGAGTTCCGCTTCATAAGTAGCCATTCTCGGTCAAAACATGTCTTGAACAACTCCCATTTCCTATATGAGTATTTGCTGAAAGACAGAGCATCCTTGTGGCTTTTGGACTTATCACAAGGTTTCAACAGTTCTTTTGACAGCCCATGCCCAACATGAAATTGCTTGAATCTCTGAGAAAACTGCTCTACTGTAAAGTATACATATGGCTTTTCCCTGTTGTACCAATACTGTTCTTGATCCTTTCGAGAGGTAACCTGCAGTTTCATACAAATAGATTTAGATAACTGGTATGATGTCAAAATCATGAAAATAGCATGTAGATGGATATATATATACCTCCTGGAGAAAATCGGCAGTGTCCTTGCGTTCAGGGCACTTGAAGCCACAGTTCTCAAAGAACTCTAGTGCATAATCACGGGGCCCATGGTACACTATCTGCCCTTCTGACATTAAGATGATGTCGTCAAAGAGATTAAATGTCTCAGGTGCTGGTTGGAGGAGTGAAATCAATATAGTTGCCTTAATAATGTGGGCAAAGTGTTGAAGGCACTTCACAATCTGAAATGTCGTGGAACTATCCAAGCCACTTGATATATCATCCATGAAGAGAGTTTTCATTGGAGATACAATCATTTCCCCTAGACATGTTATGGATGACAATGAATTTGAGACACTAACAAACTATGAAATGAGTTCCAAAAGACTAATTTAGAGGAAAAATCACACCCATTACCAGTTGTTACCCTTTTTCTTTGCCCTCCTGAAATTCCTCGTAGCATGGCATTGCCAATCTTGATGTCTGAACAAATATCCAAACCAAGGATCTAAAAAAAGAAATGCAGGTTATAAAACATCGGAACTGGACTAGAATAGATACCATTTCAAAGAATACTCCTATGGCTTAAAGGAACATATCATTATATTGTATTAAATATCCATATCGGACCAAATAACATGTTTTTTCCCAAGGTTTCCACTATTAAATGTTAGAGAAATGAACTGCACAAGGAGCCTACCAATAAGCCCTGGTCGCAGGTTAGTGGCAGAGCACCGCAGTATACACAGGGGAGGTCTTAGAGTCCTAGCCGATCCATGGAAAATAACATGAAATAGCATCTTCCCAACATGAGACATTAATAAAAGAAACAACATTCTCACCTTCAAAATATGATCTGTTTGAAGATTTTCTTTCAGTCCCTCAATTGAAACTGCCTGAAAACAAAAAAGGATCATTTTGATCATTTCGATAATTAAATTTGTAGAAAATTAAATTTTGTAATCTCACTTATAGCCCCTTAAAAACATTGAGAATAAAAACACTGTTATTGGCCACTCACTTTCATATATGTGTCTATATCTGCCTCTGGAAGTATCCCCTCTTCTTTTTCTCTTTTTCTGAGTTCCATGAGAAGTTCTACATTTAGAACAAAAACTCACAAACCTTCAGACCTACTGGTCATCTTAGCTTACTGATGTTTGTTATAGGCACCGCCATTGACATTGAAATAACTAGAAAAATGAAATACAAATGAAGCCAATTTATACCGTGCCTGCTACCCACTCCTTGGCAACGAGCTGAGAAATCAAATGTCTCTCTAACTGTCATTTCTGGAATATGCAAATCATATTGGCTGATGTAGGCAGATGTCTTTCGAGGGACAAATTCATTTAATTGGAATCCATTGTATGAGATATGGCCTCTCATCTGTCGCAGTATGCGTTACAAGATGGGTGAAAATCTTTGAATTTAATATGGAGTCAGGAACTCCACAAATGTAGCCGAAAAACATACTAAATATATTTGGGTTAGTACATAACCAAGCCTTTAAGACCAAAGCATAGGAAATTTCATAATATTAATAACCTTCAATTTTGGGTCCAATTTCCCTGAAAGAGCCTTGAGCAAGGTTGTCTTTCCACACCCTGGTGGACCTAACAGAAGAGTCAACCTGCATCAGATTTGAAGTAAGTCTAAAGTTAGAAAATGACTAGTACTATCTTATGCAAGCAACAATAATTGATGTAATATAAATTATCTTTGCAAGAGATGAATAAGTAACATAAATAAATTATTAATAAAATGTTAAAAAGGTTACATAAAAAAGAAAACATTCATCTGAACTTCAAGAGTCAACCTAAAGATGTAAAAAGAGAAAAGCAGAAGAATTGGAACAGACAACATCTTGAACACTATTTTGCATATGTTATGGTTCATAAATAGACATCCTTAATTTGAAATGCAAAATCAAGATTGGAAATTGCCTTTTAATTACTATAGTATTTTATTTCCTTACTTTTCATCCCTTTTATCAGAAATGCAATCAATAACTTATCCCCCATTTCATTCTAGGTAATGTTTCCAGTACAAAATAATCTATAAAACAATGTGGAAATGATGTTTCTGCTTCTTGAAACTGCTCGACATTTTTGGCCATTTGTGTGGCTGAGAGAGCTGAGGAAGAATGTATATATGGGATGAGTTTCAAGGTATCTCAACATTGAAACTACTCAACTCATCATCTTTGTATTTTCCACTATTATCTGTTTGTGATTCTTTTGGTTTCATCCCGTTGATCCCTCTTTAACATGGACTTCTTGTTTGTCACAAATTGTCTTGTTATTCTTGCTTATCCTTGTCGTGTTGATCAAGAAAAATGATTGATTACTTTCAAAACACAGTAAACTAAAAGCATTGCAATTTTCAATTATAAGGGTATCAAAAATTGAAAACTACCTATTTTGTGATGTTCCAACGAGAAGCTCTTACTGGAACATTTGCATCTTCAAAAAACACACTAGTCCAATTTATCTCTCAATTTGTGTTGGGATTATTATTTTGGTCTCTCTGAGCTATGATAGTATAAGTATCTATAGGTTTTAGTTCTCTATATGACACTATAAATTCACCAGAATATTGAAATGACACTGCCATTTATTACATCCTTTACATGTTGCTTTGGCTGTCATAACACTTTTTTGCTTGGTCGACCTAAAGGCTCTTTTTTTGAATCTCATATTTGCAAGCTCTACAACCTAGCCAATAGGCCTTCAACAAAAACAGTATTTCCTTGGTTCATCCTCTTCTCCATGGTTCGACATGTTAGCTGCACTAGTTCTTTGTTCTTATTAATTTCAGAATATTAGTAGAATCATGAATTAATTGCTTGTTCTTCCTATCAAGGTACTTGAGGTGGTTTTTCCCTTTATATATCTAATGGGTCAAAGCTTTATTTCTTCCACTGCCTCCCCAATTTTGTAAGCATTCATTGAAAGCAAATCATGCATTTTGATACTCATGCCCTGGTTTTGTCCTGCAAATGAGTCACGATTGTTCCGTGCTATATTTTCTCATCTACTTTTTCAATTGGTTGAGGAAAATATTACACATCATGATTGTTACCAATGTAGAGTGGGGTAATTGGATACAATCTGCAAAGTCTTATACTTTCCTTGCTTATCTGTAGCTGTTTGTTCTAGTTGAAATAAAGCAACCTCCTATGCATCAATTGGTTTTCGTTCAATGTGTCTGGTTACTATTGTTGCAGAGGATGGTGCTTCCACTGGGTTCTTCTGGATAGGTTACATTTTTGGGGTATATTATCTATGGCATGTTCCATTATTTTTATCTATCAAATTTAATTATGATCAAGATAAGATATGTGTCTCCAATTCTTTGCCACCTATTTTCTCTTCTGTCAGTTTCCCCCCTGAAATTCCTATGCAACCAAGTTTTTTACAGCCAATGACCCACAAATTTCCTTCACTCTCCTCTGCACAATCCCAGGACTTCCCTTTCTCATCTCTGTTCTCTAGCTTCTCTTGCAGGAGTTCCTATTCTCTCTTTCTGACTCAATTACCTACATCTATCTGACCACTTATAACAGTCAGTCATTCCTACAGCTTCCTGACCACTTATAGCAATCAATCTTTCCATGTCAAATCCAATTTGTCACCATGCCTCACTGACTAGCTTAATATTTTCCTATGAAATAAGGCATGCATCCTCTACAGGCTTAACATATCTTGGACATCCTACAGAGATATGGCTTACCGTGAAGGGTTGATTACACCATTTACATCTTTTAGAATGGTAAAATTTGCTTTTTCTGATGGCGAAAGATGCACCATGTCCAGGATAGCCTAAATTCAAACAGATATACCCAACATTAGTATTCTCAGCAATCATTGAATAATAACTGCACTACTCAGCAATACTTTGTTTAAAATAAGCTCCAATCTGATTGATAAGAGCATCACGGTCAATCTCCCTTCAACAAACTATTAACAGTGTACAATTCTTAAATGAAAAAACAGCTGAACTGAATGGTTTCATACCTCAAAACCATTTCTCACAACATTCCAAAGTGTTGGAAGAGCTCTACTACCAATAAGGCAATGTGCATCTACGGTCAAGTTTTGGTATCTGACTTCTACTGTTGACATCTCTATGCCCACTCTGCAAAACATGCAGATAAAACATGATAACTTATTTTTTCATACTAAGCATTCAGATCTAGAAGATAGCTTAAGACAAAATGGCACTGTGCCGCAAAACTTTAAAAGAAGATTGTAATGTGTACGTGTGATGCAAAAATGTAACAAACTTCCAATTTTGTTTTAAATCAGACATGTAACCCAATATGAAGTGCTTGTGCATCCAATGTAAAAGAAATGATTTTCATACATCTAAGCTAAATTATGTCTCTGTGCCATGAAAGATTTGTCCAACCAAAGTCAGATGGTACCGTGCTAAAATTTTGGCCTGGTCTAGTCTTCTTTTGTTATATCAGTTAACAGCAGCTTATCTTTTACATAAGTTTGCAATTATGTGAAAAATAAAATTAGCTGTAGTGCTGCCCAAATGAAAATATTATTTTCCAAATAGTTGCAAATTTAGATGAAAGATAAGCTCTTACTAGAGCTATCCCAATGGAAAGAAATCAAGCTACTTACTTGTCTATTCTGTCTCTGAGCTTCTTAAGCAACCTTTCATTGTCTTTCTCTATGTCCTTGATCAATTTCTCAATGAGCAGATGCCTCTGCAGAGGCTTGAAATGCCTGACATCCACAATACGCCTGTCTGTGACTATGCCATCCTCATCATATTCCTTGAAGATAGATGCTCTGATTCTATCATAGGATGGAAGTTTTTCTATGGCCGCCCAATGCAGGGCCTCCTCATCATCTACAACATCTTCTCCTTCATTGAATCGGGAAGACGATGCTTGACTGAAGATGCTACTGTGCCTCTTGCTTCTGAAGCTCAGACGATTACTACTTATCAGTCGCATGCTCCTTCCCACTTCAGCCAATTCCTCTCTGAATGACTCTATGTCATCTGTTGATACAGGATGAGCCATTGTCCTAAAATATGCTAAACCTACAGCTTTATAATGCTATATAGCTTCTTATACTGGTGCTTTTTTCTAAGGGGCCATAGAAGCCAACTTCAAGCAAATATTACATCACAGTTCCCTCTATAACATTCCAGCCACTGTTGGCAACTTTGTCTCCATTTAAGAGCTGTTAGAAGTTACCACCTTGTCATAAGATCACGTTTCGTTGACCTTAAACTCCGGCATTATTGCATAATGCAAAGTTTAAAAAGAGATGTTATAACCGAGGCGCGCGTCAATTGCTGGTTGAAAACTATTATTTATTTGCTTATATAATATGAGCGTTAAAATATTAAGCTGTTGAGTATTGCATAGTGACTATGAAATATGATGTTTTAATGGTAGCGTGATTGCAGATAAATTTTTAAAAAGAATTTTTCTCATTAAAACAGGTATATCTTGAAATTGATTTTATGATTTAAAAAATATTCATGTTATGTTAGAAATTAAGTTAGTAATTAATTTTTAGAGAAAAAAATGGTAGTATATTTGGTATTATAGTAATTATATATAAAAAAGTTTAAATTTTAACAATCTGGTTATAAAAATAATGAATAAAAGGTAAAGTACTGGAATATTTTTATGATTAATAATCAATTTTAAAAAATTTGAACGTTTTTAATGACTAATAATAAATTTAGAGAATTTAGAAGTACAAACACATACAAAAATACCATTTCATAAAAACAATAATCACAAAATTGAAAACTACATCAAATACACTCCATAATAAAAACTAAAAGAAAAATTATTTAAAAAATCTTTAAATAAAATGTTAAATTATTTTTAAATTTTTTAATTATAGTCAATTCTTTCATTTCCATAAAAACTATTTATATATTTACCAAATTTAATTAAATATAAAACACAATATTCAAAATAATAAAAATTATTATTCCAACAAAATACATTTGACATGGTACATACAAAAATAATATATCCATAATATTATCAACCACTTTTGTCTAATAAAAGAAAAGGAAAAAAAAACACGTTCTCATAGTATTTATTGTCATATATATATTTTTTAATAATGCAATTATATGATCGACCTTATGGGATTTCTTCTACATAGTTTGAACACGGTGCTCTTGACTTTTGGGAGGTCTTTATCAATCCGTGATTGACTTCAATAAAATAAAGGATGGGGTGGGTATCTTTCCAATGATGATTCTCTTCTTTTAATGGGAAAACATGTGGAGATTATGACACTAAAACATATTTGTTTTAGTTTAAGTTCAATAATGTTATTTTATGTGAAGTTAATATTAATTTTTTGTTTCACTTTTCACACCTATCTATATATATTTCTATACACTTCACTTTATTATATCTATGTTCATACATATTCTTATATACTAGTTATTTGTTGCACTTACTATTGAAATGGTTTTTGCCAACCATGGAAGTCTCAATATGAGTGGATATCCCCCTATGGGAGTCTTTGGCTAGAGAACCATGAAATCAATAGGGTATTCCCATTAATCTAGTATGATGACCAGGTCCTCTATGACACCTTTAGGTTTAACTATTGGACTATCTACTATTTGCAATATTGTCATTAATACACATATCAATGACTGGGCTACCAAGGTTTGTGTATTTTGGAACCAACCACCTTGCCTAACATAATGCCTGCAGTTGTACCATGACATGGACAATTTGGGGTTTTTTTCGCTTTTTGCCTAGTTTCTTTAAACACATTTTTTGAATTTTTTTTGCTATAAATTGGAACATCCTTGATGGCCTAAAACAAGGGAATTTTTATATAATTTTTCAATTGTCCTAAGAAATCAAACTTAGGCTCAAGTTCACACTTTTTTGTGTTCAGTCTTTCTGGAAATGGGGGCCATTTATGGATAACTTCATTTTTCTTATGGTGTTAACTTGAATGGTTTGGCTATGGGTTAACATCATTGGAATATTCCTTAGGGGGAATCTCCATAATTATTGGTGATTTAAGAGTGGGTAACATTTTCTATGAACGAAGGTGCACATTGCTAATCTTAACCACACTTCATTGCTAATCTTAACCACATGGATTGGATATTGAATGGTATCATTAGAATAAGCTTGTTGAATAGAATTACTATTAGGGTTAGGCGCATTTTGGATTGGTAATTTAGTGGCCTTGGCGGATTAGGAGTAGGATTAGCAAGATTTGGCAAAATAGCTAACTATTGGGGCAATGCCTATGGTTGTTGCAAGTAGCCTACATTAGGATTAGGCAAGGGTTGGTTTCCCTGCCATTGTTTTTGTTTCCATGAGGACTAAGGTGATTGTTAGTGTTGTTGTGGCTAAACTCCTTAGGGAGGTGTCCATCTAGGTGACATATAGTTTGACCATGCTAGAGGAGGTTGATTATACCATGGAGAATTATTTGCAAAAGAGTTCAAGAAAGGAGCATTATAAGATAATGGATCTTGAGGAGTACCTTGTCACTAATTCCATGGTTTGTGTTGTGCTAGGTAAAATACTTGTCCATCCTTCTCCTTCAGTGCCTTGAACTTTGGTCATTCATATCTATCTTCAATGCTCGCCACCCTTTTGCACTTGCTAAAGTCACTTCTACTTCCTCTTGTTTTTTCCTAGCATGCAAAGTATCTAGTTGGGTTTCCATATGGTTGATGATGTCTTGCTTCAAGTCCTTTAATGGGTTACTAAGCTCCATTCTTGAGACACCTACAACTGTTTTAGTCATCATTGCTCACAAGTTGCATGTCTTCTTCATTGTGGAACATGAATAGTTCCTACAAAGTTGGCAAACATGCTCCCATGGAACTTGAGATATGATCATATTAAGTTTAGGGCAACCAGGCATTCCTCATTAACCCCTCATAAGAAAATTAATTTCAAGGAATCTCTAGTTAGTTAATTTTGTTTGGATTTTTGGAGACAACAAGAATCTCTCAACATAGTCTTCTAGTGGCTCATCCTCTTTTTGAGTCATTCTACAAATATTGTCTCCTCCCATGTCTACCCCTCTATAGTAATCTTTGCACTTCCTTAAAAATTTCTCCTTCATGGTATTCTAATCGGTCACTGCATTTCTTCCAAATACCATGAACCATCTTAGAGTAGAGTCCTTTAGTGTGGTTGGAAACAATTTCAATTGGTGTGCATATGTGGTCTAACCATAACTCTTACAGAGGACATTGAATTCAAATATGAACATATTAGGATCCTTTGTTATAAGGCCATGGAAGATGGGAAGAGCAAAGGGAGGTATATTTTTCATAGTAGGATTCCCTTGTTGATCATAGATGGGGAATTGAAAAGTAGTAATTTCAGGAGGTTGGTCTCCTACAACTCCAAGGTCCCCATTGTCAATTGGAGATTAGGATCAAGGAGTGATGGAGTAGGTTGAAGCAGTGGACTATTGGAGTCCTAACTAGAAATGATTAGTGGGTTAGCTTCAGAATGATATATTTTAGGAGTCAACGATGCACTTTCTTTGCCTACATTTATTTATGCCATTGTTGTAGATGTGTTTTCATGAGGAGTCAAATTTGGAAGAAACCTCCTTAGAGGATCTCTCATCTGCATGCAATAGTTGTGTACCACTTGCCACCTTGCTTGTAAGGTGTTAGTAGAGAGTTTGATATTTGGTATAATTTCTAACAATCCTAAGTGCTAAAAATGAAAGTTACTATATCTATGAAAACAAGGAATCACTTTTAAAAATGTAGATACTCTCATAGCTTGGCACCAACCTTGACAAAAGTGCCAAAAACATATGTGCACCCTTATTACCTAATGTTGTGGAGCATTTTAGTCGTGCACATCTACCCAATGGATTGGATCATCCTCTATCAAACAATCATTAGTAATATGAATTTATATTTAGTTATAAACCAGGGATGTGTTTCTTAAGATGATACTAGTACTGTATGTATGGCTGGGAAAGTTATTCCTAAGAAGTGTTAACATAGAAAGTAAGTTTATTATATTGAAAAGGAACCTAATTAAGAAATCATACTAAGCCTACATAACAAACTGTTGCTATTAGACTAAAGCTACAAGTAAGTTCTTGTTTTTGCATATTAACAAATACTATTCAATTATAAGTGTGTAATGGCATTTATCAATTGCCAATACAATGTAGAAGGAAAATAAGTTAATTAGGAATTTAACAACATAGTAGCATCATACTTCAAGTGGGCCCTTGCTTGGGTATCAACATTCTTTCTTAACACACAAGATGACTATCTATTCAATTCTCTATGCATCGTTGATTCATTGATTTAATAATTCAAATAAAAAGATTTATTTTGCTATTCAAAAGAAAATACAATCGTTGAAGAAAAAATATTATTGTTGTTTTCATTTACAAAGTTCTAAAACATATATTAAGCTTAACTCTAGTCAACTAGGACTCTAAACAATACTTGTCAACTCATTCTTGCCAGTTAGGAAGAAGATTATTATAGTAGAGAAACAAAAGAGATAGTGACAAGTAAAGTCCTAATTGGATTCTAGTGTTAGAGATAGAAAGCCCGATTTCACAGGCATGCATGGGAAAATGACAAAGGTGTTGGCAACAAACAAAGGAGTTTTTGCAACCGTGTAGCAATGTCCCACTTTAGTTGGAGACAAATCTTAAATGCCCAATGGTCTATGGTTGAGTCTGCATTAAGTGTTACTCCCTTAGCAGGTCCATGGTTCTTTGGCTGTGGGCTACCAACTCCTATGGCTGCATGTCATTGTATTTGGTTGATTGCTTCCTCTTTGTTGTATACAAGATTAACTACTACACAAAGCACTTATTCATCATAATCAATATAATTTATCGAAACATTGCATTACATAACAAACACACAAATATGCAAATATTTATCATCATATTAATAACTATTTTTAATGCCTTATAATTAATCACAATCTTTGACAATGTGACATGTTATGAAAGTATCAAAATAATTGAGGACATAACCCTATAAAATAGCAATTATGTGACTCATCAAGTAGGGCATGACAATGTATATGACTAGAAAACATATTTTGAGAAGTAACATGTAATTTATATATCAATTTAACTTAAAACTCTTGGAACATATAATCTCGATCCTCTCTATCTTTTATTATCTCTAAAATCTTTTCACAATATTCAGTAGACAACCTCCACTTTTGTTGACCATGTCTTTTTGTTTTAGTAAAGTTTTTAAATTGAATCTTGTTATTATAACTAAGTGACTATAATGTAGAACATTTTGTTGACATGTAATAAATAAATATAATATCATTTTTATTTGTCTTTATATGTTGATAATAGGTGTTTTCAACAATGACTAGTCTAGTGGCCCGTTAAGGGGGCTAGTTGGGTTAATCCAACTCAATCTTCTTTCGAAGATGACAAATGGGAAAAACCTAAGGAAGGATGGTGGAAGGTCAACTTTTACGGAGCGTCAAAAGGAAATCCAAGACCATTTGGTGTTGGATGTATTATCCAAGATTGGAATGGAAATGTTTTAGCCTTAGGTGTAATGAGATTGAAGGATGAGACTAATAATGTTGCAGAAGCAACAACAACCTTAATGGCAATCAAACTAGCTAGGAGGCTAGGGATATCAAGAATACAATTGGAGGGGGATTCTCAAATAATCATCCAAGCAATCATAAAAGGAAATATTGCAGCGCGACATTTGTAAGGAATGGTCAGAAGAATAATTGAAGAGTTAGTTTTTTTTTAAAGATTTTAAGGTAAGCCATATTAGGCCTTCGAAAAATGTGGAGGTGGATATCATGTTGAAGTGGGCTCTCTCTTTAACAAGGGTAGATGTTTTAATGTTTGAAGATTTTAGTGTCATAAATGTAAAGGACTTGGCTTAGGGAATAATGCAGGCATGCGTACTTAACAAGTTGGATGGAGATAAGAATATGCAAAGGAGCATTGATGGAGGTGTTTTTTCCAGCGTTGAATGTATGTTCAACATTTATGGAGTCGGCTGGCAAAGTGGGGTGTTTCAATCACTCCACCACCTTAAATGCTTCTTGGGGTGTGGATGAATGGTGTTTTGTTTGTTTGATAGCATGGTGAAGGTGGTTGTTTTTGAAGCCATGTGACAATGGAAGCCAATTTCATGCTATCCTCGCGGAATAAATTGGACAGTTTTGTGGGGAAGGCGTCAATGAAGCAGCTGCAGAGACTTCCTTTTTAAGGAAGCCCAGGTGGCGTAGGAAGTGAAGATTTTGTTGTGTGATGGGTTTGAAAAGTTGACTCACAGAATGCAAACAAATTTGGACATTTATTCATTGGTGATGGTGTGGGGGCTAGATTTAGGGGAGCCAGTAACGGTAGTGTAGAGAGTAATGAGAACTCTGGTGCCAAAAGATTGTTTGATCGGCATGGAAGAAATTTTGGCGCGGGTGATTCCAGGTGTAGGGTTGGTGAAAATTGAAGGCCAGGATAGTGGCGGCCTGGAGATGGTAGGCCTAAATCACCTTTTCATCAGATGGCCAGAAGGATGAACTAAGGACCGATGGCGAGATAAAGCTGTGCATGGGTGGGAAGTGTTGAAAATATGCACGAAATTAGCAGAATTGGAGTAAAAAATTGCAGACTTGAAGGAGATAGCCAAAGAAGAGCTGCGGGCGGGGAAGGGAATGCATCTGTGCAAGAAGTTGAAGTTCATAATGGAAATCTTTCCATTGGAGTTGGATGAACTGTTGGCGAGGAACTAGTAAAAATGTGGCTTTTTTGGTGCTGTTAAATGTTAAAATTTGTTCCTGTGTCGTTTTTTTTATGGAGTCTGGAAAAACTCTTTTTTATACAGTATATGTAATTCAAATGGGGATTGGAATAGTCGGGAAGGCTGGTAGCTTAGAATTATAATTTTGGTGCTGGTAGCTTTCCTTGAGGTTTGTGCTAGTTAAACAGCTGTTGGAATTCTATGATTATGCTTTGAAACTACTATATTTTGGTTTACTTTATATTCAATAAAATATAAATAATTATCACCGATCAAAAAAATAAAATGACTGATCTAGTGGGATACTCTTGTCCATCACTATCTATCATTAATTATGTCAATTTGCATTTTGGTTGTGTGCATCTTAATAGATACTAATCTACAACTTTTCTATCACTAAGATTTGCAACCATAGTGAAAATATCTCCTATACCAAAAATATACATGTACATTAGAGTTGAAAAATTATTCAAACTTTTATCTTTCAACTCAGCCATAATATAAATTATTAAAATAATTAAAATATATTTAAAGTATACATGTAACAACTAAATGAGACCTATTTGGGTTCAACTTTTGAATCTTCTACTCCAGTTTTGGGAGGATTCTTGCTTTGAAGCTATTGGCAGCTTTTTGAAGGTGGATTCTACGACTTGGGATCTTGGGCATACTATGGTGGCTCGTATTTTAATCGATTTGGACATCTCCAAACCTCTCCATGGTGATGTGGTTTTGATGGTGGATGACATACCTTGGAAGCATCTTCTGGACTATGAGGGGCTCCCTTTTCGATGTAGGCATTGTTTCTCTATTGGTCACCTAGCCTCTGGCTACCCTCTTGCTCACCGCAAGGGTGCTGCTACTTGGTGAAAGAATGCTCTCTCGAACCATCGCATGGTGGACTCTCCCTCTTCAGATGATTCCTCTAAGGAGGGCGACCCTCCCTTGTTTTCCCCCTTGGTGTTGGAGCCTATCCAGGCTCCTCTACTGGCCAACCCTTTTGTGGAACCTTTTGTTGTCGTTGGGTCGTCAATTCCTGCCAGTCTCTTGTTGATTGACGCTACTGGTCCTTTGATTTCTCCTATCTCCTCTTCTTCACTGTCGGCTCCCTCGCTACGTGATGGCTCCTCGCCCAGGGTGGCTGTTATGGATCCACTCCCCTCACCTCGCTTAGTGGATTTTGTTTCTGAGCCTTTTTGGTCAGTTGTGCTGAGGAAGAAGGGACTCCCCAAATCCATTGCCTCTGTGTGGCCTCGGGTTAAGGGAATCAAATTGGTCCCCTCTTTTTGGGTTGTCTAATCTTTGTTTGTTGTTCTATAGTTGTCAGTCAGCTATCTCTATTTGTTTTTCCTTTGGCCCTCTGTGTAAAGGGTACAACACCCTGTAAATGTTGCTTATCTTATCAAAAACAACTAAATGAGATACACATTCATAATCAACTAAATATAGATGATCATAGACATCTACAATGTCACTATCATCATAAGAAGACATTGATACTAATTGTTTTATTTCCCATTGTGAAACATGTTTATCTCTAATATTCTCACATTGTAGAGTATTTGTATTGTTCTTAATGTAGTCAACACAAACATGATTTTTCTCACTTGAATAACAAGAGGCTTGCTATGTGTTGTAGTCATCACTTAATTCAAACTTCTAATATCAATAATTCTTTGACAATTATAAGGATTTGAGTGATCAATATCTATAAATAAATATGAAAAAACTTAGTCTAATATTAAATTTCAAGTATTCAATTAAGAAGTATATTCATTTCATGTACTCAATATAAATGAAGTTTAAAATAAAAAATTGAATACCTTTAACTTCCCAAAAGTCATTTTTTATTTCATGAGCATCAAAAAGGCTTTTGCACCATTCAACAATTTCATTTGGATTTTGTATGGTGTTACTTGCAAGTTCATTTTGGCGAAGTGCACGTTTTGCACATGCTCTTACTCTATCGTGCTCTCCTTTTCCATGTCCAATTTCAAGTAAATTTCACAAAAAAATTATGCCATGTCTAACATGTTGGTGTGCATGGGAAAATTAGGATAGAAAGATTTTAGCACACACAACAACCACAAACTATTAGAAATAAGCTTTAAATCCCTAATCAAACAATAGAGCACAAATTGGCATAAAAGATTAAAAGTAAACAAACAAGTTATACCTTCAATGCCATCATTGATTGGCCTCTATTGCTCTTCTCTTCATTGCATTTAAAGTCTTATGATATGTTTCTCTCAATTTTTGGTGTGCACAAATCAATAGGCTTGAGATGATAGTTTCAACAAAGATTCAAAGATAGTGGTTGAAATTGTGAATAGACGAATGTTGAATTTGAAGGAAAAATAGATTAATGAAGGTAAATGGATAAAATGCATAAAGGGAATATACAAATAAGATTTTACCTTCATAGTCTCATCCTCTTCATGGATTGAGCTCACAAGATTCACCCTAGTCTTGCAGATTTGCTCCAATGTTGGTAGTGGATGTGGTTGCTCAATATTTGGGTAGCATAATGGTGTGATGGCGATATATTCAATGCATATTTGGACAACATAAAGCTATGGTGAATGTGGATATCAAGAATGAGAGCCAAGGCCTCAATATATAGAAATTTGGTGAGCTGAACCAAGGGTTAGGATTGACTGGTTGATGGAAGGCTGAGATTAAAAGAGAGATAGGGGTTGGATCAAGGAATGAAGAAGGATTAGCAAGTGTCACAAGAGGGGAGGAGGTGTGCTCACACATGTGTGAGCACACATTGGGAAGAGATTATGTAAGAGGTAGGTGAGATCTCACACATGTGTGAGAAGAGGGTATAGGATAGGCTAGGACACTTGTCACCCTGTGGCAAGCTTAGGGAGAGGTGAGGGAACTTAAAATTAGGAAATAATGGTAATGAGAATTAGGCTTAGGGATTAAATCAATTAATTATGGATTAATTGATTTAATGAGGAAGGGTTGAGTTAATAAACTTGGGTGGAGTTAACAACTGGAGAATGGGATAATAGTGATTAGGATGGGGATAAAGTTAATTAATCTAGGATTAATTAACTTAAGAAATGCTAGGGAATTTTAGAGGAAAGTGGGAAAAAGGTTAGTTTTAATCAAATAAATGTAGATTTATTTAATTAAAGGTGGTGGATAAAGGTAATGGAGAAATTAATTAAATAAATAATGGATCTTTATTTAATTAATTATTAGGATAAGGGAAGGGGTTAAATTAAATAAATAACAAGTATTTATTTAATTAAATATTATTTTATGTGTCTACGAGGTTTTTGGTCCCTAATAAGTCCTTGTGATTCTTTGCATGAGTGAGAGGTTGTACTAACTCATTGCTTTATAGTGATGGTTGTTACCACATCTTGTGGGGTATTAGTAGGATGTGACAACCCTCGTACATCTTTGTTTAGTCTTGATTACAATATATGTTTTTGTCAATGTGGTGATGCATTTTTTTTTTTATAACTATTTAAGGTAAATGATTTTAGCATATATCAATTGATGAATTATAATATGGATTTAGAGTGTTTTTCTCTCTTTTTCAACTACATTAGAATGACATGATTAGTGGATGCAAATAAAATGAAAAGCATGTAGATTAAAAGTATTGATGCTCCTTGTTTTAGGCTATTCCTTGTTTATATTTTTAGTTGGATTGTTAGTAACTTTGTGGTGAATTATACATTGGACCCTTGTGCATATATTTTCAAGTGTGGTTGTGCATTGAAGTATTAATGTATTGTTAATCCTTAAATTATGTATTGTAACTGTAATATGTGTTATAATTATGAATAAACACGAGACATGGGATCAAACAGTGAACAAAGGCACCTTCCATGCAAGAGATTTGCGAACAATAATATGCTATATCATCAACAATAAAAAGCTACAAAATGAACCTCAAGAGTCTTAAAGGAGATCAAGAGTTCTCAAAAGGTTAAGATAATACGAGGGTTAAGTGCTATATAGGAGAAACCCTAAATGATAAATGGATTAGATCATGACAAGTGTTAACAACACATGTGATGAGACAAAATCATCTAATAATAGCTCACTTCAGTTAACATAAAAAACACTTAGTTAATATAAAAAATCACTCCTGAGTTTAGCTTAAGTGCATGAAATGAATTAGACTAATAATCAATTAAATATTAATTAAGTATTAGCTAATGCATGATTACCCTTAAGATGAACTTAGGGAGTAGCTAAAACCCCTAAAAATACAATGCATAAAAAGCAAAGAATGAATGATGGGTCCTAACGAACAAGGCCTAATTAGGTACCCATTTACAAACAATCTAATCTCTCACAAGTAGAGAAAAAAGGAGAAAACCCCACGGTAAGAAATCCTCTACGAAAGAGAGAAAGGTGAATGAAGGACTGAAAAAACATCCAAAGCAATGTGAAGGACTGAGAAGCTTCCAACTAAAACAATGTCCCAAAAAAGAGGAACATGAAGAACATCGTTGAAGCATGAAGAAGTTGTAGAAAAATGTTGAAAGATGACTAATTTAGTGCTAGAATGAAGAACCTCCTCTGAAATAGATGAGGATCAGGATGAAGAAGACAAGAATCTGCATGAGTGTCCTCAACGCCACTACTTGAATCAAATGACAAACAAAGGAAAACATTTGGAACTCAAATATACAAATGTTAGGAACAAAAAGGAAATAATGTGCATGAGTGCCCCCAACGACACTACTCAAATAAAATGGAAAAAAGACAAACATCTGGAACTCAAAGATACAAATTACACATAAATCTGCACGAGTGACCCAACGACACTACTCAAATTAGATGGAAAACTAAGGCAAACATCTAAAACTCAAAAATACAAATGGAATAGGTACTAATAGTTTGAAGAGTGACGATCAAATAAAAATGGAAGGTTGCCTCCAAAAATAGGAATCCAAAAATTTCCATATGAAAAATGCTACATCTCATCAAAATGCATGGGTAACCAACTGTTGCATCCACCTAGTACATAGGAACAAGAACTAGATACATAGATCACTCCAAAAATGAAACCAAAGAAGCATTAGCACCAATAGAAGAAACTGCCTCATAATGTGGAAAGGGAAAGCCAATATAGGTACACTAAAACTATGTCACCAAGAGGTGCATGTAGGAGAATATCTGAACGTGTAGCTAAAGAGTACCTACAAATAAAAGGCTGCACAAACCAAGGCACACACACATGAGGCATGTATCATTGAGATTCAATGTTGTCATGGAATGGACACTTACATGAAAAAAGTGTGAAGGAAAAACAAAGGCACTCACAACCCACCCATGGCGCTTTATATCATAATGCTGATATAAAAGGCATGATAGGATGTGCAAAAGTCCCCAAAAAGCATGTACAATAGTGACACTTTATCATAATGCATCTATAAAAAATAAATTACATGCAAAAGATGTCTACAATGCCTAAATAAGACAAAATGATGGAAATACATATAGAACAACCTAAAATAGGTCATCCCACACAAATAAGAAGTTTCCAGGAGCTAAAACGTCTAAATAGTTTTTTATTTAGAGGAGTAAAAACTTTTGACATGAAGATATGAACTGATGAGGTCACAAATAGGGGACCTCATCCCCAAGATAAACATTCAATAATTACACCCCAATGGGGTTTGAAACTTGATGGCAAGAACAACATGCCAACTTAACCATCACACCATGCCACTATTGGCCAAAAACATCCAAATAGTTCACCAAAATGTGAAAACAAAAAAATGAATAAATGTGCTTGCAAAGAAATATGGAAAAATTGTATGGATGATTGTGAAGAGCTCTGAGAAACCATCCCAACATGATTGGAATCACAAAAAATGAAGAAACAGGTCATAATTTGTGAGCTTGGGAGTGAAAACAACACATCTTACTCTGACAGGTGATAAAATATACCAATAGAAAAATTTGAGAAAAAACATACACCATTGGATAGTGCTTAGAACCAGATTTCTGATGATATATCATTTCCCCAATTTCGATAATTGAGAAAAAAGTTATCATGATTTTCCCAATCTTGCTAAAATTGCAAAAACAAAAAATGTTTACCCTCCTCGAGGGGCAGGGCATTGGTCACCCATATTACCCTGGGGTGGTTGATTTTTTTTCTTTTTCTTTTTTTTTAAAAAAAAGTAAATAAAATAAAGAAGATTTCAAATTTGCTTTTGTAAACCTAGTTGAGAAAAAACCCTCAAAAATCAAGAACGGGTTCGGCTGAATCCATGCTCTAATACCATTTTAGAATTGTGAATAAACACAAGACATAGGATCAAGCAACACACAATAACACCTTCCACATAAGAGATCTACAAAACAAATATTTGCTATTCCTCAACAAGAAAGACTTACAAAATGAAAAGATTCCATGAATCTCAAAAATCTTCAAGGAGATCTGGTTTTTTAGATAAAACAATGAGGGTTGAGTGCTTTATAGGAGCAAGCCTAAATGATAAAGTGATTAGATCATGACAAGTTTCATCATCTTGTGTGATGAGACAAAATGATCTAATAATTTAGCTCACTTTAGTTAACAAAAACACACTTGTTAAAAAAAAAAAACACTCCTAAGTTTAGTTTAAGTGCATGAAATGAATTAGACTAATAGCAAATTAAAGATTAATTAATTATTAGCTAATGCATGATTACTCTAACAATATTTGTGTATTCTAGTGTGGTTATGTATTGAATTTTATTGGTTTTATTGATCTCCTTATAGGTATGTGTTGGTTAAGTGTGAAACTCATGTTCAACCCTTATGTAGATTATCTTGGTGTCCTTCCTGACACCCATGTTTGTGTGTAAGATTGGCTATACCAAAAGTGTATCCATATCTTCTCTCTCCATAGCTTAGGGGTTGCTTACAGTGACATAGACATATATTGTGTTCAACAATGGTAATATAGTTGGGAAATGGGCAACATTTCTAATTGGTCCCTTTTTAAAGATCACTTGAGAACTTGAACAGTTCTTAGTTTAGTAAACTTTTTATCTTGGTTTATACAATATTTGAATCATGATATCCTTGTAATTTATCTTGTACTTGATCTTAGTTTAGGCCCATTCTTGTATTATTCAAATGTATGCTTCTAATTTAATAATTATTGTGCTATGTATTTTGGTAGAAAATGCATGTATATGTGGTGAATCTCATTCAAAAATTGTAGATGTTACTATTCTTTTCTTTGAAAAATTCTTGTGATATTCTATTTCATGGATGTGTTGTAGATTTTTATTGAAAATCTGGTGTGGTTTTTGTTCATCCAACTTTATTTCTATTAAGTTATGGATCAATTTGTTATCTCATTGTAGCATGATTGATTTTGTGCTTTTGTATTTCATAATTGAATTAAATATTATTTAGAAATTAAATATTTTTGATGAATTAAGCATTGAGTGGTGTTGTCAAAATAATAAGAGATTCATTATTATGTCATTTTCTTGCCTAGTTATGATGCATGGAAAGTTATGCTATATATGGACTATTTGAATAACATGTTAAAGTAGACTTATTAGCTATGTAAATGCAAGTAATTTGTAGTTAATATTTGTAATGATGTGTCTTGGTGTTTTAAATTTAATGTTATTGGATCTTATTATTTGGAATTATAATCATCTATGTTTATAATAAGATTTATTTCATGGTGATTCATGTTTTTCATTATTTTAGCAGTGTTTAATCTTAGAGGAGATTTAACATGTTTGGTCAATCTTTATTATGAGATGTTTAGATTCAATTTTTTTTATTAAGTTGAAGTGAAATTAGAATTTAAGTTTTTTTTTGGATTCAATTGTGTAAATTTATTTGCATCAACGTTTCTGATCACACTTCGTGATCCATCATCAGAATGAAAAGAGCTAAAAGAGAGAAAACGTTGATGATGGATCACAAAGTGTGATCCAAATATTGGTGCAAATAAATTTACAAAATTGAATCCAGAAAAAACAACTTAAATCAATATAGACTATGGAAATCTAATCTCTTATGAAATTAGAAATTGTGTTTTTCTTATCATTTGAATCTTATAAATAGGTAGAATCAATGATATGATGTGAAGTTGATGTTATTGATAGAAGTTGAAATGTAATTTTATGATTGTCACATTTGAATTTTAATGTTTTTTTTTGGTTGGTAATGCGAGAAATTTTATTGCTTGAAAATAAAGTTCATACATTTAAGATCAAAACCTTCCAAAAAAAACTAACAGAAGACACTAAGCATATAAACATGCCAAAAAGCTATTGCAGATCCCCCAAAATTACTACAATTTTACATTTTCCTTCCACCAAAAACTTCAACTACAACACTACAATTTTGCCTAACTACAACAAACTACCTGAATTGTCACTATTACCTTTCATCCCTAATAGAAAAAAACTTAAATTCTAATAAGAAAATTAACTGGGACCAACACAGGTCCTACTCTTCTGTGCGCTTCCAGATGTCGATGCTTCTTCCACCAGCTCTCGAATTTTCCTTTTCCTCTTTTGTTTCCGATGCTTCCTCCTCAGACACTTCCTCTGTCGCTACCCATGCTCTACCTTCCCCTACACCTCTAATTTAGCCTTCTCTCTATGACTTCATCTAGCTCCACAATGTCAATGAACAATTTGAGAGCCTTCTAGCCCCAATGGGCTTCCTCTCGACACCTTGCCTTAAGATTTCCTTCAGGCCATCAAATGAACGGTTTTAAACCTAAGTGCCCATATAGCAATTCCCTTTCCTCATAAAAAAAACCTTCAAAAACATTTAGGCCAACTCTTGGGACTGCCCACTCTAAGTTTGATTCCATACCCACTAAAAAGTCTTCATGGACAATTTTCTTCAAGATTTTTCTTACCACCTTCACTAGCTCACCGATGTCTAAACCCTAGACTATAATCAAGGAATACACATCTAAATTAGTTCACAGCCTATGTCTCAAAACTCTGAAGTCACTGCCCATTATCATTCAAACATACTAAATAAGCCTTTCATCTTCGATGACGAAAAGCCCCTCCATCCTTTTGGCAGATGCATCGCCAAAGAAGAAATTCAGAGGCCTTCACAAGCAAAAGGTAAAGTTTTCCTCCATTCTCAAACACTGTCTCCACCTTCACTCTCTGCAGCTTCTCTAAAAGATTCTTCGATATGCAAGGAAAACATGATTTCTTCCCCACATAAACCAACTCACAACCTTCAATTCTCATTAATGGTTTCGTGTACTCCCCCATTGTCGATCGATTTCTCACACTCCTTTCGGCCTTTCCAAATCCCCATTCTCTGTTTGTCATCTTTTCCAATTAATGCATCATCCTTTCCTTCTTACCTGAAATCCGCCAACCTTACATCCCTGAAATCTTCAAAATTAATGATTCCCTCCTCATCAAAGGAAAGCACCCACTTTGAATGTTTATCCGCTTCTACATTACCTCCTCTTCGTAAATGGCTTACTTGAAAGCTTTCTAGGGATAATAAATCATCCCTAATATTGTCCAACGTATTTTGTAGATGCCAAGTATGTATTCTTCCAGTAATCACTGCTTGGACAATAACCATCGAATCCCCTTCCGAATGTATCCTAGTGGCTCCCAAATTCTTACCACACTTCACTACTAAGGCTTCTGCCATGTTGTTCATACCATTTTGTAACTTCTTAGCACCAAGAGCCACCACGTCCACATTCCAATCTTGAATTATAAATCTAGCCCCCGAAGACCCTGGATTACCCCTCGAAGCCCCATCAAAATTTATCTTCCACCATCCTTTGAGAGGTTTCTCCCATTGGATCTCCTTTGAAGGAAAAAACTGTTGGATTTACCCAACTTGGCCCCTTAACAGACTCATTTGAATTTTAATGTTAATATTTATGAAACATGTTTTTTTATTAAAGGATAAATCAATTTTAATGAGATCCCAAAACCATTTAAAGAAAAAATTCAGTAAATTTAGTAATATGACAATTGACCAACAACATAAAAATTAACATAATAAACAACACAAAAAACAACACAAAATTCAAAATAACATCTACCAAAAAATCCATTCAACTTAAATCTACATCCTAGCTACCTTTGGAAAATAACTACCCCAACTTACATTATACCTAACCTCATCCTTGCAATATGCACACCCTTAACCTAGGAATGGGATTATAAAATAGATTTAGAAATACCTATCTTCCTTCTTTGAACAATCATCCAAGACACAACATTATCTAGCTCCTCCAAGTGTGGAGATAGTAGGGAGTCATCAACCAATTCCACAACCATAAGCACATCATGCAATGAGGACAAAGGTCTTACCAAATATGTTGCATACAACATGAAATCCACAAACCAATCAAGAGTAAGAATCACCCACAACCTAATAACTAGGAAATGGGGCTAGATGCAAAAGAAGTTAGAATCAACTAAGAAGTAAAAGTCCTAACAAGGAGTGATGACACAACTTAAAATGCCTTGGAGGAGCTTCCAAGATCATTAATGATCCACCAGAAGGGGGAAAATAAGGAGACTTATTCACCAAAGAGTTAGAAAAAATAAATATATATGTATATTCAAATGATTGGGGAGGGAATTGCACAACCATGTAGTAAATCATGCATTCCTATGATGACAATGGAGACATTTAGAGGCAAGATGCTCAATAGAAAATAATTGTCTATAATATAATGCTAGTCTCTCATGATAAAGTAGTTGAATCTGGTGCCTATCCTCAACAAACAAAACAACATCCCCATGAAGTTCCTTAGAAATGTTGATGTCTACCAAAATATGAGAAAAGGTGTTGTACTAATGTTGGATTTGATTGAATCCACCTTCAAAAAATAACTAATTGTGTTGATATCTTCAAATCAAAACCTTTCCAAAATTAGAGAGTGAGATTAGGAAACCTCACCCAAACTGGCATAGTATTGAGAGATTCACTCATAAGTTGAAAGAAGGGAATCATACATTTCAAGAGAGGGAATTCTTGCCCCACATCCACACAATACCATCCAACACCAACTTCATGTCTACAATTTTAAAGCCCACAATAAATGAACTCTTTGCATAAGGAAAACTATCGATTGCTCCTTTAGTGAGAGGCCTCCAAGGCTCCATAACCCACTTATGTAGGTTTGAAAGAGAGGGCCAAAAAGGATTAAATATATATATCAAACTTTGAAGGGTATAATAAGATTTTTTATCTAGCACATCCTACCCAAAGACCATGACAGAGGAGGATTGTGAATAAGGTAGGGGCTAAAATTTTCCACATTGAGGAAGGTGACCTAAAATAATAGGACCCCTTGTAAAAGCCATGGTTGTAAAGGACATACCATGAACCTCCCCATTTGTGCCCAAACTAAGTGGAATATGGAAAGGAGAAGATTTAGAAGTGAAACCTCCATTAATATGACTGATAAAACCAAGTGTGAAGGATCCTATAGTGAAGCATCATAGAGGATTTTCAATGGTGCAAAATTTGACATCATTAAAGCCACCCCTACTAAATTCCTACATTGGGGAGGCCACAGTCAAATAGGAAACATAAGTGCATGAGAGGGGAAATAATGATATGTTTTTTTTTGTTATGGATGGGAGCACTCAAATATATGATATGCTTTGATCATTAAGTTATGATTTTGGAGTAGAATATTTAGTCTATATCCTAAATATGACTCTTGTAAGAGTTTATCATTACCATGCACACTTGTGTCATATATGAGGTGAATGGGTACAAAAGTAAATGGGGGATGCATTGTGTAATTTAATGCAGCAAGGGTTTTGGTGTTGACATTTATAAGTGATTTTAAATAAACATGTTTTGGAATGTGACATACTTGTCATAGCTCATTAGGTTTTTTGTGTTGAGGTTTTAATGTATGTATGATGACAATCAAAAAGTTTTGAATTAGATGTAGGTGTGGGTAGTGCCCTTGGTTGATATGGTATAAATAATAAGGGGATGTGACAGTATAAAAAATTACATAAGATAGCTAGTAAAAATAGGGAGGTATTTTAACTATAGTAGTGTATGTAGAGGGGATATTAAAAATATAAAATTGAGGGGCAAAAATGAAAAAAGGTTTTTTTATCTGTATCTTAAAAATTTAAGTGCTATTCTCATTATTTTATTAATTAAATCCATTGACTGACCTATTGCTATTGGTGAAAGCTATATTGCATACCTATATTTAAAATTGGTTTTAATAGGTGGAATTATCTTAGAACCAAATAAACATAATCATGATGTCTTATATAACGCTGCTATCCTATACTATCTTTTTGATACATCAATGCCTATACTACAATCATGAATGGGTAGATCTTGCCCCTATCACTTGTGTGTGTTGGGAATTAGTGTTCACATACGTAGTTGGAAATATTGCATCATAGGATGCATAAATAATAGACATAAAATAAGTATAATATTATGTGTTATGTAGAAAGAAAAGTGAGTTATAGTAACAACTCACGCAGGTATTTTAGCTGTCATAGTAATTGATTGTTATGAATTGTTAAAACAACTCATAATATTTAGATAAGTAGTTCGAGAGTTTTCCCAAATAATAGAATTTGAGTATCCTATATATATATATATATGTAATGTGTATTTGAATGAAAATAAGAAGGATATTATCGTGTGTAAAGTTTTCTATCTGTCTCTGCCCAAATTTTAAACATGGTATCAGAGCAGGATCATGTTCTGCGTTTATGATAAGGAAAGAATATTGGTTTATGCCCGTTTATGCCCATATCATGGTGCATAATATCTAATCTATTTGAGGTTGCGAAACACGGCGAGAAGATCTAAAAAATCGCTGGTGTGCACCATTCAGGCACTCGTGGGTTTCAATTATGGAATGACAACGACTTGATCGAGAGTTTTAATTAGTTTTGGCCTAATCAGATCGGCCATTATGATGCCTTAATTACCTTTGTTGTTGGCTTGTATTGCCCTTCTCTTTTGTGAACTGCCTGAAAGATTTCACTGGCAGACCTCAGAGATGCATGAGGATTTCAACACCATGACCTACCACTATTGTCTTTGAGAGTTTGGATGTCAAAGGATCAAATCAGAGCGATGTTACTGCAGATCCGTTCGTTGAAGAGCCCGTGATAATATCCATTGCAGACCGATTAGAGGAGACAACAGAGGATTGTGGATTGTAAAGCCAAATTGTGATCCAAGGCGGCACTTTTCATATAGTATGATCGTGGCTCAGGTTGAAGAGACGTGTTGCTGGGCTGACCGGGCCTTCTCAATGGCAGCAAGGCACGTTTGACTGATTTTTCTGTGCAGCGGTTTTATCGTTATTGGGAGTAGACGTGTGAGCATTGCCAAGCTCGCGGGGTATTGCCATGAGCTACCGTTCCAGTGAATTGCTCATCGTGATTGAACCTTTGTTCATCATGTGAAGGTGTGAATTATCTCTGTTCTGTGAATGGCTCGTGTTTGGTGGAACACTTCCGCACACCATCATCGACTTTGTCTAATGCCACAATTGCCTCCACTACTGTCACAAGTGGCGTATTAGGAGGAAATGGGAGTGTAATTGGAGCGTAGTTTTAGTATGTATGGTGGGTTAGAGTATGATTAAACAAAATGGTTTTGAGTTTATTGTTTATTTTATTTTCCTTATTGTATTTATATTATATAGTTGGGTCGTATTGTTCTATTAGTGTTGATAACGTCGAGTGTATCATTGTTAGAATAGTTTTTATTTTTGAGTCATACATTATTGTGTCATTCAAAGTATGTTTATCTATATTCAAAAGTGTCAAAAATAAAAAAATAATTATTGTAATTGGATGCGCTCTTGCTTGTATGAGACATCCATTTTTGTGGGGGGATAGGTATTAGTCTTAAGGAAATATTTTGTTTGTGTCAGTTAGGGTCAAATAGTATTTCTTTAAATGGAGAAAAATAGTGTATTGATTGAAAAATTTGAGGATACAAAATTCCACACATGGAAAATCAAGTTGCAGTTGATCCTTATTGAAAAAGATCTGTGGGATGTGGTAAGTGGGGCAACAACAAAGCCAACTGATGCTAATGAACTCTCAAAGTGGACTACAAAGGATAGAAGGGCAATGGCTCCGATTGGTCTTGGACTGTCAAATGCATACCTCCATCATATCAACTTAACAAAGACTTCAAAGGAAGTATGGGATGGCTTGAATGCTTTGTTTGGATCACAAGCAATGAGCGCAAAGACAAGTTTAAAGTAGAAATTGTTTGGGTTAAAAATGGTGGAAGGTGATAATATTGCTCAACATATTAGTAAGTTTCACTCTCTATTGAATCAACTAGCTAGGATAAATGCTAAAGTAGATGATGATGATGATGCTAAAGCTATTTTGTTAAATAGCATGTCTCCTAGTTATAGTAATATTGTATTCATATTGAACAAAGTCAATGCTAGCCTAAAAGATACAATATCTACTCTAATTGATGAAGGAGCTAAGAAAATGGACCCAACTTTAGAGGAAACTACACAATGTATGGAAAAGACAGGCCTAACCAATCCTCCAAATCTAGTTCTTCTACATCAAAGGGAAAACATTTCTTCAAGAATAGAATTTTGTGCTACTATTGTAAGAAGAAGGGACACATTGTTATGAATTGCACTCAATGTGCCAAGGATCTCCTTGATGGCAAGTTAAATATAGATAAGGCATTAGTTGTAGATGATGATGAAGAATGTCTTCATGGGGAAGCTACTAAAGACCCTCCACACGAAGACAGTGAGGAGGAATATGTTCTCTAAATAAAATCCATTGGAGGATGGAGGCACTAGAGGCTGGAGGATATTTAGCAACCTCTCACAAGTCATTAGCGATGGGGTTGCAAAATTGCATTAGTGACAAAATTATTTGTGCCAAAATGACTAAAGCCAAGATCGGTTTCTAGGTGGCAACGACAACCATCTCATATTATTTGTGATCAGAGTGGAAAAGATTTATAATGGTGGCTACATACGTGACAACAAGCTATGTAAGTTGTGATTGGATGTGTATGTCCCCAATCACATTTTTTTGATTGTTAGTGAATGGATGTGTTTGTCCCCATTCACGAGGTATTGAAGTAATTGGAAGTGTTTTTCCCCAATCACATGAGTTGGTAATTATGATTGGATGTGTTTGTCCCCAATCATAATTGTTGTGAGCAGATGTGTGTGTACTTGTTCATGACCTTGATGTTGGATAGATGTGATTGTTCCTATCCAAAAATTGATGTTATACCTTGGGTAGATGTGTTAGTCCCTATCCTAGGTTCCATGGGTAGATGTGTTTGTCCCTATCGTTGGATGAAAGTACTAAGCGTAGTGAGGCTAGTTCCACTATTGCTTGTCATGACTAGATGTGTCTGTCCCTACTCTTATCTTATAGTGTTTGGTGAGCTACTGTGTGTGGTCATCAAGTATAGTGATGAACTTTCACCCCATGTTCACACTAAGGGGGGGTGTTGGGAATTAGTGTTCACATAGGTGGTTGGAAATATTGCATCATAGGATGCATAAATAATAGGCATAAAATAAGTATAATATTATGTGTTATGTGTAATCAGGGCTAAAATATATTATGGTTAATGCAATGAAGCATATAAATCAAACCCTAATAAACAATGAAGCAAAAATGAGCATAAAGACATAAAGCATAAAATAATATTAGCTAATCTTCATGCTACCATTGATTCACCTCCATTACTCTTCACCATTTTGCTTGAATATAATAATTGCCCTCAGATTTGAGTGTGCAATAATAAGCCTATGACAAGTGACTAGCAAAATATTGAAGATTGTTGTCTCACACTAGCATCATGTACTTGCATAATATGTGTGGATCTATGACAATAGATAGAAATGGATGAAAGACTCAAGAATGATTTTGACAGCATAAGAATACTTGAAGACAACCCCTCAAATGGCTTATGAGAGAGTTTATTTATAGGAAATGTCTGATTTGGATTAACGGTTGAGATTTGATGCCAATAAGATGTCTTAATCAATGGCCAAGATTGAATGTTGTAGTATGGACTAGGTTTAGGGAAAAATTAGGGCAATGGCAACAAATGAATGGCTAAGATTCAAGGGCTGAAATTAAATGAGATGTCAAGAGATAAGATTTGATGTGGAAGATAAGATTGGCATGAACAAAGAGGTGATAGGAGAAATTAAATAATAAAAATTATTTAATATAGGTGGTCAATGAATAATTAAATAATTAAAAAAATTATTTAATTATAGAGGAATGTGGCAAAATGAATCACTCAAAATTCAAGAGAGTGGACCAAATTAAATAAATAAAATAACTATTTATAAATGAATCATTCAAAATTAAATTAAATAAATTTAATTTTAGAGAGAAAAGGCAAATGAATAATTAAATAATTAAAAATAACTATTTAATTATAGTGGAAAGTGGACAAAAAAATTAAATAAATAAGAATTTATTTAATTTTAGAAAGAATAGGACTTAATTAGTGACATAATTAAATAAATAAAATTTATTTAATTAATTAGGAAGAAATAAAGATAAAAAATGAATTAATTAAATAATTAAAATTATTTAATTAATTATAGAAGAATTGACTTTAGAAAATAATTAAATAATTATTAAATATTTAATTATGAAGAATGAAAGGGGAAATGATGAAGAATCTAAGAGTCGCAAGCCTCCAGGACAATTTTTAGTGTCTACATTATGTAGAAACAAAAGTGAGTTATAGTAACAACTCATGTAGGTATTTTAGGTGTCATAGTAATTGGTTGTTATGAGTTGTTAAAACAACTCATAATATTTAGATAAGTAGTTCGAGAGTTTTCCTAAATAATAGGATTTGAGTATCCTATATATATATGTAATGTGTATTTGAATGAAAATAAGAAGGATATTATCATGTGTAAAGTTTTCTATCTGCCTCTACCCAAATTTTAAATAGTGTGCTACTAGAGAAAGCCTATATAAACCCTATATAAGTAGATAGCTCTTGGCCTCTATCACCAACATCCTATTGGTGAAATTTGACTAACCTACAACACAATGGAATTCTTCTTTTAGAAAAAAATGCTCCCTAACTTCTATCATGTTGAAGTAGTGATAGATTATTTGTGAATGGATCAGGTTTTATGGTTTCAATTATTAACTAAGGATAAGTAGGATGAGATACACTTTAAGAGAACAATTTTACTCTACATATGCCCTTGTAATGTCTCTCTTTAAACTTAATGAAGAAACTCAATTGCTTTTGTCCAGCCTCAAGAGCCAAGGTTTCTCTTACTAAATCCATCATGTTGGGGTGGCAAGAGAAGCCTCTAGATTGGTTAAGGAATTATGATCTTCAATGGGGTCCCTTAGAAATAGGTAAGGTACTTAGGCATTCCATTTATTATATGCTCGAACTTGAAAGAGATGTGGATGTGGATCAAGGGTAAGATAGAAAGGAAGATTGGGCATTGGAACAAGCAGTTTTTGTCACTTGCTGGTAGGGTACAAGTTTGCCAAAAAAAATTTATCTTCTTACAACCTATACTTTGCTTCTATGTGGTTGTTCAATAGCTACCAAGTAGATGAAATTAAGAAAAAAGAGGCTTCTTATGGTTAGATGGCAAGGAAAAATGGAAGAAACATGCAATCAAATGAAATTGGTGTTGTTTGAACAGAATAGTTGGGGGGCTTGGATCGAAGGACCTAAGACTCCACGGTATGGCGCTGGCATCTAAATGGATTATCGAATCCTTGGAGGGGGATGAACCCTATAAAGCCCTTGTTAAGAATAACATCAAGAATACAACTCCTAAACATGCAAAGGCATGGAAAGACCTCCCATTTTGTGATTGTTACCCAATTTTCACCTGCGGGCTCAATAGGGAAATCTATGTTTCAGGTGTTATGAAGTCCAAATGGGGGCATTTTTGTGCAAGATTAAATCATGCATTTGATGCTATTTCACAAAGAATTATATGGGAAAGCATGCCTCGATCAGTTATGGCACAAAACTCATCAAAGAGGAAGGTAGGCAAGACCCTCCTGCTGTCTTGCCGACTAGCAGTGCGTTCTATTTGTTTGAATACACCGGTCGCCAGGAGTTTTTATGTATCTCTCTGCTAGAATAAAGTCTCACCGACAAGGTTTGAACGAAGTGAAGTGAGATCGGCAAAAGAAGGGAGCTCGACAAGATGTCTCGGCGAACAAAGGTGGTCCTGGCGACAGATGATGAAATGAGCTCGCCGAAGGATTTTTCCTTAGGCATAAGGTCTCGCCGAAAGCCGGTGGTCTCACTGAAGAAATAGGAGCTCGGAAAGATGTCTTGGCGACCGAATGATGTCTCACCGAAATGGAGTGCCTTTGGCCTAGGATGGTGATCTCGAGGAGATGTCCTATCAACAAGCATACATCTCGGTGAAACAAAGGAGCCTGGCGAAAGGTCTGGCCGACAGGCCAAGGTCTTGGCAATGGTATGGGGGACTTCACTGTAAGGTCTCACCTTCGGCATGAGGTCTCGCCGAGGTGAAGCAGTCTTGGCGAAGGAAACAAGCTCAGCCAAGGTCTCGCCAACTAGTGGTGGTCTCCCCGACAAGAGAGGAAGCGACATCGGCGAAAGAAGGTGTTCGCCCTGATGTCTTGCCGACCCGATAGGGTCTTGTCGAGATGAAGTGACCTTGCCGGGAGAGTTTGACATCGGTCTGATGTCTGGCCAACAGCACAAAGTCTTGCCGAAGGAGTTGCACTCGCTGACAAAAGGCTCAGTCTGTGTAAAGTCTCACCGACCGAAGGTGGTCTCGCCAAAGTGGAATGAATTCAACATGAGGTCTTCTCGACTGCAGGGGAGTCTTGCCGACGGAGGAGCACAGCAGTATAATGATGCGAGCTCGCCAAAGGATTTTTCCTTTGGCATAAGGTCTTGCCGATGTTTGTTCGCAAGTGGATATTGGGGAGACTCCTACCCGAGTGATTTGCTTTTGCTGTAATGTCTCGGCAACCAAGCAGAGTCCTGTCGAAGTGGTCTCAGCTCACCAAAAGATTTTTCCTTCGGTATAAGGTCTCACCAATCATGAATGTCTCGCTGACAAATGGATCTTTCGCTGAAGGTTTGTGCTTTCGCTAAGATGTCTGGCCGACAGGGTGGACTCTTGCCAAAAGAGTTTTGAGCTCAGGGGAAAAGAGGTGTCATCGCTATGAGGTCCCGGCAACCAAGTGGAGTCTCACTGGAAGAATCGAGTCTTCGATGTAACTGATGGGGCTCGCTGTGACCTCCTGCCAACTAAACGGTGTCTTGTCGAATGTGGCTATCTGGACGATGAAATGACCATATCGGTATGACTCCTAAAGGCTCACCATGATGTCTGGCCGAAAATGATTGTCTCGCCGATTCTTTTCTGTGATATCGATATAGCTTTTGACTTCTACATGATGTCTAGCCGAAAATGATTCTCACCGATGCTTTTCTGTGATATCGATATAGCTTTTGACTTCTACATGATGTTTGGCCGACAATGATAGTCTAGGCAACAATTTTTGACATCGGCGTGATTTTTGCAACTCGCTATGAGCTCTCACCGACAGTTGTATTCTATGTTGATAGCTGCTACGATGTGTATTCGCATTGGGGAGACACGATTAGTGTCTCACCAACATGCGATTCTGACTAATGACCTTTGACCGTCTGGAAATCTATGTGGCATGAATGCAACCAATCAGAGAGAATCAGAGGGAATCATGGGCAGTTTGACTGTCGTGACTATCCTTGAGAGGATGATCAACTGAATGAAAGTGACGTGGATCTGCTCTAAGTATTCAAGGAATCTCGACAAGGAGATTCAAAGAGGGACACGAGGACCCGAAGTTAATGTTGCAAAATATCTTAAGGCTTCCCCTGAGGGCGATCTGTCACCAAGATGGACACAAGGATGCAATCGGATGCAGAATTAATTTCATTTAAAAGATCTAAAGGAAGATCTTTCTGAAGGAAGATATTTTTGTAAGCCCTAAGGGCAGGGGCCGACACTCTTTTTGCATATATGGCATTTTTTCCTCTTTGTAAAGGAGTTCTCCTTATGCTTTTTTTGAAGTTTTGTGACTTTTACAGTCCTCTCTCAGATTAGCAAACATTTGTAACTCAATTTTGGAGATGAAATTCAGTAAAGACCTTGATTATTATTGATTTGAAGCTCTTGCCTACTTTCTCTTTGCATGTTTGTGTTCAGTCAGCTGATTGATCAAGCTTTTAGTGAGGTAAATGTTTATTTCCTTCGAGCTTTGTCTCAGATTTTAGAACCTTTATGCAGAAAGCATGTTTTTGCAGGTTACAAATTGTGTCAAAAGATGTAATGAATTTTAGATGTGAAATTAACTTTCCTTCTAGGTATCTTAGCATCAGGACCTGTTTGTGAAACGCTTTTGCAAAAATATATACAGAGTGAGTTGTGCAAAATTATCTTCAGTCATTGCAAGCAAGTGTATGAAGTCTGATTTCAAATCCAAGTAACGTTTAGGTGCATCACCATAGGTTTTAATCTTTATTTTTATGTACTTCTCCCTTTCCCTTCACAGAGTTAGTAGTTAGGTGACACCAATAGGAATTCGGCCTTCTCCGGAGGTTGACCTATGTTTACAAGAAACCCACATCTTTAGAGGTCTTCCCATGTTACACTGAGGTGTTGAACATCAGGTTCAACAAGGGTGTAATTTTAGGTGATAATAGTTTTGGCACGCCCGGTGGGACAGAGAACTGACTGTGTTAGTCCCTTTTGTACCATGTATTATTGTTGTTTAGTGTGTACAATAGTACTTTCTGCCTTTGGAGGCAAGTTTTTAACATACCTAGTGACTCCAAGCCCGAAGTAGCTGGTTTCAGCAGTCTAAGTGTTGGTTTCATGATAGTATGTCTTACCATTCACCATTTCATGAAGGTATTGTGCCTAGATCTTTTTATCAATCATACCCTATTGAAGATACTGCTAGTTTTACTCAAAATAATTATGTAGCAGTGGGTTACCAGCAAGTTCAATTGGCCTACCCACCCACCCCTGTACAAGTTCAGCAACAGCATGCTTATGTTCATCAACAACCCCAGGAGGGTTATTTTATCTCCAATCAACAAATTTATTCTTCATATGAGCCTCAAAATTTGGATAAAATGAGTATAGAGAATAGTCTTTATATTTCCAAAAGCAGTTTGAAGAAATTGGAAATCAGCAGGAGGTCAATAGGCAGCAGGAGCAGCTTGCTTATCAAGCTTATATTCATCAGCAGGAGGTTGAGACACAAAGAGGATCCCATTTATTACAAGAATTTGAACAAAGTCAGTCCAACTCTCCTGAAGAACAACTTTCTCAAATGCCCCAATCAGCTGCTTCCTTTTCAAATCCTTTCTTTGAAGAAGGACTTCACTACATGAGATTCAATGTTCCAGGCTTTGAACATAATGAAGCTTCTGTCGAAAAGAAAGTAGGGAAGGAGCAACTTATTGATCAAGATAGCTTAATCCTCTGGGAGAAGCTTAAGAATGTGAATCCTTTGCATTTAGCCATTAAGTGTCATCAATTGCAGCAACAAATAATTGGATAGGAGGAAATCTCTCAGGTTCAAGTTGGACAACAAGAGGACGAAATGGAAGTAGTTGTTGAGAAAGGTCAATTTATAGCTTGTAACAAGGGACTATCTCTATTCTCTTAGCTTGATGGAGAGGAGGTAATTGCCAAGTTTTGCTCAACACTGGAAAATGAGGAGTCTAAGCTTTTGCAAAAAGGTGAGGAGAATCAGGATGAGCAGCTTGCTGTAATGAACATAGCTGAGAATCAAAAGGCAAAGTTAATCTTCTCATTTGATGATCTACCTTACTTCATTGACAAGGATGAAGAATTGGACCAACATGAGGTCGATGGAGGTAATGTTGATTTATTGTTACATAATGGTGGGGGTGAGTTTAAAGTATTTACTCGTGAACAAGGAGGTTTAAGTAGTACTGTTTAGGGAGAGCCACATTCTGATGTGCATGAAAATAGCCATCAAGTTGAACAAGTCCCCGAACTGGACTTACTATTTTGCAAGGAGGGTGATTTTGATGCTTTGTCAAAGCCAGATGAGAACTGCATTAGTCCTGAATTTGGTCTTTATGTTCAGAAGAGTAAAGAAGACATTGAAGAGGATATGTTTTGGAACGATTTAGAAACTTTATGTACTATTTTGGGTGCTGAACTATTACCTCTTGATGAAGCTAATCATGAACAACTCGAGCTTACTAAAGAAGCTTCTTTTTCCTCACTGAGTCAGTCATAGGGGTTAGACTTTTCTAGCTAGGGCTATAAAACAACAGTGAATGCGCGAGAGACCAGCAAGCAAAGCTCATTTTTTGTCTTTACAAGAGGCTTTCCGATCAGAGATTTGGCCTAGACGGAGTTTAATAAATCGCCAATGGTTAATCAAGCCCTCATAGATGGAGCCACAACTGAAAGTGGCATAAAGGATGTAGTTGCAGCCAAACAAGAGTATGTTCAGCTCACCTATCCTCCTCTGGCTGACGATATGTATGGTATGTCTAGTGAGACCTTAAGTGAACTCATTCACCTCTTTCAAGAGGCAATGCATCGTCTTGTTAAACCTTTTTCTGTTTTTCACTTTTACTCAGCTGTCCTTAAGCATGCCAGTCATTATACTTTGAGAAGAAAGGGGACCTATTTCAACCATCTTGTGAATGGTTTTGTTTGACCAGTTTCTTACTGGTTAGTATAGGGTAGGTTTAGTTATTGTTTCAATTCCTTAAGTGTTGTTCCAACACAAATAAGTAGTTTCCATTCAACGGCTTTTTTTGTTTTCAATAATTATCTAAGTGATCTGTTCTTGAGTTACAAATGCGTTATAGCCATGTGCAAGGCTGCTCCAAGTCCGTTTCTTAGTTTCCCCAATGAATATGTGCCCAATGGATAGGCCTAGGCTATTGGTTTCCATGTTTAGCAGGAAAACATCCAGCAAAGGTCGCCAAAAATGTTACCCAATTTTCACTTGCAGGCTCAATAGGGAAATCTATGTTTCAGGTGTTATGAAGTCCAAATGGGGGCATTTTTGTGCAGGATTAAATCATGCATCTAATGCTATTTCACAAAGAAGTCTATGGGAAAGCATGCCTCGATCAGTTCTGGCACAAAACTCATCAGAGAGGAAGGTCGGCGAGACCCTCCTGCTGTCTTGCCGACTAGTAGTGCGTTCTATTTGTTTGAATACACCAGTCGCCAGGACATTCGGGTCACCATGAGTTTTTATGTATCTCTCTACTAGAATAAAGTCTCACCGACAGGGTCTAACCGAAGTGAAGTGAGATCGGTGAAAGAAGGGAGCTCGACAAGATGTATCGGAAAACAAAGGTGGTCCTAGTGATAGATGATGAAACGAGCTCGCTGAAGGATTTTTCCTTCGGCATAAGGTCTCGTCGAAAGTCAGTGGTCTCACCAAAGAAATAGGAGCTCGGAAAGATGTCTTGGTGACCGAATGATGTCTCACCGAAACGGAGTGCTTTCGGCGTAGGATGGTGATCTCGGGGAGATTTCCTACCGACAAGCATAGGTCTCAGCAAAACAAAGGAGCTCAGCGAAAGGTCTGGCCGACAAGCCAAGGTCTTGGTGATGATATGGGGGGCTTCGCTGTAAGGTCTCACCTTCGGCATGAGGTCTCACTGAGGTGAAGCGGTCTTGGCGAAGGAAACAAGCTCGGCCAAGGTCTCACTAACTAGTGGTGGTCTCCCCAACAAGAGAGGAAGCGACATCGGCGAAAGAAGGTATTCGCCATGATGTCTTGCCGACCCGATAGGGTCTTGCCAAGATGAAGTGACCTCACCGAGAGAGTTTGACATCGGTCTGACGTCTAGCCGACAAGGCGAAGTCTTGCCGAAGGAATTGCACTCACTGATAGAAGGCTCGGTCGGTGTAAAGTCTCACCGATCGAAGGTGGTCTCGCCGAAGTGGAATGAATTCGACATGAGGTCTTCCTGACTGCAAGGGAGTCTTGCCGACGGATGAGCACAGCGGTATAATGATGCAAGCTCGCCGAAGGATTTTTCCTTCGGCATAAGGTCTTGCCGATGTTTGTTCACAAGTGGATATCGGGGAGACTCCTGCCTGAGTGATTTGCTTTCGCCGTAATGTCTTGGCGACCAAGCAGAGTCCTACCAAAGTGGTCTCAGCTTGCCAAAATATTTTTCCTTCAGTATAAGGTCTCACCGAGAACGAATGTCTCACCGACAAATGGATCTTTCGCCGAAGGTTTGTGCTTTTGCTAAGGTGTCTGGCCGACAGGGCGGACTCTTGCTGAAAGAGTTTTGAGCTCGAGGGAAAAGAGGTGTCATTGCTATGAGGTCCCGGCGACCAAGTGGAGTCTCACTGGAAGAATCGAGTCTTTGATGTAACTGATGGGGCCCACTGTGACCTCCTGCTGACTAAATGGTGTCTTGTCGAATGTGGATATCTGGATGATGAAATGATGATATCAGTATGACTCCTAAAGGCTCGCCATGATGTCTGGTAGAAAATGATTCTCGCCAATGCTTTTCTGTGATATCAATATAGCTTTTGACTTCTACATGATGTCTGGCTGAAAACGATTGTCTCACCGATGCTTTTCTATGATATCGATATAGCTTTTGACTTCTACATGATGTCTGGCTGACAGCGATAGTCTAGGCGACAATTTTTGACATCGGCGTGATTTTTGCAACTCGCTATGAGCTCTCACCGATGGTTGTATTCTATGCCAATAGCTGCTATGAGGTGTATTTGCATCGGGGAGGCACGATTAGTGTCTCACTAACATGCGATTCTGACTTATGACCTTTGACCATCTGGAAATCTACGTGGCATGAATGCAACCAATCAGAGAGAATCAGAGGGAATCATGGGTAGTTTGACTATCGCGATTATCCTTGAGAGGATGATCAACTGAATGAAAGTGACGTGGATCTACTCTAAGCATTCAAGGTAGCTCGGCAAGGAGATTCGAAGAGGGACACGAGGACCCGAAGTTAATGCTACAAAAGATCTTAAGGCTTCCCCTGAGGGTGATCTGTCACCAAGATGGACACGAGGATGCAATCAGATGCAATTAATTTCATTTAAAAGATCTAAAGGCAGATCTTTCTGAAGGCAGATATTTTTGTAAGCCCTAAGGGCAGGGGCCGACACTCTTTTTGCATATATGGCATTTTTTCCTCTTTGTAAAGGAGTTCTCCTTATGCTTTTTCTGAAGTTTTGTGACTTTTACAGTCCTCTCTCAAATTAGCAAACATTTGTAACTCAATTTTGGAGATGAAATTCAGTAAAGACCTTGATTATTATTGATTTGAAGCTCTTGCCTACTTTCTCTTTGCATGTTTGTGTTCAGTCAGCTATTTGATCAAGCTTTTAGTGAGGTAAATGTTTATTTCCTTCGAGCTTTGTCTCAGATTTTAGAACCTTTATGCAGAAAGCATGTTTTTGCAGGTTACAAATTGTGTCAAAAGATGTAATGAATTTTAGATGTGAAATTAACTTTCCTTCTAGGGATCTTAGCATCAGGACCTATTTGTGAAACACTTTTGTGAAAATATATACAGAGTGAGTTGTACAAAATTATCTTCAGTCATTGCAAGCAAGTGTATGAAGTCTGATTTCAAATCCAAGTAATGTTTAGGTGCATCACCATAGGTTTTAATCTTCATTTTTATGTACTTCTTCTCCCTTTCCCTTCACAGAGTTAGTAGTTAGGTGACACCAATAGGAAGCCGGCCTTCTCCGGAGGTTGACCTATGTTTACAAGAAACCCACATCTTTAGAGGTCTTCCCATGTTACACTGAGGTGTTGAACATCAAGTTCAACAAGGGTGAAATTGCAGGTGATAACAGTGACATCCTCAGCAATTGCAACTCTCTACCCTAAAGGGTCGGTTGTCTTTAAGAGAATTTGGAAAGCATGGGAGCATATCAAGAAAAATATTACAAACTGTCACTACATCAAGAACAACACAGTGTCCACCCATAGATCTATATGGTGGAACCTTGAACACAAAGGTAAACCGTTGGCATTATTACAAGGGTTCTCAACTAAAAGCAAGTCCCACAAAGGCATCAAATACTTTAAGGATATCCAAACAGAGGGTTACTTAAAAGACTGGAATGAGTTATGCAAGGAATACAATTTTTCCAATACTAACTAGAGAACATATACAATAATAAGGGAAGCTTGTAGGGATATGAGCTTCCCATTTGAATGCAAATTCAATCCAAAACAATTTCAAAAATTTCAATGGAAGGATGGAAGCTAGCTTATGAAAGTAAATACTAAACTAATCTACATCTCTCTTGCTAATCAACAGGAGGCCATTGATCATGTAAACAAATCATGGGGTGCTAAGTAAAAATGAATGGTCCAAGGTGTTCATGAACAACTAGGAAAACATAATAGGATATATAAAGGCTTGCTTTAGATGGCTTGTATTTTTTAAGAAACTTCCTTACAAATTTAATTCTAAGGATATAGAAATTTGCAGTTTATGTAGGGTACCAAAAAAAATAAACCACATATCCTTTGATTGTTTATATGCAAAAGAGTTATGAAATTTTTTTTGAAGGAAAATACATTTGGGAAACTAATAACAAACTTAGAATTGACATAATTTTATTAATGAAGGATAATAAAATGGTAAAAGAACTTTCTATGTTTTGGTTGTGTATTTCCTCTAAATTTCTATGGGCTATATGGAAAGCAAGAAATGATGAGAAATTCAAAGGAAATAGGAGGACAATTACTGAGTTTGTTAAAAGACTCACACTTTATAATAGTCCAATGCAGGTTTCTTTATCTGTTCAAGTCTCCAAATTCAAATTCCTTAAGCTGATGGAAGAGGGTACTTTGAGAATCAATTGCAGGAGTTCAGATGCAGGCATACTTGGCAGGTGGGACAACCTAATACAAAGGTTTTATCGAAAGCTTTGGAAGAATTCTAGAAAGAATTCAATGAGAAGGTAGCCAAGGAGGATTCCACTATAGAAGGTCTAGGTCTGCTCAGCATAAAAGACTTTACCAATGAAGAGATCTCAGCAGTAGAAACACTTTTGGGAATGAAGAACTTGGTCTAGGGAGATATGGGACCAACCAAAGAGGATTGAAACTAGGATAATATATATATAATGCAGATATTTTATAATTGTGTAATAAAAAATATACTCTATATAGAAAGGGCAATATATGTAATGTAATAGGGAATCTGCGTAGATTATTGTTGATGTTTTATAATTTTGTACTCATATGTATACATTGTAAAGGGGTGGAAAGATATGCAATGTTAAAGGGAAATTAGGGGGGTAAAAGGCATATAGAAATGTATAGGACCTCGTAATAGTACTGTATAATGGAGACAACATGTAATATTTTTGGTGTTCACACTGTATTTAATATAAAAATCTAATAAAAAATTACCTAAGATAGCTAGTAAAAATAGGGAGGTATTTTAACTATAGTAGTGTATGTAGAGGAGATATTAAAAATATAAAATTGAGGGGTAGAAATGAAACAAGATTTTTTTTATTTGTACCTTAAAAATTCAAGTATTATCTCATTAGTTTATTAATTGAATCCTTTGACTATTGCTACTGGTGAAAGTTAGCTATATTGCATATCTATATTTAAAATTGGTTTTAATAGGTAGAATTGTCTTAGAACCAAATAAACATAATCATGATGTCTTATGGTTTTACTTTATCTAGAACTAGTGGCAACAAAATTACCTAGATAACTTTAACAAAGTTAGAACACTAAGAACCACACATAAACCAAGATATAAAACTACTATCCCATACTTTCTTTTTGATACACCAATGCCTATACTACACTCATGAATGGGTAGGTCATGCCCCTATCACTTGTGTGCTTCTAGAGAAAGCCTATATAAACCCTATATAAGTGGATAGCTCTTGGCCTCTATCATCTACATCCTATTGGTGAAATTGTCACAACCCCTATTTTTCTACTTCGTATTCTACAATGTTTGATTAAATTAATTAGTGTTGAAATAAAAGTACAATAAAATAAAGAGGGATTTAATTAAAATTTAATATAGATTTTATTTATTCTAAATAAATGATAATACTTGGTTAATTTAGAATAATTATTTTTATTCCCAATTGAATGAACTTTCTTTATTAATTATTTGGAGTAAATATTTAATTTGCAAGTGAATAATATTTCTTTATTTGTTTACAAAGGATAAATATTTATGTTGCAAATTAAAAATAGCCTTTTCTCACTATTTACTGTGAATAATTACGTAATTGCAATTAAAAAAATAACTGAAAATGTATGTGGAGAAGAGGGTTTTTGAAACACAGTAAATCAAGAACAGGTGGAGAAGGGAAGGAAAACAGGAGAGGAAAGAGAAACCAAAAGAAGAAAATCTTCAGAAGCAAGTTCCAGGTTTTTAAATCCTCTTTCCCATGTATTTTAATTTCAAATGTAAAAAGTGATAAATGCTGGTGAAAAGATTTACTTCTTTAAAATATTTTGAATGTTCTTTTCACTGTATCTATTTAGCTTCTTGGTTGTACAAATCTGTATTCTCTTTGTTTTACTCTCTTTATATAAAATTATATATATTTATATAAATATTAAAAATATTGTGTATTAATTTGTGTTCTGGTGCTAAAAAGAAATTTGAGATTGAATTTTTATATATTGGACCAATTTTGACAATTTTCCTTTTAAATTGAATACCTGTAGAGCAAGATTATAATATTTATAGATATATATATATATAAGAAAATTTTGCTAAGAAGTTTCTACTTTTGTTTAAGAAATTTTGCTTGAGAAGTTTCTACTTTTGTTTAATTAAAAGAAAATAATAACATGGCTATATCTTACTTCTTATTTTGTTGTAAATATAATTTCCCAAGAGTGTAGAAAATAATTACATGGCTGTAGATTACTTCTTATTTTGTTGTAAATGGAATTTCCTCAAAGTGTAGAAAATAATTACATTGTTGTAGTTGTACTTCTTACTTTGTTGTAAAAGTAATTTCCTAGAGTGTAGAAAATAATTATATGGCTGTAGGTTACTTCTTATTTTGTTGTAAAATTAATTTTTTGAAAGTGTATATATATATACATATTTAACTAAATGTGTGTATACATATATATTTGTTTAAAATATGGCTGAATGTAAGTTACTTCAACATAAACTGCAATTTTCTATTGATTGCTATATATATATATATAATATCACGGAAATGTATATATATTCTTACTATAAAATAGCATTGTCTTTGATATTTTGTAAATTTACTTATGTTCATACATAAAAGTGGACATATACTTGTATGAGTATGGGTTTGTTTTACTTCAGAATAAGTTAATCTTGATGCTGATTCTGAAAATAATAATTCTATGTATGAATATATATTAAATCAGTATTTAAAATTAGAAATTGTGATGCAACCAACTTATTAGAATTATTGTGCTTATTTTGATTGGAGCAATAGTAAATGTAATAATATTTGATTAGGAAGTGTGCTTATGGTATAAATCTAATTTTAGATAGAAATATTTAAATTGAAGTTGTTTATTGATTTTTTTATTTTTTATTTTTTTTTATAGGTAAATAATTGCTTTATGGGGTAGCACCTTGAATTGCATTATGAAAATATTTTACAATTTGGTAGTCCATAGAGCTTATACTCCACAAACCGGACTTTCCCTATATTCTGCCCTGTTTAATACTATCAGACCAAAATATCCAAGGCCATTAACAAAATCCTGGATGCATTACATGTAATAGACAAGACCAGACTACTAACTGACAGAGCGGACAACAAAACATATGTGTAACCTACTAAACACACCAAGTAGACTAACTACAAAAACCCTTCATCTTGAAAACATTTTTCCAAAAAGGATTTTACAAAAACCAAAAAATAAACTTTGGACGACTAGCCACTAGTTCTTACTCATCACTCTCCTCGTTTGAGATGATACGATTCTGCCAGGCTTCGAATTCTGCAATCATTGGACATTCTAATCCGTAGTTAACATGGGTTGGACTTTTTGCTTTCTGTTCAGGATCCCTTTCATCCTTACAACACCATTCTTCCCCTAGACCTAGATCCCAATCCTCATCATCATTGACTACAATTTCATTCACCAGTTCTTCGTCCTCCACATATCTCAAGGCCCAGTCGTGAGGCAAATTGGAAACCATTTTCATAGCACGAAGCAAGAAGAAGATGCTACGTTCACGAACATCCCAGAGCTTCGCATAAATTTTAGGTTCTATAGTTCTAATCAAAGGAAACTTCATCACCTCCTGCCCATGCATGTGAATCATGTAGTAATTTTGTGGCATGGGTATCATTTTGGCTTCGTCAACATTATCCAAAGTCGCATCAATCTCTGCTAACCATTCATGCCTGAAGACCATATGGGTAAGCTTTTTGGCACCCTCCTTCGAAACCTCCATCTACAAGAGAACTGCCAGAAACGTAGCAGGAATTTCAGAATTTGACCTTGCCCTATGGTAGGCTCGTATGAACTCAGGACCCAACACTCACTTTACTGCCCACAGAATTACTAGGTGCAGAGAGGAAAGCAATCCCTATAGATGTTTATCTGTTATTTCACCTCTAAAGGCCCTTTGTTGTTTATCCAACCCGAGAGCCAATGGAGTCTCCATTTTGAGCTTTGTGCTGGCTGTTTACACCTGGTGATAACAAACGACACCTGTAGCCCACCTGTTGCTCTGGTATTATAGGCTATAAATAATACTTCGAGAGGCTTCTTTAAGGTAATGATGTTTCTTACTGCACTGAATCCAAGGCTTGGCGAACCGTTATTTGGAGTTAAGCCCTTTGGCAGTCCGACTTTAACAAATGAGTCCTTTTGGCGGATGACAGTATTGTCCTAGATCATGCCCTGTGGTAAGGCCAAATCAGGGGTCCTCTCACAAACTTATCATAAAGGAGGCGTCATTCTTATTATTGTGATTCTACTGGGTTAATAAAAAACTCTTTCCCTGACCTTGATGTAGCCCGGTGGGTCCCAACTCGATGACGTTTATTGCCTGCTCTGCCACCTAGGATCCACTTGGGCACATCCCAAAAGATTTTAAAAAGAAGCCTGCTGACGTCAATGCATCCTTGAAGAAGAGGACCCAGGAATAAAACTAGCCGTTAGAATTCAAATTTGATCAGGGATCTACGAAAAAACCTTGGACTAATTTTCTTTGTTTCTACTTACAGCCTCTTTCACCAAGCAGTCCGCTCTTTGATTCCCTTCTCTGAAAATGTGAGTCACTTTATATTCTTCAAACCTACTCAATAGTAGTGTTATTGACTGAAGCCAGTGGTTCAGTTTCCAGTTAGGAGAATTTTTTTGTCTCATCGCATTGATTGTGATTAGAGAGTCACCTTCTAGATGAATTCGTTTTTCCTTTAAAGAGACACCCAACTGAATTCCCAATAGTTTCGCTTGAAATTCTGCCTCATTGTTTGTGCAGTTTCCCAGAGGTTTTTATTTTTCTGCCAATGTCTCCCCTTTCTCATTTTTGGCCACACAACCAGCACCACCTGGGCCTGGGTTGCCTCGGGAAGCCCCATCAAAATTAATCTTAACCCAACCACAATCTGGAGGATCCCATTTAACTTCCTTTCTCTTTTGCTGCGAGACATTGTGACCTGGGCCTATAGCTTTGGGAGTGAGGAGCCCCTTGAAGGCCTGTTTCATTTGGTCATCCCAACTTGAATATGTTCCTTTCTTCCCTGAGATTGATTTGGCTGCTTCATTTACTATTTCTAAAATCATTCCTTTGAATTTTTCACACAAATTTTTTGGCTGTAGTTCCTTGGTTTGAAAAATCCTTCTATTGTGTTCCTTCCAAATTTCCCATATTATTATTGAAAGGGCTATAGGCCAAATGCAGTCAAATACTACCTTTCTTCTGGGGTGAGGCCACATGTCGAACCATGTCAAAAGACAGTTTGGGAAGGGACTTTTCCAACTGAGTTTTCTCATGAAATGTTGCCAACATTGCATTGAGTATGGGCAGCTGAGTAGCAGATGATCTGTAGATTCGATGTCATTCTTGCATAATATACATCTTCCTAGTCCTTGGATTCCAAAGGTGGCTAGTCTATCCCCAGTTAGGATCTTTTTTGGATTGCCAGCCAAGCAAAGATACCTACTTTAGGAAGGCAATTTCTCCCCCACAATAGTTTTCTTGGCCAGTTTTGTCTTGCCTCCGCTTGTTCTATAAGCCTATATCCGAGCCTAACTAAATATGTACCAGTCACAGAACCACACCACCTGATGATATCTTCCTGGCTAGAAGGAAAAGAATTTCTTTCTTTTAGTATTGTCATCAATGAGTCCTTCTGGTTCTATGGTACTTCTAAATTTTGTAGAGAATTACATTCCCATTCTTGTACCCCCTCTCTATCCATCATCCTCCCATAGTTGCATACCTTCTCACCCCAAGTTCTTTTCGTTTCATCTCGTATTAGGTCCAGATCGGGAAGAGTGGCTAAAAATTTTTTACCATTCCATGAGTCCTGCCGGAAGGATGCTGATTTTCCATTCCTTAGTTCCTAAGTCACATGCTTTGAGATTATTTCCCTACATTCCATCAGATAGTTCCAGATGGCTGAACCTTGAGGAGGATTCACAGTAGTGAGAATACGGGTTGGAGATTCAGAGTCTAGATATTTTCTTCGCAAGATCCTGACCCACCTTTGATATCCTTTTGCATACATTTCCTAGACTAATTTTGCTCCTACTGCCATGTTCATCAGTCTTAATTGTCTGAGCCCCGCTCCACCAACCTCTCTTGGGGTGCAAACTTTTTTCCAAGCTACAAGTGGAAATTTTTGATGATCTCCTGTGCCACTCCAGAAAAATTCCCTAAAGATTTGGTTAAGCTTTTCTTCCACTGCTATTGGAATTTTCAAACATGCCATTGAGTAGATTGGTATTGTAGAAAGTACTGCCTTCACCATCAATAGTCTCCCTATTGCAGAGAGCCATTTCTCCTTCAATAACCCTAGTTTGTACTTGCAACTGTTGATTAGTTCCTCCCAGTAGCATTTTTTGTTAATGCCCACAAAAAGAGGGGTGCCCAAAAATCTACTTGGAAAGTTTTCCATTCTCAAACCCAAAATTCTTGCCAGATCTCTTTGTAGACTCGGTTGAGTGTTGAGGAAAAAGACCTCAAATTTGTGCCAGTTTATATTTTGTCCTGATGCCTGGCAATATTCATCTAAAAATTTCTTAATGGTTCTCGCTTCTCTCCTACTTGCCATTCCAAATAGAGTTGTATCATCTGCAAACTGCTGATGTGTTGTGTTCTCAACACCATTGGCAACTGTCACTCCTTTCCATTTTCCTTCCTGCCTTAGTGCTGATATTCCCCTTCCCATTACTTCTGCCATGATGATGAATAAAAAGGGGGATAGGGGATCTCCCTATCTTATCCCTCTCGAAGATGTGAAGAAACCCTGAGCTGACCCATTAACCAATACTGAGAATTTAGCCATGGAGATACAACTTTCAATCCATTTTATTCACTCCTCCTGGAAGCCAAACTTCTTGAGCACTTCAAGTAAGAAATTTATATCCACCATATCATATGCTTTAAGTATATCCAACTTGATAACCATACATGGATCTCTCATCTTTCTGGCCGAGTGCAAGGTTTCATGAGTTGATATTATGCCTTCTACAATCAATCTACCTGGGGTAAAACCACTCTGTTCTTCCAAAATAATGTTACCTAGCACTCCCTTCAGTCTATTTGATATTAATTTTGTGATCACTTTATACACTGAATTGCACAGAACAATTGTTCTATAGTCCCCCATCCTCCCAAGGTCCTTTTTCTTCAGGATCAGTGCTAGGAATGTATGGTTTGTTGCTCCCAACATGGTCATCTTTTTTCTTGATTCTTCTACTGCTAGGTAGAGATCTTCTCCTACTGTTTCCCAAATTTTCTGAAAAAAAACAAGTCGGAAAGCCATCTAGACCCAGAGATTTATCTGGATTTAGCTGGAAGGTCACCTTTTTCACTTCTTCTCTGCTTATTTTCTTGAATAGCATTTTGTTCTGTTCTTCCCCTATGATCTTTGGGATAGAGGCTAACATTTTATTCTTGACTTCCACATTATTCCCCATTGGTCTATTTAGGATTGTTTGGAAAAAATTTAATGCCTCCTCATTAACTTCCTCCAATGACTGGGCTATCGATCCATCATCTCTTATTATGGACATTATTCTATTCCTACTCTTGTTAGTTATTATCGTTCTATGAAAGTACTTTGTGTTGCGATCTCCTTCCTTGATCCATGTCTCCCTAGATTTTTGCCTCCAGTAACATTCTTCTCTTTTCAAGATCTCTAACAATTCTCCTTTCAGGGATTTTTCCATTTGAAACTCCACCCCATCCATTCTGTTATCTATAATATGTTCATTGAGGGAGCATAATTCCTTTTCCACCCTATCTTTTTCTTGGAAGATATTCTTAAAATGTTCTTTGTTCCACTTCTTGAGTTTGTTTTTCACATAGTTCAATTTCCTATTCAAAATATATAGATAGGAATGATTCCCAATCTAGGGCTCCTCCCACCATTTCTTAATCAATTCTGGAATCTTTTCATCTCTAAGCCACATTTTCTCAAACTTGAAAGGGTAGCCCACTGGGGCTGCGTCTGGCTATATTAACAGTTGGACAGGAAAATGATTTGAGCCCACATAGGGTAGAATAGTGGCTTCATATGTCTGGTTATTTCTACCCCAATCTCCAAATAGGAGAAATCTATCTAGCCTCTCAGCTATATTAGTAAAACCTTTCCTTTTGTTTGTCCAGGTAAAGGTACCATTTTTTGTTGTTATGTCCATCAGATGATTGTTGTCTACAAACTCCTGGAAGTCCTATTGAACTCTTGTAATTCTCCCTATCCCATCTCTCTTTTCCTCACAATTTAGGGTTGCATTGAAGTCTCCTGCTATGATCCCTTTTTCTCCTCCAAGATTCGATATGGCCTAAGTGATTTGGAGCCAAACTGCTCTTTTTTCTCCTATTTGGGTGGGGCCATAAGTATTTATTAGTGTAAATTTCTCATTTCGTTGTAGCATTCTGCATTTTATTGCTACCCAATTTCTATTTTCCTCCAACAGTTCTCCTGACACTGTGAGTGGGTTCCAAATTACACCTAGTCCACCTGAAGCCCCTTCCGCTCTAACATAGCATCCCTCCCATTATTTCCACCATTTCATTTTGTTATTGATCTCTTCTATGCCCCATTTTGTTTCTTGTAATATGAATATATCCGCTCTAGATTGGTCAATTTGGCGCTTGACCATGCGCCATCTATTAGGGGTGTTTAATCCCCTAACATTCCATGTTATAATTCTCATTGTGACTGGGGAAGGAGATTCTCCTTCCCTTTCCAAAGTTTTGTTTGGCCTGCCACATTGGTTGCTATTTCCAATTTTGCTTTATTTGTTTTAGGGCCTCTCTTCCCTTTCCCTTTTATGTTTGGATTTTTTAGTTTGGATTGGGTTTCTTCCAACATTCGTTCCTCCCACAGCTCCCCTTCTTCAACTTCTTCTGCATCCTCTTCATCTAAATCCCATTCTTTGCCTGATTCATAGTCTGATTGAGCATTTTCTTCCTCTCCTTTTTCCTCCTGAAGATGCTCTTGAGATGCTCCTCCTTTAAAATCCATTCCTTCCTTTTCCTTTGATATCTTTGCCCCACTTTCTTGTTCTTCCTTGAGCTCCTGGTCAATGGTTTTCGAGATCTGATTATGGCTCAAGACTTCTCCTATTTGTGATGAAATGACTTTTTCCAAGTCTTTGGTATGCTTCAGGAGAGTGCTCAACTCCTTTTGAGCCTGCAATGTTACTTCTTTAGCATTTGACATGTCTTGGCTTGAGATTATATTTGTTGTGTAATCGAGGTCTCTCAACTTTCTCTTTTTGGGGCCTCCACATTCAGGATCTTGCTTGTTTCCCATGGGGCTCTCCACTACCATTGTGCCAGAGCTTCCAGTCTTGATATCTTCTCTATAGAGACACTTCCCGATCTTGTTGGCATCACTCTTTGCTACTTTCTAAATCCAACTCCCAAACTCCGAAATGATTTCCAAGCTTTTGTAGATCCCTAAACCTACCTAAATTTCTACCAGGATGTTAGCCTCTACACCATCCTTCCCATTGATGAAGTCTTCATCAATTCCCATGCAAAATCCCAAGGAGTCCCCAATTTTGGCCATAGCTTCCACACTCCAATATTCTGATGGGAGGTCAATCAGTTTTAACCAAGTTGGGATTTGTTTGATTTTGAATTGCCATGGGTCAAAGTTGGATTCCCAATTTTTGCAATGGAAGTTGTGACCTTTAAAAAATAAGGGTTTGCCAAACACTATTTGTTGTTTTAGATCCCAGTACATACATTCTATTAAGTATAAGGCATTAGGAAGGGGTTTGATACTTACTCGATCTTTGAAATTTTGTCGCCACCAGTTCATGATTTCTTCTTTCAGATCATCTGGGCTGCACCATTTTGCAAAGAGGGCACGATCGCGCAGTCTTTCCACTCTCCCTTTTATGATTTCTACAGGCATTGAAAAAAGCTTACTATCCCAAGGCTTAGCATTTGCTTCCGATCCATTTGCATTCCTTCTTTTACCATCACGAAAGTCTCCCTTTTTCCAATTTCGTTTGGAGTTATAGTGATTCAAACCTCTTGGTGGTCCCCTACTATTCCAATGGGCTCCATAATGCTGGAAATGATCTTTGTAAATGAGATCTTCTCCCGGGTGATTTTCTTAGGGGCTCTGGTTGTTATTGTTAATGTTCTTTTTTCGCCATGATTCTTCTTTGTTGGGGATGCCATTTCGTCGTAATTTCCCGACCTTGAAGGTACTCCAATGACTTGCCCCAGGTGCCCTAGGTGCCCTAGGGTTTTTGTTTTTCCCGAACCGCCCACTCCTGAACTGACAATTTTTTAAATTATCCCTTTGATTCCAAGAACCTGGATGTTTGCGCCAACTGCCACTCCGCTGGTCACTATGAAAGTCGTTTCTCCAACTGTTCAAATTTTGATTATCTCCATCACCATCTTCTCTGAACTGATACTAGGGGATGCTCTTATCGATCCATCTTCCATTCAAAAACACCCATTGAGGGATGTGGGTAGCCTCTTTTTCCTTGATTGAATCAGAATCTGCTTTGCCTGGAATCTCTACCTCTGACTTGTCACCCCATCTCCTCTTCTCCTGACCACTTGTGTCTTGACGGGTTTCGCCTACTGTAAAATTTCACTCTGAGGCTCCATTTTTTGCCATTTTTATTATATATATTTTTAATTGAAATTACATAGTTGTTTATTGAATTTTTGCACTCAATGTGAAAAAATAAATAAATAAAGGCATATTTTGTCACTCCCACATGAAATAGGAGTGAATTGTTAAAATGAGTTGTAGAATTAAATATTAGTAACTAATCTTCTTGAGCTTTTTTTTTTTTGATATAATTGCAAATATAGTTACCAGTAGTAAACTTGAAAGGAAACTTGAAAAGAAAATGTGTTTTGAAAGTGTTTTTTTTTTTTTTGAAGATTTTTCTTTCCTTAACTTGAAAACCCTGGATGACTCTTTAATAATTATTGGACCTTGACACAATAGGATTGCATGAGTATTTATTTTATAAGAATGTATACTCATATATCCACTAGCTTATATATGTACTCACATACATACATGAGCTATACCTTCTTAACTCTTTTATAGTATTCTTCTCTTATTGTTGAAACCTCTATGAACAATGAGTTTAGAAGTAAGCATTCTTGTTTTAATTGCATAAGCAGGTGTGCATTTCTAATGGGCCTAGGATTGCTTCATGAAGTTGTATGTGGTTGGCTTATGATTTTCAATATACTTGTGTGTTATTTGATAAGTCATTGGAGGTAGAATTGTCTTAAAATTCCAAATACTTGGAAGCATTTCATAATAGTGTGGACATTTCTTTCATTTCATATGCAAAGTTGATGCATTGGTGAAACTTAGAGAATGTTGTTTGTAGACATTTGTGACTTATAAAATAACTTCAATATGCTCCTTTTTATGTCTGATATTCATGATATCTAGAAATGTGTAATGGAGTTGTAAATGGGCATCTCTATAAGACAGCTTGATCATTGCCAGTGAGTCATCTAGTAACCAAAGAAGCATTTTATTAAGCTGGTAAGGCACTTTTGTGAGTGGTTTTTCATCCCTACAAGGGTTTTCCACTCATGAAATCTTTGTATTATGGTTCCTTTGTGGTTGCACTTATGATTTTGCTATTGCTTTACAATATTTCAATTTACATGCATTGTTGATATGATAAATCTTGTGTAAGACTATATGGCTATATCTTAAAATGACATAGCCTTGTTTTGATACACTTGATTCATAGGTGTATGCTATTCCATTTAAATATAGTGATAAAAGTTATTTAATTATTCCTCTTTGTCTGCACCATTTTACAATAATTTTATTCTATTAAATTAACTTGGAAATTAAGAGTTATAATTAGCAAGTGAGTTTTTTTCCAAACCTTACAGAAATTTGACTAACCTACAATAGAATGGAATTCTTCTTTTAGAAAATAGTTTTCCCTAACTTCTATCATGTTGAAGTATTGCTAGATTATTTGTGAATGAATCAAGTTTTATGGTTTCAATTATCAACTAAGGATAAGTAGGATGAGATACACTCTAAGAGAATGATTTTACTCTACCTAGGCCCTTGTAATGTCTCTTTAAACCTTGCTTGTGATGCTATATAAGTTAGCTCCTATAATTTTCTTGGTTCTATCATTTTAGTATTTAGAATTGCAACATACAAAATTGTTTACCTATACAATTTCATGTCGTTTCTTGAACCTACTTAAGTGTTCACTCTCATAGCATGTTATAGGTTTGCTTAATATTGAGACTTGGCCTATTCCTTTACATTAAGGTTTAGCCAAAATTTGAACCACAATACCCTTCTAATGTTTATTTTAAACACACATGAATTTTTTTAAAGAATTTCCTTAGGACGTGAGTGTGATTCATACATGCATGCAATGCGCCCTTCTAATGTTTATTTTAGACACACATGAATTTTTTTAAAGAATTTTCTTAGGATGTGAGTGCGATTCATACATACATGCAATGCGCTAGCAACCCAAAAAAATTCAAGTTTAAAATGTTGGTTTTTCACTTAGCTATTATGTGACACCTATTGTAATGCCTGTTAAGAAAGTAACACTCCGGTTTTTTGTACTTTTCCAAACAAAATCCTCGCTCTCTACTAAAAACTCAATTCTTTTTAATCTTTGAACTCTCTTGCTCTCCCTCTTGGATCCTTGAGGAAACTCTATCAAAATATCCATTGAGGACTAAAATATCTCCACATTCACTTTCTCTTGGCTAATTAAAGCTCTGAAAAAGAATACTCAATTTCTACGTCTTTTGAATATATTAAAAGAGATCATAATTCATGGTAATATTATTCTCATTTTTCTTGAATAATATTGTTTATTTATAATATTGTTTCTCTACTATTTGGGAAAACTTATTTAGTGTACATCACTACCTTGATTTTCAAATAATTCATATAGGTGGCCTTCCTTGTAGACTAGGTTTGACACCATTTGCATTTATTTCATTTTATTTTATTGCACATAGGATAAGAGCACATAATTTTTTTGTTATTTTTCTTATTTGGCTATCCATAAAGGTAGAAATACTAAAATGTGGGTTTGATTGAGGAAAGCCCCTAAACAACCCTAATAATTTTCCCCTCTTTTATGTATTCATAGGTATCTTCCAAATACTTAAACACATGGAGGTTTGAAATTATTTTTTTGTCAATTATTTATGTTATTTCTTTGATTTAATGCAATGCAAATTCATTTATTGAATACATCATGTAACCATTTTATTACTTGGTAGTATATGGTATGTTCTTGTACTTGTTTGATTTAAATCACTTATTGACTAGGAATGTTGCATTCTAGAATGTTTTTGTACATGGGTCATAAGGATGTACAATGAGTTACAATATTTGGTGTCAGGTTTCATTCTATATCTCTTTTTAGGTTCTAAAATAATAAAAAATTGTCATTCATTCTATAGGTTTTGTAAATCCACATTTTCCTATTTTCTTTTATGCTCTAGTTTAATAAATTCTTCTCATTTATGAGATTAAATAATATTTTTGCGATTTTCAATATTATTTTATTCTTTCTTTATTATGTAAAGGTAGACTATTGTCTTTTAAAAATTCACAATCTTCGAATAGTGTAATTAAGGAATCACTTAGTTAGAAAACATAATTCTTAACTAAACCAAATTCCCAACATTATGTTTTGGTGAACCTAACTATTACACCTCCTTCATTGTTTGGAAACTACAAGTTATCTAATAATGTCAAATCTCTTTCTCTAAAATTTTAGTACATTTTATAATTATTTCTCAAAACAATATTTTACTATGCTAGATGATGTCCTTGAGGATTTTCTAAATATTACTTTTATTTTGGATTATAATTCTTTTCCTTCTATTTCTAGTTCTACTTCACTTTCTCCTAATTATCTTTCTCCTAATTTATTAATATAATTTTTGCTTCTAGCTCTACTTAAGAACCCATGAAACTAAAAATTATTGTTCATTTTGTGAAGAAAAATTGAAAGTTTTCAAAACCTATAATAATCATTTGAGATGTTCTTGATACACCTTGACATTGGCATTATTATTTAAAAAAAATCAATCTATCACTTCTAATGTGCTTCTGGCTATTGATTTTTATATAGTAGCCCACTCATATAATATTTATAGAAATAAAAAACCAATTCCATTCCTACGTCTCTTCCAACTTCACCTATTCTACCTTCATTTCCCAAATCTACTTAAAATATCTCAAAGATTATGATCTTATCAAGTAGCTTTGTGCTACTCCTACTAAGATCTCTCTTTGGGATCTTAGATCAAGTACCACTAATTTTCTTTGAGGATTCATCGTATCATGCATAGTAGTATTGAGGTGGATATAAAAAAGATAGACACTATTGTTAATGTGCCACCTCCTTGAAATGTTTCTCAATTATTAGTCTCCATAGGAAAATTTAAGCTATTCACCAATTCATCTCTTAATTAGTAGACATACCCTTCCCTTTACCCACCTTCTAAAAAAGGACATTTATTTTAATTAGAATGATGATTGTCAAAATTAATTTGATAGTATAAAAAATTACCTAGCTAATCTACCTATTCTAATGTCTGCAATGTAAGGTCATCCTTTCTTACTTTACACTTTTGCTTCATCTCATGTTGTAGTCACTTTCTTAGCTTGGCATAGTGATGAAGGTAGAGAACATGTTGTATATTACATTATTCATACTCTAAGTTTGACTATGAAAAATAATATTGTTTTATTGGAGAATCGTCTTACTCTTGTGTTTGTAACATATAAGCTAATACTGTTGGCAACTCAAGGGCAAACAACTGAGAGGGGGGCAGTGAATTAGTTGTCACTGAATTTCAAACTTATTCAACTTATTAACCTTATTCTCAGATCTGATCATTAATCATGAAAGTGTAAATGAACAACACACCATAATCACACATAACACCAAGATTTTTATGTGGAAACCTTGTTAGGGGAAAAACCACAGTGGAGGTCATTCCACAAGATTATACCCTATTAAAAGTATAAGAGAATATAAATGGGGAATGCACATGCATTCAGGCACACTATCTAGAGCTCATTGCTCAAATACAAATAAGGCTTACTGCCCAAAGGAAGACACACTGTCTTACAGAAAGGTTCTGATTAAATCCATCAGATTTTGAATTGAGAAAATAGCATCTGCTAATGCCTGGTTACAGTTTTGGTTAAACACATGAACACTTCTTCACTCTTCTCTCTCTGCTCTTCCTTCGAATGATCTTAACTTTATTCACACACAAGACTCTTACACTTCACACACACACACATACATGCCTTCAAATGATAAAACAATCACTCTTATATATCCGCAACAAGAAATTACATCGCTATAAGTTGGCTCCAAAGAAATAATAAAATGAATATAAATAGTTGGCCTAAATCAATAAAGATTATTCATGTGAATCAACCAAGGTCAGCCACAACATAGTGAAGACCAAAAATAACATCCTCAAACATGAACCACTTCAATTAATTACACATCAAAGATATTCAACATGCTTCAACACCTTGTTGGCCAAGAACATGAAAAACATGAACACGCAAGATAAAATCTTGGATCACGAGCACAACGATCAATGCGGATGTACAAAATAGATAGATCATGAACTAGAAACATCCACAAGCATCATGAAACATCAGAGAAGCATCCGCAACAATTGAACTTACTAGAATCACATGATCTTCATTCAGGAACACAAACTGAAGTAACATAAAAATTGTCAGAATACAAATCTTCATGACTTGATCAAATATTTACACGGATCTCTGAAACTTGACATGGATAAACTAGATATACTCAACAAGAAACTCTTTAGTCCACAACCTCTTAACAACAACGTACTGATCACACTAATAGAAAGAACTTCGCTTCACCAATGACAACATGTAGCACTTCTTATTACAATTTTCTCAATATCCTCGACATATACAACTTCTAATGCAACAATTCTAATAGTGTTGACATCAATAACAACCACATATCAGCAACAAAACACAACATCCAACAATCTCCCCCTTTAACATTGATGGCAACACATGATGTGAAAAAAACCATCAACACAACTACACTTACTCCCCCTTAGGTTCTGACTCTTCTTTCCTCAACTCTTCTCCCCACAAAGATTTTTTGCATTGCTCTTCTCCCCCTTTGACATCAATGGCAAAGATTTCTTCTATACAAGCTCTAAACCACATATCTGAACACCTAAACTTCTGAACATTTGACTAGTCCCCCTGAGTAGTAGGCACCACAACATCAATCTAGATCAAAATATAATCATGAAATGTAGGGATTGATGCAAATTAATGTATCCTTAGTTCTGATTAGGAGGGGTAATCACCCATAACTCCCCTCTGAGATACTCAAAAGTATCCTTAGGCAACGACTTGGTAAATATGTTTGCAATCTTCTACTTAGTAGGCACATACTCCAATCTGACTTCCTTTTCACTTACTTTCTCTCTCAAAAAGTGAAACTTGATAGATATATGCTTGGTCTTGGAATGCAACACCAAATTCTTAGAAATTTTAATAGCACTTGAGTTATCATAGAATATAGCAATAGGCTCATCATACACAACTTTGATATCCTTCAACATCTATTCCATCCACAATACTTGAGTACAATTATTATTAGCAGCAATGTATTATGCCTCTGTAGTAGATAAAGAAATAGCATTCTGCTTTTTGCTTAACCATGAAATCAACTTCTTTCCCAAGAAAAATGCTCCACTATTACTTTTCCTGTCTTTCACATCTCCTACCCAATTAGCATCAGTAAAGGAACTCAAAGTAAGATCATCATCTTTAGGATACCATAAACCAAAATCAATTGTCCCCTTCAAGTACCTGAAAATCCTCTTCACAACAATCACATGAGATTCTTTAGGATCAGCTTGAAATCTAGCAACAATACATTAGCTTTTCCATGTTGAAACACATATTATTTTTTTAATTTTGTAGTATTAGAGCATTTATTCTTTAAAATTGACTTGTCAAGACACTTAACTAAGTGGGTCATGCTTTTGGCTAAATTTGACATTAATTTTTTCTCTAAAAAGGTGATTGGGATGAGTTGTAGTTCAACATTTAGCTAACACTCCTCCCTTTTCCTTTCCTAATCCTAATTCATTTCTCGATGATCACATCCTCTACGCTAATAATGATCATCCATGGGAGTTATTCTTTGATGGATTGAGGTGTATCAATAGTTATGTTGCTAGTGCTAGTGTGGTATTATTCCCCCTTTTGGTAAGCCAACTCCCCCCTCCTTCCATATCAACTTTCAATGTACAAATAATATCATTGACACTATAGGTTAATGCTTCATATAAACCTCCTCAAGTATATCAAATTGATATTTTCACTATGTATTGGGTATTGATTGAATTTTCCTATTAATATATAGAGGTCATATAACTAGGTGGGAGATGGGAGAAACAATAGTGGAGGTTGACAACTTAATGGATATGGCTTCTGATATTTATAAAATAAACAACAGTTTCAAATTTTTTCTTGAAGGAGTTAATGGTGACTCCTCAACAGCCTCAAGAACAGTTGTTAGACCAAAATATCTTGCACAAGAGAGAAAATGGTAAGAATACTTGATTCAACAATGCAAGATTGAATATGGTTGAATATGCAAATGTACTTGAGATGCCTTGCTTATAAAGGCAAGATGATAGATAGGATTAGACAAGATCATGACAAGTGCTTAATCCTATATCATGAGACAACTAACTTATAACTACTTAGGACAAGATAAGATCTAGAAATGACAACTAATACTTCTAGAAGGAATCTTATAATCCTAAGTAAACTTAAAATGTGAATATGTCCCTTAATTACCTAGTGAGTGAATAACTAGGTATAAGACATTTATTCACTTCAACACCTCCCCTTAAGTGCAACTTAGGGAGAAGATTATTATGAAAATTATGCAAAGATGATAATGAAGATGGGTCCCAGCTACAAGGCCCTGTTAGGAACCCATTTACAATGAAAATGCAATCAATGCATCTCTCACAAATGGAGAAAAAGAGAAAACCCAATGAGAAAAAAATCCTCTCCAAAATAGAGAAAAGAAAATAAAACAAGATGATGTATGGAGGACTCAATGATACCGCCAAGGACTACATTCATCATTTATATACAATCAATGACCCCCCCATAAGAGGGAAAAATAGAGACAATATATCCCCCCATAATGTGTAATCTCTAGCAAATATGGTTAATGTCTAAAGAAAAAACATAATCCAATGCATACAAACAATGTTTCTTCCCTTGGGAAGAAGATACACCAAGTACAAATGTAGTAATGCTTCCCATTTTGGATAGGAATTAGAAGGAAGAAGAAAAAAAATGTATTGTGTTTTTGAAAGCTTCTCATGTGTTGTCAAGTTCTTGGATGGTGATGATGATGCCACAATCCAATAAGGTACAAACCCAATCACAACAAACTATAAAAAAATAGGAACCAATGGAAACTAATCTTGAACTAAGTCCAAAGAAAAAGATGAAGTGACAATAGTTGATCCATGAGTATCATCAAATAAGAGAGATAAACCCTCAAACTGGTCTTCCAAATTTGACATGTGAGACTCCACAAACAAAGATGCAATGTATGATAAGTAGAAATCCCAATAAGGAAGACAAACTAATAATTGTTTCAATGAATCACTAGAATTCTCAATGAATCACCAATAGAAGATGATTCTATGATCTCAATAGGAGAAGTAGGAGCTACAAGAGGAGTCTCTAGATCATCAAGATGCTCAAGTTCTGCATCATATTCAAACTCCTCTAAGGTATCATCATCATAATGTATGTTTTCAGCATCATCAAGTGGAATGAGGCAATCTAATGCAGGATCATCTGGGAATGGAGGATTATGTAGATCTCCAAAAATATCCCAAACCTTGGTCCAAACTGTGTGTGGGCACAAGATTCCTAAAAACTTATGCTAGGTCTCTTTGAAAATTCTTGCACTGAAACTACAACTAGTCAATCCTATTATATGATCATTCTTATTGCCCCAAACATATTTCTTATATGTTTTTATAGCTTAGGAATGTGTCCATAAAGATAAGGAAAAATATTTAGCCACCTACAATGTGTTATGATGCCTTTTTTCCATGACTCATAATTGTCCTTAGTCAGAATTATTATAGAAGGATGAGTTGCATAACCCATGATTACAATGATAATACACTTCTCAAATGATTAAATCTAATATCAATATATATAATAGAGCTGAAATGAAGTACAATGATCAAAACAACACCTTCCCAATTGCCAAAATATCCAAGTATCCTCTAGCATACCCATTGGAAAAATTGAAATCATAATATACTTGGGACAAAAACATGAAAAATGCATGGATGGCTAGATAGAGCTCTTCAATATCGTTCCAATGTTGCAATAATTACAAAAATCAAAGATCATGGCAAAAATTTGAGCTTAGGAGCCAAAAATCAAGATTTGACTTCAATTAGCCATAAATGCCACAAAACAAAAAAAATCTAAAACATCACCTATACCATTGGAAAATTCACAGTACCAGCTTTCCAACAATATTTTTTTTTCAAAATTTTTTCCACTTAGGGTAAAAGTTATGGAAAAATGACAATAAGGCCTATTTTAGGCCCTTTAGGGGGACAAATCAAGACCTGTGAAGGCTAAACCAATGTAAATTTCCAGCTATAGGGGCTGAATTAGTAGTTCACCATATGACCATGTGCAGATGATTTTGTTTTTTTTAAAATAGCTATTGTCTAGGAGGCACTAAGGCGGCAAGCAGAAGTTGTGCCTGCCTGGACGTTAAGCCCTTTGCTAAGGTGGAACCCTACAAGGTGGACACCTCATATCTAGGGGCTTGTAGGAAGACAAGATTTAATTCCTGCATAATAACAATGATTTGATAGTGGATGGTACCTTTAATAAATGCCTACAACAGATTGAATGTATGACAACGCCAAGATATATTCCAACATTTTTATAAAACCTTGATAATTTTTAAAATATTTGTCCCCAAAACATAAATAACCTACAAAATAGTTTTTTAATAAAATTTTTTTGCAAAAATTAAAATTCAATGCCCTACATGCTCAAGAGGTCATATGACCTACCTAGGCAATTTTTTTTGCCTCAAAAACTATTTCATTGAAAATGAATGAATTTATAGTCAAAATTCATCGAATTGGCCTCTTGAGCATGATGACAAGGTAAATTTGGGCCCAAAGTGCTCCAAAAAAATAGTGACCTCCTAGTCTTCACACTTTTTCAAACCCTTATAGATTTGGAAAAACATAACCAAATTTGACGAAATGAAAGGTAAACCTAACTTTCTTTGATGCTCGAGATTCAACCATAAGGTCCTTGAAAATCCAACATGTACCCAACAAAATCTTCAAACCAATGCCAAACTCTTAGATCTGGGAAGGAATCTGCAACATTGAAGTTATGATACCATGGAGGAGTTAATGGTGACTCCTCAACACCCCTAAGAATAGTTGCTAGACCAAAATATCTTCCACAAGAGATCAAATGAAAAGAATACTTGTTTCAACAATGCAAGATTGAATCTAGTTGAATATGAAAATGTACATGAGATGGGTTGTTTATAAAGGTAAGGTGATAGATAGGATTAAACAAGATCATGATAATTGTCTTAATCCTATAACATGAGACAACTAACTTATAACTACCTATGACAAGATAAGATCTAGAAATGACAACTAAGAGTTCTAGAAGGAATCTTATAATCCTAAGTAAACTTAACATGTGAATATATGCCCTAATTACCTAGTGAATGAATTAAATAGGTACAAGACACTTATTCACATCAACATTTCTCTACTACATATGCAAAACATTTTTTTGATTCTCAGGACCACTCTACAATGCAAGAGAAGAGTATACTCGTACTTGCAGACTATCTATGAATCTAAGAATATCTAAAGGCTTATGATACTACTCTTTGTATCAATGCCAAAATGACTATGAGAGTGGCTTATTTATAGCCTTATAATGATTTGAAGGTCTAGTTACACCCAATATTACCTATACTAATAGGTAATTTAGTTACCACACTTTAATTGACACGTGGGTAAGTGCACCAAGTTGTGACACAAAAATGGCTCTTAAGATACCATTTTTTTCCCTGAAATCAACAAAGTTTGATGTTCATGAGAAAATGAAGATAGTTACACTCAAAATTTGAAGATGTAACAAGAATAAGAGTTGAAGTGCTCTAAGTCTACTTTCTAAGCTACTATTTAAAAATAATAATAATGAAGATTAAGGATTTCAAAAAGGGGGGCCACCAAAAGTGGTCCTATTTTTATCACAAAAACAACAACATCTGTTGCTTGGCCTCCCTTTTTATTAGCGTTTTTAAATTTCAAAATCAAATTAGTTGAGAATGAATCAACACCATATAGTTTATCTAGGTTCTTCCTTCTTTTAATATAGATATAATATTTTGGAGATTTTTGAGTGGACACATCCTAAAAGCTAAAATTTGGTGGCATCCCCCTAATTTTAAAACTAAATGAGAAATCATTTTTATTTTTTAATTACATGAGATGGAGACTGGATTTATAAAATGTAATTTATTCAAGATTTGATGAAACCGTTAAAATATACTAAAACTAGCACATGTTGGTTTTTGACAAAAAATGGAGGCACTGACAAGAGAATTTATGGATGAAACCCTTAACATAATCAAAATATTAAAAAAATTATATGGTTATATAGGTAAGAGAGAGCCTAATATCATCATGGTTGTTTTATAAACTCACATTGAAAGATGTGCAAACCTAATGGTTAGCATAGCCAAAAGTATGTGAAATTTTGTCACCCTTTCAAAAAATCATGTCCTTGGCATGAAATGGTGGTCCAACCATTTGGGTTGGATGCCCAAGGAAAAATCCAATCCTTTGGGTTGGTATTTCCCAATGCATCATTTGGCACTAGCAAAATGAAGTGCTCCATTTGGCTAGCGCCAATTTTAGCACTCACCAAATGGGAAGCATGACTTTT